>JAVDOI010000005.1:14487183-14854683 GCA_032191485.1 Leptoclinus maculatus
CGCCTGGTCCCTCGATATGCACTCTGTGATATGAGGTTCAAGGGGAGCTGAAAGGCAGCGAGAGAAAGATACAAAGAAAGGTAGAGGATCAGAGGCAGGATAATCAGAAGAACTCAGACTGCATGAGGCTGATCAATCACCTGTTTATCCCTACTCCTCCTTAAACCACGACAGCAGTCTAATTTTGTCACACTAGCAGGCGAGCTGCAATCCAATCTAAATGATATTTGGAAGTATTTTTCCAACACACAAGGTCATACCTTATTCCTCTCTGTTAACATAATTAGACGTACACCGTACATTGCATTGTAGCATCATGTATTTTCAGTGATGGAGGTTACGAGTTTCCTGTAGTAGCCAGCCGCCATGAGATGATAGCCCTGCAGCGGGGAGAACACTTTCTGCTGGTGGGAGACAAGGCTAACTTGCAGTCTGCATCGTGTGTTACTCTAAAAATCAATTTCAGCTCCCTGCAAATCTGTGAGTAGAAAAACCACTTGTTGAAAGACAGAGTTATAGGCTGCATCAAAGCTCAGCCCCCTGTGCCTTTATAACCTTTAGATCTACCCACTCACATTTCACTCCATTTCTCATCTGCCCCACCCCGAGGCCCTGACTCAGCCCTGTCCACCTCTCCCTCTGCACCCCGTCGCTCCTCATCGCCAATCCCCACGCCACCTCCCCCCCCCCCCCTTCCCTCCGGTCGGATGCCAGTTTCTCATTCATCCACGCGAGTCCCGGGGTTTGCTGCAATCATAAATAAGCCCCGTGAAGGTATCATCGATTCTACTCGCTCTCCTCCAGCACTGGCTGCAGCATAAATCACACACCAGACCCCGGAACATAAACAGGCTTCACAACACAGAATTAAATTAAAAGACAGACTGGATGGAGCAATGCTGCGCCAAATGCAGCAGGGTGCTGTCATGGGATCGCTTTTTTGATTTCATAGACATTAAAACAATAATTATTTCCACATACTCACTGACTGCCGCTAAATCTTTAAAAGAGAAAAAAAGGAGTTGAACACACGCTACCAGCATGTTAATGCATACGACATTTGCACACAACCGGCTAGCATGCATCCCAAGTTAACCAGACACCGCAACAAAACGCCCGAACAAACAAGACCAACCCCCAGCAGCCCAGACAGCAAATACTCATAATTTATTCACACAGAATTTGCACCATTGCTTTGATTACTTTGCTTACTGTCGATTTGATGCCAGTGCAACCTCATAATTCATTGCATTCCAAGGCCTGGAGCTCTCAACACTCCCTCCGCCTTACCCACCTTCCCTCCCTTCATCTTCTGTCTTGGTTCCCAGAGCTCTGCTATTTCAACTGGGCCTCCCCTCCCCCAACCAACAAATTCCAGCTGCTACCATCAAAGAGCTTTCTGCTGACCCTGGATGCAAAGGAGTGCTTAGAACTACAGCAGGACAGTTTACATAAAAAGTGAAATAACACCTTGGAAATGCATGTCTTTTGGGTTCAAATAAGTCTCGTGGTGAGGCAACATTTCAGGCAGCTTGCATTTTTTTTCAGGTGCAGGCTGCTGTTGTAGTCTGGGTGGTGAAGACTCTAAAGCACACAGCGAGTGATTTGAAAGTTAACCTCTCCATAAAGAATGGGGCTCTGCTAGCAAAGGTCAGAAGGTACAGCCTTTAAAAAAAAATAAAAAAAGTTTAAAGGCTGTGGATGTTAGTCATTCTGAAGTGTGTCAGAGGTGAAAGGTTGTGCAGCAACACCTGGAAAGTGTCCAATTCTCCCCTTACTCTCAGTGTCTCTCTTTCACACTCATTTTCTAATCCTGTCATACTCTCTCTCTCTCTCTCTTCTTCTCTGATATGATAAGGCTTAATCCTATGTATTGCTGTAAAAAGAAACTGTTCAAGTTGTGACTGGCTCACAAGCCACGGGGCAAAGTCCTGACAGCTGTGTGTTAATTACCTGCCATGCATAGACTGGTAATTTGGTGCTTGCTCCCCATTTTCTACACGTATTAATACATAACCAGTTTCAGTAATGGAAAGCTAAATCCTGCCTGTACCTGCCAGCTGCCATTAAATGATCAGCCGTTGAAAGCCTCCGTCTGGAAGAAGAAACTTAATTGTGTGTGTGCTCATCCTGTCTGTCCCCATGTATCTGTCGGTCCTTGAGGGCTGTGTTTGTCTGAGACTGATAAACAGCTCTTAGCTTCACGTCCTGTCTTCATCAGTCCATTCAGGGGAGCTAGGAAACCACTTATCTACCTCAATGTCAGCTTTAGCCATTAAGGTTTAAAATCCACTAAAAAGCCTAAATAAAGCCCTCTTCTCCCGGGCCTTGTGCCAGCTGGCAAACAGCACTACAAATTGCAAATTGGAGAAAAGGTGCGACCAGGCTTTATCAGTTCCCGTGTTGGTAAATGCTCGACTGTTCTGAGCAGCGGGATGGAAAGTAGGCTATAGTGCTATGAATTATCACCTTTTCCAGCTCATTTGCAGATTTAAGCTAGTGTTGAGGTTAATAACGCTTCAAACGGCTGCGAAGGAGAGAGGAGATGTGCAGTAAGGAGGGGGAGGAGGAAGAGAGAGTAACATATAGATGGCAACAGTCAGAGAGTAAATGTGCAAATCTAGCATTTTTCTTATTGTAGGGTACTGTTGATACGTTGCAGTTTGTCAAAAACTGGTTCATCTAGAGAAATTTCACAGTCTCTGGAGGTGATTAATTATCTGTCCTCACTGTCTGGTGTCCTTCAGGGCTCTATTTTGGGTCCTTTACTCTTTTCATATGCCTCTATTGACTGATCTGCTATGCAGATGAAACTTAGATATATTGTATGCTTCATTAATATTTAGCAACCGAGCTGAGCTGAGCACATTGAGAGACATACTTCAGGACATCGATTTTCTGAATCTTCATGAGAACAAAACTCTCCCACAGCCCACAGCAGTCACAGCTTGACATCAGACCACACACACTAGGGATCTGGGTGTGATTATTTGACTGTGAGCATATACACATTTGTTAAATTTACCTTTTAAAAATTTGAATTGCACCCAGAATTGGGCACATCCCAACTCCCTTTGACATGGAGGAAGTTCTTGCCACGACTACTGCATTTCATATTTCCTGTGTAAAGCACTTTGGCACAAATCTGGTTGAAGTAAATAAATTAACTTGATCATCTTTTACTTTATGACTGCATGTACAGTTAGTGAGTTGGGTTTTAGGAAATGCTTTTATGTGTTTCTCACTGTCAAAAATAGCACAATAACACAAAAAAAGCACATATAGACAGACACATAAACCCTAGCTATATGGACATTGAGCGTCTCTTCATTGTGCCATTAGCACGTAATTGATTTGAATTGGCCTATGCTTGAAGAGAACACACACATGGCTGCTGAAAAGTAGAACCTGTTGTCCTCGGGTCAGTTCACTCACAACTCGTACTCTGCTCTCTACCGACAGCGTAAACACAATTACACGGCACATAAAGCTGAATTGCCACTGTAAGTCTCAATTTAACCCTAACAGGAAAATGTAACCTCTTCTTTTTAGGGTAAAGCTACAACATAAAGTGCGTATTTGATGTTATCTCAGCCCAAACATTGTGTATTTAGAGATGCAATATTCACTTGCTTTATGTCTCCAGAACAGGCAGGCACCGCTTTGAACACTTAAGTAAACGTATTTGGTAGTTCTGACTGCCATCGCAGCACCCATGCCAGTCTGTCTTTGTGTGTGTGTTTCTGTTAACCAGAGGGAGGTATTGACAGCACATACTTACACTGTTCTTAAAAGTAAAAGTGCCTGTCAGTTTACAAATGCAGAGTTCTACATTATATCCCCGCACCAAAGCTCATACACACGCATGTTCTTTTCTGCAACACACACACACACACCAGCAGATGTGTTAATGCGGGTGCAGCAGACGGAGTGTTTGTCTTCCACGTGTCATGAGAAAAGGAAAGAATGAACAGACTAGAAGAAAAGAGGAGAATTTACTTTGTGTCACAAATGCATCCGTACTGACTCATACGGAGCCCCGGAATGGACATGGCGGGGATCAAAGGTTGAGAGAAAAATATGTAAAGATCTTGCAAAAACGTTTGCGAAAACCCCCCACAAATTAGGTCAAAGTACTTCCGGGTCAGACTCTGACCTCCCGTCGAAGCTAGCTAGCTAAGTTTGGTCTCATATGTGGTCTGATGAACAGTATATCCATCAAGTTCAGTTCCCCATATCGCTATTTTTCTGAGCTTCAGTAGCTGTTAGAGACCGAGCTTCAGTTAGCGGCTATAGCATAGCTTAAATCCACCCAGCGCCAGTTCTGGGTCTCACCTCTCTAACAGTGTATGGGATCAGACCCCCGGCGCTTGGATTTGCACTGGCCGAACTTAGAGCTGCAGCACTAACTGAAGTCGGAGTGTCTCTAGAGCTGCTGTCCACTCTCCTCCCAGCAAAGTAGTTCTCCTAGTGAGTGAGGCAGAGGGACCGTGGGGTGATGGGGTGAGCTAGCTAGCTAATAGTCTCATCTTTAGTCTGTGTCACAAACTAGCTCAGGGAATGTGACAAAAACGGAGTCTACGCAAGGTTTTACTTCAATCCAAACATCATTTATAAAGCTAATGAACAATGAAGTGTTTAGATCAGCAGTGTCAGCAAATATGAGCAGTGCTGGGATTTGTGCCATGTGTGGTGTGTGGAGGCGTTGAAGGTGCAAATTCAAAAGAAGGTGATGCGGGGTGGATGTGAGCTGTAGGAAGGGAGAGACGGAGTTCACACAAGGGCACAGCTTTAATAGCCTGGAGGGCCAAGGTGAGCTTAATCAAGCTGACGACCCTCTCCTGGCAGCCAACTGCGCTGCTGAGGTTGGCCAGGACAGCCTGATAAACGAGTCTGTCAAACGATTACAAATTCAGATATCACGCAAAAGTTTCTCGGGAGAACCCATACATTCTTTTTCTCAACCATGTCCTCTTCGGGGCTCCTTGGACTCTGTATTTTATGCATATGTAATTCATTTTATGGAGGAAATGAAAATGAAAACCTTCAAATTGCGCTTAGGAGTAGAGGTTAATTCAGGAGGCCATCGAGAGAGCCAGAAAGAGCAATAAGTGGGCCACAAGAGAGGGGGAGAAAGGTGAGAGGCTGCAACAAGATACAAACAAGGGAATGCCCAACAGGTGATATAAATAACCAACAAGCACAAGCAGTTTCACACATGAGTGCACGGCATGGACACACACTGAACTTACACCTTCAAAACAAAAACCGACAGAGAATATCAAAGTTCCATTGTCCCATTCCTTGAAAATGTTCCGCCTTTCCTCCCAGTTACACAACAGGAGCTATGGCTTTTTTCTCTTCCTTCTTTAAGTTCGGGACCACGACGAGTTGTCGCTCCATCTGATCCTCGTGATTCCCATCAGTGTTCATAGCTTTGAAGTCTTACAGAAACAATCTGATGTGTTTGACCATGCAGTGACCCAGTCAGCTTTTTCTTCCCCCAGCGATTTATTAGCCTGAACTAACGATGTTAATCTCCCCTAATGCCATTACAGCCCACAGTATTGGCTTAGTTATGTTATATTACATCCAAGTGAGAGTAAATATAGATGAGCGGGGGTGTCTGGCTTCCAGCTTGGACACCTGCATATACTGAGGGCACACTCTCTCCACCTTTCTCTTTCTCTCTCGTCTTTTTTTTTTTTTCTGGCTTCATTCCATTCTGCTGGCCTCGACACTTCAGCAGGGTGTCAGACGTCTTCACTCGGGACAAAGCAACATGTTCATTTCAGCCGGCGACTGTGCGGCCTCACACTGAGGTGGGACATCCCCGTTTCAGAAATGAGTCAAAATGGCTCCGTAGCATTTGTTACAAGTGAGAGACGAAAACCTGACATTGTTTCTAAGCTGTAGCCGCCGCTTCACTCCCATCTATCACTCAAATAAATCACCTATTTTTTTTCACTTATTTTGTCTTTCTGAAAAAGTGTTCATTCATTTTTCATATTCTAAGAAAATGGGACTGTACATGCCATCAGAATTTGATATTAGTTAAGTGATTATTTGTGACACCTATATATATTTCCTTGTTCTTATTTCGCAAATCTTTTGTTAAATATGATATTAGGCATATCAAGCTACATCACACCGGTCGGGCACACCATTTACCCAAATATTTTACACATAGAAAAAGATATTAAATAAACAACAGTATTATGCATTTCCGGTTTCACTTTGGCTCTCTGTAACATTTTATATGATACTCCTCAGTCTGCCCTGCTGCTAATGAGCCTTACTTAGCCTTTGAACTTGCTTTTGTTAAAATAAGAACAGTGTGTGCATGAGGACCGATCAAGACAAACGACTACCAGTGGCTATAATCACTTTGGTAAGGGGTCATCCAAAGTTATCAACATTTTCACAGTAGTACAAAGAGTACTACTTTTCCAGACCCCCCCCCCAAAGTAGTACATATCAACATTTGTATCACATTACATGACAGAGGTCTAGATTTTAGGAGTCCCAACTATAGACACAAACACAATAATATGTATATAGAAGATATGTATCCAACAATTTATTATTAACCACTTTAAAAGTGCAACCCACACTCTACAACAGACCTGGAAAAAAGTATTCAATATATATGTCGCCAACCATAAACAAATTATGATGTTTTAATATTGTTCATGGTACTTCAAGTCACAAAGACAAGTATTGTCCTATTGTTCATGGTAGTTCAAGTCACAACCTTTAATAGTTGATAATGTTCACAGCTTTGAAGGTCTTCCTTTTTTTAGTTTGTGCTGAGTCAGTTTCTGATGTTTCAGAAGTTGATAGCGAGTCGGGAACAGCTCACTGCACACCGGGCACTGGTGCAATTTACCCCCAATGTTGTTGTTGTTATCGTCCTTGCCTCGCTTTCCTCCATGCACAAGCAAGGTGTAGCTCGGAGACCCCCCCCCCCCCCCCCCCTCCCCCGTCGTACGCTTTGTACGACCGTGACGGCCCCTAAGCCTTTAAATACATAGGGAGCGTCTCCGAACGTCTACTCTTGGCTTGTTATGCGGCTGGCTCTACAACGGACATAGAAATGCTGCAGAAACAGAATAACTCTCAGAATTTCAGGAACGCTCTTTAAGATCCCCAAATGGAACAGCAAAATGGTTTTAAACAACCCCAAAATCACAATGTTTAGGGCTACTCGCCTATACTCAACAAGATTGATGGGTTGTTTTCAGTGTAGAAAGCAGGTGTCAGGTTGGAGTTGACACTGGTAAGCGTGAGAAAGGCGCAGGCTGCATGTGTTTGCTGATGCAATCAGTAGCTGCTTTGCGTTTACAGATATTTTAAATGGTTGTCGAGGAGGACACGCGTATGGAGACCATTGTAACGATTTAATGAGGTGGACCGGTCAAAACCTCATCTGCGTATTTGCGGTTTGTCTGAGAGCTTATCAGAAGATAAAGATGAAGATAAAGATATTTGCTGCAGTCTGTGAACAAGTACAAAGTCAAAAGGCCCAAGGGCAAAGACGTGGAGCTCAAAACTCTGTGTGATATTGCTAAATGATTTAAAGTGCAGCGCAAACAGACCCATCGGTTCTACACTAGTGCCTTTATTTGTAACATGGAATGGAATCTTAACCAGTAATCAGGGGTAGCTGTGTTGAAATCACTTTTTTTTTTCAACAAACAAAGATCAACAAAATATTTCTATAATTAACTAGGATATGACTGGCTGCCTCTATTCTGTAGTTTTCACATGTCGTCGCATGTCTGTTGGAGTATCGTATTAGGACACTCTCATTCTGAGGCGTTATTCTCACTCAGCGACACCCAACTAAACACCAAAATCACTTGACCTAGACTCTCCTCTCTCCAACACAAGCTGTTTTTCAAAGCCAATGCCCAAAGCGCATTGCAATAACCAACAATTTATGATACATGTCGAAAAAACATTTTCAGTTATTCATTTCCAGTCAAAATGCCAACATGGCCTTTAACAATGATCACTTGATCCAAATAGCAATGCTTACAGTGTGTTCACGCAGATATTACTTCAGTCCATTAAAAGGCTGTGTAATAGCAAAGAAGAGGAGTTGCTTTACAACCAAAATCTCTGAGACAAAATTTTTTGGGCTGCTTTGGTACCAGCACTGGCATTTGAATGTTTGTTTTTGCTTGGAAAAGCACTTAAAGCAGGAGAGCAGAAAGAACAATATGTTCACAGCACACAATAATTGAACCAATGTTCTCAAACTTCTGTACCACATCAGTCCACTGAGTCATTTATTTTCCCCAACAAGCTTTGACTTATTCCCTTATTCCCTGATAGATGCAGCTAAGAAAGCTGCAGATTGCACAATGGACTACATTTAAATCTGTGTGTGAGGCTTCAACATTCACCAGTCAATCAGAATCAGCTTTGTTGGCCATGTATGCGTACGCATACAAGGAATTTGACTCCGGTTTTTGCGTTGCTCTCCGCGCACATACACCGAATTTACAAATAAACAGGAGAGAAATGAAAAATAAATAAAAATATATAAAAGCATCCAATAACACAAAGCATTAATACTGGCAGCATTTTCTCCCCAATAAAGCCTTCTAAAAAAACAGAGAAGAAGAAGGGTGTGGACTCTTGTCTTAACTTGGCAGAAGAAGACAAGATGAGTTGGCCTTGGCCAGTGCATGGCGGTGGTAATATTCCAAGCTGGTTTTCACTAAACCCAAATAAATAAAAAAAATAAAAAAAGAGTAGCTGTACTGAAGTGCCAAACTATTTGTCTGGTATAGATAGTGGTTCATTGTCCTGCTCAAGGACGTTATGAAAATTTGGCACAATCACAAATTCAAAAATCAACACTTTCTTGCTTCCTCGACAACACATTCACACTCCCAACTCGTAATATTCCGACACTTGGTCAGTGGTCTAGAATCAGTTTTGGACAAGTCAAAGACGGCGTGTCACTTCTCACTCGTTACATCCATAGTGTCTTTTCAGAATAAACTTCAGTCTTCACCGGAAATTGGGTTTAGGCAACAAAACCATTTAGTTAGTTTTAGGAAAAGATCGTGGTTGACGTTTACTTGACTGACAAACGACTCACGTATACGAGAGTGACAAACAAGTCTTTTGATTAGCGACCCATGTAAGTAACAAGTCACGTGACTACTGACGTGACAAACGGGACACGAACAGCGGTCTCCTGGAAAAGAAAGTCCTGTTTGTTTGACCCATGCACAAGAAAAAGCTTTAAATGTCATCGACTGTGCATCAAATTAAAAAGGGATCATCAGCACAGAAAGGCAGTACAGATGCAAATGAAGGGTCCTTCACACGTGCCGAGTACGTGTGCAGGAACCCAGTACTAAAACTTTATTTCAGTTGTCACAAAGATACAGGTACATACATGAAATCTGACAACTTTATTTAACTCATCCAAAGCATTGGGCTGCTGTAAAGCGCCTGGGGAGCAACTTTTGGGTTCAGTGTCTCGCTCAAGGACACTTTGACATGTGGACCGGGAGGAGCCAGGGTTCAAGTGCAAAGGGCGTCCGTTGGAGCCCGTATCCCACAGCCAAGATTCCTCCAGGTAACGTGCACGCTCTCCATTCTGGCAACAGGTGCTGCAGCAGCCAGACCTGCAGAGATGGTTTGGAGATTTCTCGGGTCTCTGTCGAACGCTGTCTGGCTCGCTTATTAATGGCAACGAGCAGATGCCCACGCACCTAAAAATACACTGGAAGGACAGCGACTTGCCAAAATGTATTATTTGCGGACGACTTTTATTGCGTTGCCAAATGTTTGCGGAACCTTGAATTGCATGCAAAACTAATGTAACTGGAACTGAGTGAAGGGGAAAACATTTTTTTTCAAAAAGTTCTAACTAATCAACACATTTAAATATGTTTAAATACGTTGTTACCAGGACACATTTTTACTTGATGAATGATTTATTGATACATGGATTATCTCAATAGACATTGATATTCTGTCATATCATCGATGAATTGTTTCAGCTCTATTTTATGTGTGATTTTATCTAATCGATGTCCCAAGGGCATGTGGATAAGCTGCTAATTACTGTTTTTTTAATGTAATCTTTACCAAAATGAACAATTCCTCATTTTAAATACATAAAACTAATCCATAGCCTGATTTTCCACTCTTTGGATAGGTAGGAATCGTTCACATATAGCATTACGCAAACTGGACCAGGTCCATGAAGAACAAAGGTTTTCATTGAAAATGGTTGCTGTCAAAAGTGTCATCCCCAATAATGCAGACGTAGCAGAACCAAACAGCCACACAGCAACGTTTTAAAGCTTAGAGACAGGTTTTAGCAAAGTCAACAGCAGAATTGATCCATTCTTGAGAGTTGAATCTTGGCTGTGAGGATTTCTCTAAATCATGCTGTTCTAGCATAGAGATTCTTTCTGGCAGGGCTGCGCACTTTCGCCTAATTCCAGCTGCAGTGGCTTCAAACATTAGAGGAAGATGCCAAATCACGACAAGGCTATTACACTCAGTCTGTTGTGTGATTGGATATTAAAAGTAAAAGACATCTATCTTGGCCGCCTGTTGCTTTAGGGGATTTCAAGCTGTAAATCATATGTAATCGGCTTGTTCGGCCGGTTTTCTCAGCCGCAGCATTCTTTCACCTAATTATTTGAAATGGTTCAGTGACAGCTGGATTAGCTGGCTGAACATCCTGCGTCATCCTGTCCCTGGACTTTGACAGAGAAGCTCCGACCATATATTTACCCAAGCACTATTGATCACCAGGCTGTTTGACAAGCCAAACCAGGAAAGAGCGGCGTTTGCTCAACGGTGAACCTTTCCACATGTATCTGAGCAAACACAGCGTGCTGCAACTGATGTCTGATAACGAGTGTCAACAGCGTGCTGGGCGCAAAAACCCGAATCACATTTGTTAATGTTTGATGAGCTGCATTAGAGAGAGCTTAATAAGCTGAAGGATGATTTTTGTCTTGCATCAATGTGTTTCTTCTGCATATTTGTCCCAAAGAAAAGCAGTAAAAAAAAAAAAAAAAAACACCAGTAAACCTACCTGGTGACGTCACGCGGTGTCGGCCCATGAAAAATGCAGATCCCGGAGTGGACAGCCAATCCAGGGAGGACATTAGGAGAAGGAGCAGGAGATTGGAGGAGGACAAGACAGCCATGATGCTGGAGAGAGAGACAGAGGGGAGAATGAGAGAGGGACAGAGACACAGTGACTATAATTATCAGTTGAACTCCATGATGACATGCCCATGTGAAAAACCGCCTCCTTCCCTCACTACTTTCGGCCTCACTCCCTTTTTTTTCTCTCTTTCTTGCTCTCTGCCCAGTGAGCATTAAATTGTGGGTGGGTGCCACTGCCATTTATTTTCAGCTGGTGTATGTGAAACCTAACACGGGACAGGGAATCATTAATTATCATGCCCGGTTGGTGCTGCAGCATTTGTAGGTTGAATGTAAGCAGTAAGTGTTATTGGTTTGTGTAATCTCTATTTGTCATTTCTTATAAAACATTTAAATTAATTGAATTAAATTATTTTGTCATTAGCCATGATTTCCACCAGACATTAATATATACTGTAGGTTTAGAAATGACAGCAGGAAGAGTGATTTGAGAGAGAAGCAAAAATGAAATATCAGGGCAATTTAAATTGTTATAATTGTAACTGCTGTTCCTCCGAGGCCAAGCCTAATATTTTGAAACATTACTCAAGTCCACGTTACACCACTCTGGTTTATGAACAGTGATTAATAACACTGCATAAGCGTAACACCACATGTGGTAATATCAAACCTGCATTGTTTTTTATGGCCACTTGGGGGCAGCAGAAACAAGCTATAAACACAACACTGACACATTATCACCTTTTAAGTTGATATGGGGCAGGCGGCAAGCTCCAGGTCTAAAAAGTGAAGCCTATGCGGAAGTGCCTTAAACTTGTATTATCTCAAATGGTCATCAGCAGTCTACTCCTCTGGTTGCAAAATTAAGTCGGATTGTATAGAAGTCTATGAGAAAATGACTACTTCTCACTTGATTATTACCTCAGTAAACATTGTAAACATGAGTTTATGGTCTCAATTGCTAGTTTCAAGCCTGCTTCAAGACAGCGTGATGTTCATTTAGTAAATTATGGTCCATTTGGAGTAAAATACAAAATAAAGCAGCATATGCTTTAGGGCGGGGCTACCTTGGGATTGACAGGTCTGGGAGTTGTCCGTGTTTTTGTCTTACAACTTTAAACCTTTCACAGTGTGTTTTCAGTTCACGGAGGTTAATTGTCACATCTTGGTTGCCTACAAGTCTTGTTCAGCGTTTGGTTGTACTCTCGTGTCACTTCTGGTTGCAAAAAAACAAGATGACGATGGCTAACAACCAAGATGGCGACGGCCACTTCTTATATACGGTTCATGATATGGGGGAAATTGTGAGGAAACCGTTGCTGATCTACACATCCAGGAGATATGGGGCAACATTATCATTCAGTCATGTTCCTAAACACATGAAAAGTCCAATATTCACCGTTCCTTTAACTCTGTTTTGGTCTTCACTGCTTTCTGAGGGAAACATCTGACTTTTTAGCCGCTTAATACTCAAACATGTTCACCAGCTGGTCCTGAACTTTGTTTGTCTGCCAATTGGTGCTGCACAGAGAGTTTACACTGCTGCTGCTTCCAGAAACAATGGATGAGAGTGCTGAGATTCAACCAAAGCAATACTGTATGGAGGCCGTATAACCAAAACAATGAAAGACGCTAAAATGCTCCATAGAGCTGAGGGGAACCGCAGAGTCATATGACAACCATCGTGTGTCATCAATACGTGTGACACCTTCACCCAAAGTAATTTGATGCACTGTTAACACAAACATACGGATTATAGCAGCTCATATCCCACGCCAAAACCACTTCCACATTACCGAATAGTAGTAGTGACATTTGGTGTCCAATCATCACATGCTGTGAGAATCTAGCAAGACGTCTTTGTACCACGGCAATAGGAACATTGACTCCTCCTCTAAAAACTAGACTTGAAGGTTCCAACAAAACCTTTTACACAGAAATGTGGTGACTGCCTCTCTCACCCAGGACATCTACCTACAACTAAAATAATGTATATGGTCCGTTATATAGAGTTGCCAACTCTCAAGTCAAGTCCAACCTCTAAATATAGGCCAAACTTTCTGTCCACACCCGTAGCTATTTACAGCTGTGTCTCCGCAACTTTGCTGGGCAGCCAGCAAACCCAAACGTAGAGGCTATGTTTCTCAGGGCAACTGTGGCCATATTTTGGCATAAGAAATTCTTCTGTATGTTTTTTTATGGGGAAAACTGTTTGCCGTGCCTAGAAATAGTAAGGCAAGTGACTATTTCACAACATTCTGATATACAGAGTGACAACTACTGAGCAATGTGGCCAGCTCGGGCACATTTTTTTAAGACCAACAAGCTTGGTTAGAGCGTTGCCAGACCTAGAGGCAAAAAAATAAAAAGAATCTATGAGCAAAGTTCATATGAGTGTTCGTATAACAGTACATATCAAAGTACTGGCAGCTATTTCAAATCAGAACACCTTCCATTACTTTTTTTCTGGATTAGATTTACTACAGATTAGAAGATAGAAGTACAACAAAAACTATAAACCAAGAACATAAAGACAAGAATCTCATAATCTTTGCAAAATTCAAGTTTGCTACTTGTATACATACACAGTGTAAAACATTTCCCAGTTCAGTCCATCAACATAAACATGCAGTCACAAGTGTGAGTGTGAGTGTGAGTGTGTGTGTGTGTGTGTGGATGAATTCCAAGTGTCCAGAGGCTATAAAAGGGCCAAGTCATACAATGCAAGAATTCATTGCAGCGGGTGAATCTGGCCTGCCTCAAATGCTCCATTTACAATCAATTATTGCTCATAAAATCCTGTCAGACACTTTCCCTTCAGTTTTGATAATCTGTCATTCTGGAATCCTGATTAAAAACATCTCTCTCTCCACTCATCAAAAGCGAAAGCCCTATTATCAGGGTGAACTTAACAGCCCTCTGATGAGCACTTTTAAACCAGCTTTTTTTTTTATATTTTTGACGGGTTAAGTTCTCTGCTCCTCTTTTTTCTTTACATTGTCTTTTCTTTCAGAGTCTAACATTCCTTAATCGGTCGAGTAACTAAAGTACTATAACAACAGGGGGCCAAACGGTCCCTCCACTCCGACATGTGGCCTCATGTTAATCCCAACATTAGTCTCAGCCCCTCACTCATGTGAAAGCTTCTGTGAAAGCCCCGGCATAGCTGGTGCTTCATCCCCATCTCGTGCATGTTTCTCCCCCATTCCTCTCCTCCTGTCTGCCAATTGCAGACGCTCAGACTCGCGGGAAGACCGCCTCAGCCAATCAGAAAAGAGGGAGGCTCAGCGCAGGTCTCCTGGGGTCCCTTGGTAAACATTTAAGGCCTCTGTGGTCTAACCTCCTCCCACTACGCCCTAAAATACACACACACACACACACACACACACACACACACACACACACACACACACACACACACACACACACACACACACACACACACACACACACACACACACACACACACACACACACACACACACACACACACACACACACACACACACACACACACACACACACACACACACACACACACACACACACACACACACACACACACACACACACACACACACACACACACACACACACACACACACACACACACACACAAATATCTTGACTTGGCACCCCCATCGCCAGCACCATGCCGCTCCCATGTTTCCTCAATTCTCTATTGATCATCTGTGTTTGTGCAAAAAGGGAGCTGTCAAGAGAGGGAGGAGGAGGTCATAGGAGTAGATGGGGTGATGGTGTGAGGTTGAAGCCAAGAAAAAAAAAAAAAACAGGTTATGGGGTGAGAGGTCACATCATGTCTGTGTTAGCCCCTTCTATAGCTGCAGAAGCAAAGCATGCACAGACACACAAACACACACACAGATTGATGTTGCAAGCTCAAGTTTATCTAGGGGTTCCTCCAAAGAAAAAGCAGAAACACTGTGGAATGATTGCTCCGTCTCTGCTATTCTGTCTTCAGCACACACTCACCCTCTCTCTGGACAGCTGGTGGACACAACTCATTTACCTTTTTCTATACGTGTGTCTGGGGACACTGAGGTGAAAGTTGTGTTTTGTGAGGACAGGTGTGGTCATTCAGACACATTTGCTATGGCAGTGTTTCTCTGGGTGCCCTGATACTTGTAAGACAATGAAGACTTAAAGTTGTTATGTCGAACAATAAATAACAGCTTCACTTGTATTTCTAATGGACAGAAATCTAGGACACAGTTCTATAAAGTTATACATTTCAGAGAAGTTAGGATACTCGTGTTTTGTAGTACTTTTGAAGATTATGACAAGGTAATTAGGAGTACAGCTGACTTTGCTACGTTTTCGGTGTTTTAGATCCCTCAAGATAAATGATCCAGTGCCTAGATGCATTTATTGAGCAAAGAGACAGTATTGCACTAGTTCAGTATTTCAGAAATCACTATGATCATCTATGATATCGTGACATTATACAGTATCTCTAAAAATATATATATATATATATATATATATATATATATATATATTTATATTTAGCTAAGAACAAAATGGTTTCACTATGGAGCAAAGGCGACGCGATACACAGTCCCGCCGTCTTCCAGGATGCTCAGCAATTTACCACTGGCAGTGAACAAGAAGACTGCTAGCACATGCGCACAATGAGCAATTTAAAATATTTTTTAAAAGGGCTCTGGAAATGATTTACGAGAAGGAAAGTACATTGAACCCGTTTGTCAGACCTTAGGCATACAGACACATTACGTTAACAAATACCACCGAGGCTATTTACTTAACATCCTGAAAAACTTGAAAAGCAAAGTAGAGATTGTCCTCTGGAGTGTGTGGATGTTTACCCTAAAGGGTGAGAAGTAGGTATTGAAACACTCACTCACATTCATAAACACGATTATAGAAATGCATACATCCGTGCACAGACATAAATGCAAAACATTGAGGTTACCCTTGAATGGGATTATGGCTTTGATGGACCGCCTCCTCACTCACAACCCTCGATGAGCTGTCGACCTCAATCTGTGAGAGACACTCGTTAGAAACAGGTGCACACACACTTTCGTTAAAATAGGGGTGCGTTGGCCTGCAGCAAAGGGTTAGGATTATTAACATTAGCCTTTAATCTTTCTCTTTCTTTGTGTCCCTCCATGCTTCTGTCAACATTCCAGTAATATCAGAAAGCCTTGGTGGCCGCCTGAGTGGAGTTAAGTGCTTCAGGCTGGAGGAAATGAAGTGCAAGGCAGACAGAGAGTGCTGGCAGACGTATCACTGAAGGTAAAAACAACCAGGAAAGAGCTCCTCTGAGGGAGTCAGACGCTCCAAAAAGATTTTTACAAAGACATTGCAATTGGTCCTTTAGCGAAGGCTCCTACACTGTGCCACTTCGGGCTGTCCAAGATGAAAGTACACAATTGAGAGAAAAAAATATATGCATTAAAGCAGAACGAGTAGTCTTTTCTGCATTTTAGCCGTCTCCAACCTTTGTTTTTTGCAACCAGAAGTTATATGAGGGGGAAACTAATTACAATCAAAAGCGGATAAAGACATTTTTAGGCAACCAAGTTGTTACAATTAACTTTCATGAACTGTAAACACACTGTAAAAAACAAGTACAACTCCCAGGCGGAACAACGCCGTGGTAACGACCTGTCAATCACAAGTTAACCACACCTTAAGCAAGCCTTGCTTTATGGTCTATTTTACTCTAAATGGGACATTCATTTACTAAATGAACATCATGCTGTATTGAAGAAGACTTGAAACTAGAGATTGAGTCCATAAACTCATGTTTACAATGTTCACTGAGGGTATAAATCAAGTGAGAAGTAGAGTCATTTTAACATAGACTTCTATACAATCTGACTTGTTTTTGCAAAGGAGTCGCATATAAAATGTAGGTGCACTGCAAAGAAAGCGCATTAAAACAAGTTTAAAAAAAAAAATCATGTTTCCAAACATGTTTTCGGTGATGCACCTGATATTTGCTTTTAGCCCAACGGGGGTTTTAGAAATAGCATACAGCATCACAAGAGGCATGACTTGCCTTTCAGTGACTTCAGAGGGTTTAGGGACTCTTCAAGTCTTTGAATGAATTAATGCGAATGTGATGCCTCCCATTAGTACATTCTTAATCTTTCGCTCACTCACGCTCAGCTCCAAGTGCCTCACTGCTGGGCTAATTGAGGGCTAAAGACAAGTTAAAGGAAGATATTAATCAATTCAGTATGAACTTACTTTGGAACCAATCACTAAATTACTTGCCAAGCCTATATAACAAAATCTATGCAGCGTCTGATTCCTCAAGGAAAGACAAAAAAGAGTTAAGCCAAAGACAATCTAAAGGTATACTACTAAAAGTTAAGCCCACATGAGTGTGATGCCACAAGGAAACCCGCTGAGAGGAACCAGCCCTTTGGGTGAAATGTTCTAACATTACAGCTGGTGGTTTAGCTAGTGGGTGGTTTAGCTAGCTGGTGGTTTAGCTAGCGGGTGGTTTAGCTAGCGGGTGGTTTAGCTAGCTGGTGGTTTAGCTAGCGGGTGGTTTAGCTAGCTGGTGGTTTAGCTAGCGGGTGGTTTAGCTAGCGGGTGATTTAGCTAGCCGGTGGTGGAGATAGCATTGCACTCCCAAAGGATAACATGCAAACACAAAATCTTACCAAGAAGATTTGATTTCCAGCCATTGTGCTTATTTTGACACATAAAGCACAAGTATACTGAGCAAAACCTCAGCTCGTGTCTCAAAACCCGAAACACATTTTGTGCGTTGCAAGAAAATGTGCAATTAAATATGGCACTGTATTTTGCCAAAACACTGGTATAATGAAAATGCCACACCCATGGCTAAACACCTGATCGCTTGATTGTTTACTCATCAATCATGTAAGCACTATAAAACAACTACAGGTTATTCCTGTTTACAACAACAATGGAGGCTAAAGCGAGAAGCCTGTTTTCAAAGATCTGTATTAGCAGTTTAAAAACAATTATGTAATTCATGCTTTCTTTTTTTTCTCCACAAATGATTTAGCTGTGTTTCTACTTTACTTAGAATTTGCTCTTCTCTATTTTTCAGCGCAAAATGCAACCCTTGGAAATACATTGATTGCTTTCACAATGTGGAGAGAAATCAATATTTTCATCATTGTGCAACACAACACTTTGTGTGTTGTGTTTGGTCAATATATTCATGTACCTCACTCTAACAATCGGTGTCCAGATGAACCGTGCGTGTGCCATACGGTGACAAAATCTGATCCGATTGTGTGAATTGTGTGTCGTGTTTTGACAAGACGACTGTTATTATCGTGCTATTGAGAAAAACTGTAAACCGCTCCCCTCTTCTGGTGTGCAGCGTGTGAGAGCGCTCGAAAATGCCCACATAAAAAGGACTGGAGTAAATCAGCTTGAAATCACTTAAAAGCAACTTTGTGTAATAACTACGACTGTGACAAAATGATGCAAACATAAATAATAAAAACAGCTTTTTCACAGCAACACAACAGGCATTTCACGTACTGTGCACCTATAGACCTCCAAGCACCTGGCACCAATCAATGGACCGATGGAGCATCTTTAATCACTCCGTCTTGACAAAGCAAGGTTATACTTGATTACATGATAACCACTACACATTATTTCACAAATATCGTGGCAGAAATATTAAAAAAATCATGCAAATATATGTTCTGCCCACGACTTTCCCCTTCACCACTATAACCATAAAACAGAGTAAACAACAAACTTCAACATGAGCCTGCACGTTAGACCAGAAACTGGTTAGGAAGGGTCCACGCAGACGAAGAAGGCAGGGCCCAAAAACTGCAGCTCAGCCAGCTGCTTCTAATAGACCTCCAACTGTTGGACGTATTCACATAAATGCCCTGACCTGTGGTGAGATGAGTATGCGTGCGTTTGTGGAGAGGGTACGGGCCTACACACACACACAGAAAGCATTTTTGAACCTGCGTCTCTGTGAGCGTGCTCAGGCATTCAAGTCTGGCTGCTGGATGTGCTCTAATGTCTCCTACTCTTATTTCATAAGAGACAGAGAGAGAGAGTGGAAAACTCAGAGTCAGCACAGTGGCATGAGGAGAGCTTGTGCTGGAAGCAGGAGACACACATCTGCAAACCCCTGCTATACTCTGTGTCTGTGTGTGTGAGGCGAGTGAAAGCAAGCGTTTGGTGTTTGCGTGCGTGCATGTGCAGGCGTGTACGTCTAAAATCAAGTGTGTGTATCGGAGCGAGAACAAGAAAGGTAAAGAGTGCGAGCAAGAGCCCGGGTACAGCAGAAACGGAGAGTGTGTGTGCTGCACAGATCTCAAAATTGATCTTTAGGGAAAATGTCTGCTTTGCAGCATGCCGCGCTGTGTGTGTGCACACGCACGGGCATGCAACAGTTTGTCAAAGATATTACAACTAATAGCTGTCAAGCTAAATTTTGCCTGAATCTTACCTTTTCATCTGCTGTCTCCGCTGCTTAACATCAACACAATAACCTCGGTTATGCCTCGATTGGTCGTTTCAGAGAGACTTGATTCAAACTTTACAGAATGGACAGTCACAGGCGAACTAATAAGTGGTACACATTCAGTGCTTGGAGTTCAATCCCATGTAGGAGAATAAAGAATGAAGTCCAAGTATAAATGTGCAGCACCGAACTCTCCAATTTGCACTAAATCCTGCTGTTTATCCCTCTATGTCAGACACACACACACACACACACACACACACACACACACACACACACACACACACACACACACACACACACACACACACATCCTGACAACCATCAGACAAAGTGCATGTTATGTGTAAAAATCTAATGGTCTTCCCGAGTGCTGTCAGAACATAACAGCTGTACTTAATGTTGTATGTGGGAGTGGAGCAAACTGAGACAGAAACTGATGGAACTATAATGTCTCTTAAAAATCCTCGTCTATTAATACACCTTGTACCTCAGGAGGGTGCTTTAATGGCTGCTATCATACATGTCCTTCAACTTGTTTTTTCTCTGCATCTGGGGAGCCGATGTAACAATATATCATATTGAATATGGCTTAGCTTTATTTAGGTGAATACCATCCAACCATGCGGTATTAAAGGAAAACTGGTTTGTGATATGCATAACATCCCACAGTGTCAGGGGATTGTATATTATTTTTAAATTGCCCCTAAACTAACGCCATCCAGTCGACGTAATAAACACGCAGCAATTTACATATGATTTAGATAAAAAGAATGATCTGGAACCACAACAGAGGAAGAAGAAAAAAAGTCATGGGACTCAACGGTGCAGTAAAACCTTTTTCTTAAGGAATCTAACTAACTACAGCAGAGCGGAACAAATTTAAATATTACACAAAAACAGATTCAGTTTGCACATTGCCTCTCGTCCCAGCGTGCTGCGCTTTCTAATTCAAGCAGTATAATAATAAAAACAGATAGAATCTGTCAAACTGCTCTTACAGTCAATACTGGATGGAAATCATTTTCAATTAATTAATTTAGTAACGTAGTGTGGTAATAAATGAATCAATATCTTGAGTGTATTTTTAATGGTTTAAGTAATTTAACCAGTAAGAATCCGGACATAAGCTGGTTCCAGTTGTATATATTTTATATTGATGTAAACTGAATTCCTTTGGGTTTTGGGCAGTTGATGAGACAACATATCAGCAGTTTAAAAGGCATCATGAACTCTGGCAACTTCTCACTGGTCTACATCTGTTGATTAATAGATCAAAACGGTTAAAAAAGGAAAACTGATTATCTCTATGGTTGCACTCCTCGTGTAATGCATCTACAGTCAAATAAATAAGCATATCATGGTCACTGGAGCGAGCATGGGCCTATACTGATTTCCATCTGTGCATGCAACAATACACCAGGCTGTGTCAACAGTGAAGAAACACTACAGAATATTTCAGCTGTACACTTAGTATTCGAGGTTCGATCCCCTTTTTTCCAGTGAGCCAGCTTGTCTAGCTCATCTCTATCTCACGCAGATGTTTCTATTCCTCCCTCGGGATTTGATATGTATCAGTATATACGCTCTTCAGGCTACATCCGTCCACACAGACCATGGCTGTCACTTCATGAGCAGTTGCAGCGGAATTTTAGACCAACTTGAAGTTCATGTCATGTTAATGCGAACTTCAAATAAACCGTGCAGTAGACTCAGCATATTAAATATGTATGATTGGTCAAACAAGATTTTGCAACGAGCAAAATTGCATTTGTAATGCAACATTTTTTTTTAGCAAAGTTTCCAGGATCGTGCGTAAGCTGCGCAACACATGGAGCTTCGGAGATATGGGTGAACGCAAAAAAAAGAAGAAGCTCTCCGCGCTTTAAAAGAAACAAAACACAAACGTACTTACTTATTCCGAAGTCTCGAGCTTAAACCCCGCAAAGACAGCGCAGATCGACTTTTCAGAACTTGGTCATCTGATGGCCAGCGTGAGTAACAGGCACGGAAAGTCCTGCTTCTTCACTTCAGCCTGCTCGGCCCGGTCTGATCTCTGCGATCAGTGTTTTCACATCATCCGATCATCGAATAATCGGGTCCGGTTCGCTTTCGCGGTGAAGATTTGTTGTCTTATCTGCAACTCAGTCCATCTCCGAGTCCACTTTCAGGGGCTACACGCGTAGCGTCGCATAGACCGAGCCAGTGAGTGTGTGTGCGTGTAGGTGTGTATGTGTGTGTGTGTGTTTCTAATGGCGGTGAAGCGCCCCCATCCGCCAACAATCCAATCTGCTCCATTATGAGCAGGGACAGCCAGGGAGGAAGACTGCCGGGCCACAACCTCCAAAATAAAACTCTCCTGTGAGGAGCTGCCTGCTGCCACGCTTTCTCGTGAGAGGCAAAGTTTAAACGAGGAAGCACATTAACATTGTACTACTTATTAGAGAGAACCATGCCACATAAAAGAAGAAACATGTAACATATGCTATTTCAATTTTATACCAACGAGTTTGATACTGATGTTCCGTGCACGTAGGCAAACAGTGACTTTTTAGTCTAAATTTTAGGACAAAATGCAGAAAAAAACTTTTAAGTTAGGCGTCTCTGCCTGTACTTGACTGATCATATCCTTGATTAGAGTTTGGTTTTTTAAACACAAGTGTGTTTTTTTTATTTGATCGATTTTCAAAGATTCAATCATGTACTGCATTCAGCACCCAATACATTTTCCATTTTCCATTATTATTTATATATATTTTTTCTTCAGCAAGCGGGCAGTTTGGGGTTAAAACTTCAGTCTCCAGGCTGCAGCAGGCTATTTCCCTAAAAAAATAGTTCGATATGTCTATTTAACATATAACTTGCATACTTTGCAAGAATGCTTTTAAAGCGATTGGCTTCAAATGCTGTTTCCATATGCAAATTGAATTAATTGACCCCATAGTGCGCTGGGTCGCTGCCCTGGATACGCATGCGCACGACAGCTATATGCACGTTCATAACGTGGGGGAAATAATGTGGTGCCGTGATACAACAGCGTAATCGAAGGTGTTTAACAAAGTTAAACACTGAACACGTTAAACATCAACGTGTTATTAATAATGTGTCATGTTTCAGATGATTAGATGCCCGTCCCGTCTGTCATTAGAATCAGCAGCTGCGCAGAGCGTTTGTTTGTATCGCTTTATAATCCATACATCGATACCAGGTCAGTTGCTGCTCAAGAGGACACCGAGGGCACCGAGGGCACGGATCAAGTAGTGTCTTCATATTGCGACATAAGCTTTGCAATCGTACATAAATGAGGATTTCATTTTCTGGGAACACGAGCACCGCTTTGAAACTGAACGCGAAAGACATCACGCCATGTTCCCCATCACGTCCACCTGTGTGTGCTGTCGTAATCAAAACTGCGGAGCTGCAGGCGGTACTTTGGTCAGACGTTAAGCAGGGGATGACGCGCTCAGCTGTTGCCCTGGGTTACCCGGTGCTTCGAGATGGAGACACGGAGAACACGGATGGTCCCGACGGTCCAAGTTGTGTCTCTAGTGGTCCACAACTTTTCACGGAGCTGCGGGACCTGTTAACGTGTCGGTTTACAACAGACACTTTGTAGTGTAATTATACGTAAGCGACCAGTTTTATGTGCGCACGAGCACGGAGGTTTCTGCGGTGATTTTGTTTTTGTTTTGTTGCAACAGTCTGGTGCTTGTTGCACATAAATTAAGCAGCGGATGTGGCGTGCGTAATTGTGGCTTGACAGTGCGCTACATCACTCCAATTAGAGACTGCAGATGGAACAGATACTTGTTGCCTTCAGATGACTGGAAATAAAATCACCAGATAATGTATTATTATTATTACGCCGTCTGCCTGGCATTAATAGACATAACAAAAAAAATATGTTTGATCACATGTCCGCTGATTGTAAAATGAAAGGGAAAAGACGAACAAAACAGGAATAAAGCGCTTTACGTGGTTTTAGAGAGGCTCATCATAAGGGTGTAACTTCACACAACATGATGCTGAGAACTACACGCAGCTCATTAATGGCTGCCTGTTTGTAAAGTGTAGGCTGTGTGGGCTCACGTGGAGGGTCCACTGGAGAAGTGACGCCACAAGAGGCTCGCCCAGAATTTCAGCTGTCTGGATATACCTCCCCCCAGACCCACCCCCCATCCCCGGACCCAAGAGCCATCGATTAGCATGGAGTGCCCGCCCCGACACGTGAGAGAGAAACACCCCCATGTACCCAGCTGTTGCTGCTGCTAAACTGCATGTTGCGTGTATTTGTGGACCGTGTGATCGTTTTTCTTTTCAGGATTTGACTTTGGCGTGACAGCATTCCTGCTCCTTTTACATACAACGCAACAGTTCACGTTATGACGTCATGTGTGAGCCAATAAAGTCGAGTTCACCGCTGTCCTCTGGACTGACGAACGAGTTTAGCAGCATGTTCATGACACAAGCACTAAGAAAAGACAATAAACTGGAACCTACAGTGTTCAACATAGTCAGCTGGAAATAGAAACAAAAACTGACGACAAACATACAGGCTGCTGAGGCCTGGAGGGTGTATCTTCCTCCCCATTAATGCACTGTTGTTGACATCATTTGTGATGCAAGGGGGAAAGAAATGGAATTGGCACGTCTGCATTGAGCGCAGCCATCCTTTTATTTTCATGGGCTTATCCACAAGGCCCACAAGTTATGGCTTAGCTTTTTCCTAAATCGTACAGCTGCAGTGCGCATATCCACACTGTGAGACAAACAAGGCTGCTCCCATGCAACACAAATACTGTCAATTATAACTTGCACAGTTGCACAGAGGAAAGAGCTATAGCTGAAATGAGGTTTTCAAGTTTAGGGTTACTGTAATTAGCTGACCTTTTCACATGGTCTCGGGGCACTTTCTCACATTAATTACCAAACAGAGAAAACCCACCACAAACCCACCCTGTGACCCCTGAACATGGCCATGTATTGGTCAGTAGAGGGACGGAGAGCCCCGATTGGAGCAGAGTTGGGGGGCATCCATTGAATTAGTTCCCTTGTTATGGAATACTCATTCCTGTGATTGTCTGCCCTGAGTGATCATGTGGACTTATGCTGTATTGAATGTGACAACAGAACAATGCATCTGGCCCACAGACTGATGCCACTGTGCCTGCACTGCAGGGCTGGGAGTGCTGTCGCTGGTGACTCAACCTTGATCAGTCTGCTGTAAGCCACATTCATCCATATCCAATAATCCACGTTAAAGGACGGAAAGAAAGGATATTCGGTATTTTTGGAATAGACCAGAACCAATCATGCATTAGTCGTTCCACAAATACTTTCCAACTTCCACATCCTGTCTGTGATTCTCAGCCCTGAAGGTTCTTACTGATCTTTATGAATGGCTCATATTTATATAAGAGTTTCACTTCTTAAAAAGGCAAAATCATTTCCTAAAACAGCTAGGCACTGTAGCTTTAAGCAAACATTAGTCAAACTGAAGTAAACAGTGTATTCGTCAAGGACTATTTTCAGCGGTGGATTTAATGTGCCAGTGAGTACAGCAGGGGAAAGGTGTATGCAGGATCAGTAAAAAAAAAAAACCACAGTCTATTGTGCCCAAGTTCAATGTAATAATGTGACACATCTCCCAGTGTAATAATGTGGCTCATTTATGTGTTTTTAAAAGGTTTTGAACAGGAATGGAAGTCTATGACACCAAGGAATAAAGTATGCCAGACTTAGGAAATATTCATCGGAAGGATCAATTCACATTCAAAAAAACATGTAAATCACCACACTTTTCCAGATAATTTTGCTTCAAACTCTGAGCCGCCTGACTGAGCACCGTTGCTTCAGTCACAGCCATATTCCCGGAATTGTTTTTTTCATTCATGTATTTTTCGCGATGCTTCCTTTCAATAGCCATGCAGGACCTCTCTCCGTGTTTGGCTGTCTGTTTTTATTTTCCACATAATGAAAGAGTGCCCTTTGTGTCATCCCCCTCAAGACACCTGTAATGCATTTAGTGCGGTTTCACATCCCAAGTGTGGCCACTCACAACTATATGTCAGCACCCTGCTGCCTATTGGATTAGGGTAGAAGAGAGGAGATGGCTACAGGGGGAACACACACACACACACACACACACACACACACATAGAAACAACAACAACAACATCAGATACAAGGACGGATCACTGTGCTCCTGGTTCCATATCTTCGTTATTACCGAGCTGCTCATAGATTCAAAGGGATTCACAAGTAATTCACCATTAACACTTCTAAAACCCTGATCCCTGATATTCGTGTATGGCAGCGGGAGGTAGGTGGGACGGACGCAGTGAAGTGGGGAGGAAATTGAAGCGAATTGGCGAGATTGCATGGGAAGAGTAAGATCCACAGAGTATCAGCATGAGAGCCCCGCCATGTGCAAAACAACACAATTAAGAGGGACGCTTAGCCTAATCAGTGAATGCATCATGCAAATGCTGTTTTTTTTTTTTTTTCAATGCCTACTTTAATCTTGGCCGTTATCGCGGAATACAAATCAGGGACTTAACTCTAATGAAAGGAGGAGAGAGTGAAAAGGGTGGGATGAGACAACGGTGAAGAAGAGGGATAGCGGAAGATGGAGAGGATGATGTCTGAGGAAGACGGCGAGGCAGAGCTGGCCGCTGTGATTGCTGTATTTCACCCTGTGAGGAGTGTTTGTTAGCCAAGTTCAATCTTTTTCAAGTCAGACAATTATTGACACGGCGACAGATCTTCATTAGATTTAAAGCAGTTTACTCCCATTGTTGAATCTACTGCTGCAATAACAAAGCATTAAATGACGCTTTGTGAATACGTAATTCTGCACCACCACAAACATTTTCAACAGCAAAGTAATATCATAAATGTGGCAATGGGCAATAGTTATTGCTGAATTATAGATTTATGTTGTACAGGTGTTTATAATAGTGGTCCACCCCACCTGTTATTTATATAGGTGCACAGAAAGTGTTTTCAATACTGTGCACTCAACAGAAAGCATGTTTAGATTTCGGTTTTTGTGTACATTTTCAGTAAAAATCCTCCGGGAATTTATAGGCAATACCTGATTATTTTTTGTATCTATTGCCTCAGGCTGTACACAGAACCCTATAAACACGCCTCTCTAACGCTGGCATTACATCAAGATGAAATCCTTGTGAGCCACGGAAAAGCCTTTTGATCTGTCCCTCCGTTTCTGTGCTTTATATACACAGTGTTTCCAATAGGCTGCGTCCTGGTGTCACTATACACATCTTACACGGCATGTTTTAACTGTCCACATACTGTTGCAGACTTCTGTGAACCGTCTTGGGTCAGGATAGGGGTGTCTTCCTCGTGACATCATTTCCCAGAGGCCCTTTTTGATTTCGGAAGACAAGAGGCAGCTGGAGGCCTACCTTCCAAAACAAGGCCCCAGGAAACCTCCCCCCCCCCCAAACATTATGTAGGGCTGTGTGCTAATGGTCCACAGTCTGCAGTCTAAACAAACACTCTGAAAATGTCCTAGCAAAGCAAGTTCCAGCAATGGACTCAACACATCCTGGATGCCAACCCACAGTAACCGCATCGCTAAGTTTACTTTCTTTAGTCTGCATTCACATAAAAGTAGCTCATCTTCATTCAGACTGTAACTGTACATATTCATCCACACTGACAGCGGAAGGACTTTACCTCCATTGGCTGCATCATGATCACAGAGTAAGAACAAAAGATTAAGCAGTTCTCTGCATACATGCCCGAAAAACAAGTTACCATTGTTGATATACTACTTTTTTAAATGTTTTTTTATTTTAATGTGGTTCACCTTCATTGTTGGACATTCGGTGTAAGCATGAGCGTTCATACAGACAACACACAAATGTAAAATGTAGGTAAATAACTGTGGTAGACATCCTGTTTACAGAGAACACAGAGATGAGTTGAGAAAAAAAGTCAGATTCACACACACACACACACACACACAGCGGCCGACTTCTCCATAATTTACCTTTAAATTTCAGCAGGGGGAAAAAAAATGATCAATCTCCGCTTCTCCAGTATTCAGCTCAGCTAAATGTACCTAAATTGCACCAATCATGGTCCTATTTTAAATCTGTATGTCTATGAAAATGATTGTTGAGACAAAAGAGCTTTTTGATGGAAGGGCTGTCAGGAGGGGGGGCACATATACTTTTACCAAAAGATTTGTGGTTACCTAGGGGACTAGAACAAAAGAGCACCAGCGAGGCTCATTATGTTGTCATGCCTTACATGCTGCCATTAGGTCATGCAAACGCTGCCGCCAGGGACCCCCAATATGAATCGGGTGATCATTTCTATGGGACAAACATAACTTACACATAATAAGTGAGAGGTCTAAAAAAAAAAAATGTATCCATTCTTCTGCTACAATTATTTCACATCAATGTTTTATGTTTATGCTTTATGGTCAGTGCTAGTCAAACAGTTAGAAAGGCAGCTTTTGGCAACAAAGCATAGAAACATACAGCTACTAGTAGCGCCCCCTGGTGGCCACAACACAATGTTCTCCCTCGCTTGCTGACATACAGATGTTGACTCAACATTTCATGCCAGGGCTGACCTCAGAGGAGAGGAAAGCAGGGGGAAAATATACCATCCAATGTGTGCAGAGAAGACGTGAAAGAAGGAAGGAGAGAAGACAAGAATCGTGACGATCATACATAGAATAGTTTTGTCATTTGTGAATACTTGAACAGCGATTTACTGGTTATTTAACAGACATTTAATACAGTTATCAGGGTTATGAGAGACTGAAAGTGTGACTTCTCCACCACAAGAGAAATCTGTATTCATAAAAACCATTTGTATAAGAAATGTATTTTATATATACATTTGTAATTGTACAGATAACAGATGCAAATATTTAAAATCAGAGTATTTGCCATTTCTCAAAAGGCAACATTTCTTTATTGCACAACATCAAATATTTAAAATAAAGTGAATTCATTAAATTGCTTGTATTATAGTTTAGCTCTAAAAGTCATATCTTTACAGTATAAGAGAGGTAAGCATTGATCAGAGGGAAATTTGTCTGAAAGTTACATAAGCTGACGCCAGGTCATTGTGAACCGTAGATGAAATATTGAAAAATGTCATGTCAAATCAGTAAAAATCTCTTTCCCATGTTGAACTGAACAGCGGGCAACCTGATTAGTCAGCAGCACGCCAAGTCTTAAATGTGGTAATAAATTGAGTCAAAGTGAGATTTTCCATTTGGGTTTTTGTAGTCCTGCACCGGAGTCCTTTTAACTGTGTTTTCCTGCAAGTCTCATCCTACAACTATGTTTGCTGCAACTGTGAAGCTCCCAGACAAATGTCAAACCTCCTGCCCTGCTATCACTCCTTCATTTGGCTCTCTCTGTAAATAAGAACAGAGTCTCTCTCAGTTGTCCCGGATGAATAACAGTTAGAAACCCATCAGTGCACATGTGGCATAAATTACTCAGGAAATGCCGTAGTGTGTCTTAGTGTCTTAGTGGTTTTCATTAATCTGGCAGCCAGCAGAAGTTAGATAACTAGCTACCATAGAGTTTGACTCCCGAACATCTCAGCAACCAGAAGACGCCCTCCAGAAGACCTGATAGGGATTCTGCTACGGTATCCTGCACCTGAATGAGAGTGAGAAACACAAAAGTCTCATGAAACTGACACTGGATAGATTTCAACTATCAATCTTTTAATCTTTCAATTACCATCCAAGGGTTAGCCAGCTGGGGTAGTCCGAGTCTCTTTGCGACGTTGACACAGGGAGTTCGACACCTGGCCCTGTTTCTGCTGGTACTAGTTTGCAGGTGGGTTATCCTGACTTCTTCCGATTCTTCTCTGGAGACACAGGAGAGCACCAGCAAAGGTCTGGTCACTGAACCCTCGGCACAGCTAAGCACAGCCCGAATCTGAGCCGCCTCGGACTCCCCGTCGCCTACTGATGACATGGTTTTTCATGCAAATGGGTCTTCGCTGGCAATTTATATGGCAAAAAAACCCCACTGTGCATGATGCGACATGGTGGTAGCAGAGGAGCAGAAGCTGCGAATAGATATGCCATCTTATCTCACCTCTCTCAGGCTCTGCATTGGCTACATAGATGAAACCGTCCACCACCTGGCACACTTGCTGGACCTGAGGAGCAGGGCTGTAGATTGGATAGCCCGAGTCATCGGTTCCTTCAAAGGTAAAAAGCTTATTACTGATGCTCTGCTGCTGCAATCTGGCTTTCTCCCTCTCTGCCCTGCACACACAAGCACACACAGTTTAATAATGATGGTGGCAGTATTCACAATGATACGCAGGAAAAACTGATTATCACTGCAACTCACATGGTATCTTTGAATACAAAGTGCTTACCTATTGGTTGAGTACAGAGTCAGGATATTGAATTTGTGTTGGTTGTTGAACATGTAACTGATCCCTGAGCCAATACCTAGAGTATAAAAACAAGGGTCGGTTAGATTCTTGGGGCGTCTTAGCTGATAACAATTATTGGCCAATATTGCCACCTAGTGGTAGGAAAGTAAACTTACAGCTAGTAAGTGAAGTGTGTGGTTTTTAAAGATAACCACATCAGCATTATCGCTTGTTAAAGTGATCTTGCTCCAGAAGAAGCTGGACTTTAAACTGATTCAGGGGGAGTTTTATCACTATGCTAATAATGGTGACCGGGAAGAGCTTATCCTTCATCATCAGCACTCAACATCAAAGTTATCTCACCATTTATCTGTCTGTGAGGAGTGCCCGACACTGGAAGCACATCTGGAGCACGCAGGAGCCTTGTGACTAAAGAGACGTCCAGCTGCTCCATGCCGGGGCCAAACATGGCATAACGTGGCTCAGCTGAGGGCACCAGAGACTGGAGAAAAGAGGTCACAACCTCATATGTCGGCCGTGAGGGAAGCCATTGTTGTCTGCAGGATGGGCAGCCTTTCAGGTATCTGTCGAGACATAAACGGCGGTCAAAATCTCTTTCAAACAAACTGACCTCGATACGGGACGACAGAAAAAAGACACCCACTCTGACATGTAGTCAACTTTCGATTCCATCCCTTTGTCGTCCCACTCTTCTCTGTCGTCCAGGCTCTCATCTTCATCGATTAGTGGTGCGTCCAACAACTCCAGTTGGGGCATGCTCACGTGATCAATAGAGGGCCAGTTTAGCATGTCCCTGTGCAGGAAGTATCTCCACAGTATTGGATCTCTAACCATGGCCCTCCAGTACCGACTGGTGGCTCCCAGAATGCAGATATCCGCCGGAGACAGTAAGGTCATGATCAGGAACTGTACGTCCACCTTAAAGGAGGGAGAGGGTATGATTTAATACCACGATTTCCACAAAACTAAACTAAAAGAGTGTCAAGGACTAGTTAGGAGAAGGAGACACCTGAATATATATTATCAATAGAAATACACAAGAGGATAAGAAAAGCCCGGCATTTCAAATGTTACTTTAGTGAGAGTTGGCTACATAAATATTAACAGCAAAATGTTAATATTTTAATAATACTGTGATCTTTAAGTATCACAGTAGATAGTTTTATAAACTAGCATATAGAGCAAGTACTATGACTTTGTCAAATAAAGAACGAATTCTGGTCTTGAGTACACTGCTTGTGTCTCTTCACCAGCCGACTCAATGGCTATTGGCAACATTTAACCAGCTTATTTCACTTTATGTAATGTGACATCTTGTCCATTCATTTTTGGCACTAGTGCATTTGACAATTAAAATGTGATGCATTATAAAGTCTGTTCAACCAGAACAGAAAGCTCCACCTTGAACTGACCTACCCTGAGCCCTGAGCCTTCAGACAATGTTCGCCAAAAGTTCCCGGAAGGTTCGAATAACGTCGTCCCGTGACCGCTCGCGGAAGGTTGAGGAAACAGCGTCACAGCACACGTTAGTCGCTTGCTTTTACTTTACGACCGCGACTGATAAGTAGAGCATGGATGTAGTGAGCGGGGGTATTTTACCGGAAGTAAAGGTAAGTTTAGTCATGACGTTATCCAGCATTCATTTAGAGTATGTTGGTTAGCACTCTATCCAGCAGCCTAAGTGACGTGTTCATGAGTCGCTGTCCGAAGGATGGGATTAATATTGTACGCATCGCGTGTCAAAATTGCACCAGATTAAAAAAAGCACTCCACGGGGTCCCCATCAATACACCCACCACGTGAGAAGATTTGGAGGAGCGGTTATTGAGATATGCAATATAGATATTGAAAAAAAGTCTAATTTGTAGATGCATTTGAACCTCACATACCTGCCCCTACCTCGCTCCATGAGGTAAATATATACATTAAAACGGCTATATAGTTTAGGACAGGTCAAACCAAACAAAAGACATTTCCATTCATTTCACTCACCGGTAAACTATCCAGAGATCCCGGTTGTGGCTCTCCTACCGCGCCCACAACAGGTGTCAAAGAGCCTTTGACAACTTTACCACCGTTTGGAAAATATCGGTCCCTGAACCGTCTGAGGCTGCGGATCACAACAGACTCGCTGAGCTGCTGGGTCTGTCCTGCCATGATTTCAGAAGTGAGTGGTAATAAGCGAAGAGATGGTGAAACCACTGTGATATCAACGTAGTGAGCGATGACAACACATCCATCCGTCTTACTTCCTTGTTGCTGGCTGAAGTGGGGCATTGTGGGTACTGTGTTTTTCAATAATGTGCCGCTAAATCGTGTTTTTCTTAAAACAACGCGCGTGTTTATTGTCAACGAGGACATAAAAAACAGAAAATGATTTTCGTCCAAACAACACAGAGTCTCTATTAATAGTTGTACTGTCAAGGTTACTGAAGTGGCAGAGAAATGTAATTTTGCAATAGATGGGAATACAAGTGGCGCATTACAAAGCTGGTATGAACAAATAGTCATGAATACATCATTGTCAATTGTTTTTGAACACCTTTCTTTTGCCTTTAGTGTATATTTGTATACACACATACATATATAATGTATATGCAATTATAATATATTAAAAAGCATAACAAAATAGCAAAAAAACAATAAATAAAATGTTACTGTGCAATGTCTCATTTCCAGCTGGATTATCTTCAATCTTTAAAAAAAAGAAAAAGAAAAAAAAAGGTCAATTTCATTAATAACCTTTTAATATTTATATTAATGTTATTATAACACATTCTCAGAGCAAAATAAGTGCCCCAGTCAACAGTCTGGAATCAAGATGATAACTGCTTTTTCAGCAGGACAGGGCAAAATGTAACCTTGGCTGCATCCCCTGCCAGTTTTACACCACCAGTCTTATCCTTTCTAACCTCTCCTCCACCTGCTTTGGCCTGGGCCGTTTGGCATGGGATGAGGTTGCCTGTAGACACTGATCCAAAGACTCTTTCCTTCACATACACTTTCTCCCCATGTCTCTACTGTACCTTCCACAAGATTACACCCCACCTGATGAATTGCATTTTTATTTGGGGTTGACACACATTTGAATACTGAACTTAGATCTGTGCCTGAGGGCAACTTCAACACAGGGGCAGCTGGGTTCACTGTAAAATACTAAGGATTTCCTTGGCATTTTCTGTGTTCCAGCCCTGGCCCTGCAGAGGGCCCTCACAGGCCAGCACGTATTTGTTGAGGATCTGTGTGCCAATGTCCCGAAACTGGAGGCGATCTTCTTTGCGATCCATAGTGTCAGCACTGCAGTCCTCGTACTTGACCGCCCAGAAACACATTTCCCCGATGTACATCATCGTCAACAGGTGTGTGTCTGAGAAGATGCCTGGCCAAAATCATAAGTAAGTAGTGAGTATGATCAAATGGCTCACATGAAGAATTTTCTCCAACTTGACTGAAGCTGCACAACAGTTTGTGTTATTCATAGATAACTGATGACATATTTACCTTCAGATAGGAAGCTTGCTGTAGCAGTGTCATGGAGCACCACGCCATCGTTGAGCTTCACAGAGTTTCTCACCTGCAGCATCCGCATTAGGTAGCGCACCCCTTCCTGAATACACTAGATTGAAACAGAGTAAGATGAGCATTAGGACTAATCTCAGCATATGCCAACAAAAAACCTCAGATATTAAACTTCTGTTTGCACCAAAACAAAGCAAATTTAGCTGGCTGAATCAGCCCACATTTCTGTTCACAAAGACAATTTACTGAATCTACTTAGATCTCTTCGCAGTGTGGCACCTTAAGGAATGTGTCCTTGTTTTTCTTAATCCACTGTTTTCGTTGATGAAGGGTGTGGCAGTACATGTACAGCAGAGCTCCACGTCTCCAATAGAGGCATTCTAACAGCTCAAGGCCCAACATAGACTGCACCTATTAAAAACCAAAAGACATAAATAGCACTGTTAGACAATGGCATGGAAGTAAATATGTGCTACTTCCTTTTTTGCATAACTATAAACCAGAGACAACATTAAAGTGGAATTGACGTCACTGGGAATACTCTAAAAACATGCACACAAGATGGTCTTGACACACATATACACACTTCTTGTGCTGGTGCTAGCCTCCCTGCCAAAACCTCTGGCTCGGTCAGGTCTTGCAGCAGCTGCTGGATTTTAAAAGGTGAGCAGTCCTCAGGGAACTCCTGGTCCACCAGTTTATTCTCTTCATAAAATGTGATGTCCAGGATCACCTGAAGGATGAAAAACAAATGTATACTCACACTTGACATTGAATACAATGTTCAAGAAAACTATGCAACAAGTTTCACACTTACAAAAATACTGTTTAAGTCATCAGAAGCAAACTAAATGACTGTATTGAGTTCTTCATTAATAAAGTAGATCAAACCAGAATCACTAAAAACCCTATTGAGCCTCTTCAGTCAGGGTTTAGACCACTTCACATCAACAAAGACGACCGTAACAATCTACGACTAACCTGACTCCAGCACACACTTGGCTTTAATCTTCCTCAATCTAAGCATCTCTTGGTACAAAGCTAAGTAACATGATTGCAGTTAGGGCATACATTTCCTCTCCTACATTGTGAAAGCTATGATATCAGTTAAGTAAATATTACCCCTATTTGTAGATGTATAGCATATGGTTTTGAACTCAAAGGCTAAATACTGAGGGGCTACAAGTTTGACGTTTATAGGGGTAAAACTAAAAAATAACACGCATTCATTTTGGTTAATCGCTTATGTCATTTATCAAGCAAACCTGCCAAGGATTTGGTGGTTCCGCCTTCTCAAATTTAAGGATGCTTTTCCCTGTTTAATAAAAGTAAACATGACTGAATACCTTTGAGGTTTGGACTCTAAGACAGATGCACCTCACAATCTGAAGATCACCTTGAGTTCAGGGAATTTGAGAGGCATTTTTTCACTATTTTATGTTTTATAAACTAAATGATTAACGGAAAACAGAGTCAGATACTAAACACTAATGAAGTGTAATGTAATGAAGTACCTGTGTGTAATCCTGAAGCACCTTGGAAAGGTTGCTACTCTCCCCTCCTTGCCTGTAATAGCTTTTCAACTTGTCTAGTATGGCAGACGCATTCTGTAAATAGTCATCATCTGTGGAAGAACGACACATTAACATGTTACCAATTACAGGTCTACTCAAGAAACATCGTCTGTACTGTTGTTGATGAATGGCACTTTATATTTACAAGTTTATGCAAAAGAGTTTTAACGTAACAAAGCTAAAGGCAATGTGACTATTTGCCAACATAATAATACAATCGTGGCATGAAATGTGAACTAACGTTTTCAAGCGTTTAACAATGTTTACATGTACTGACTAATATAACGGGTACAATTCAACATACACTAATGGCAACTTTACTTCTACGGTTAACTATCACCCCATTTTATTTACTTTTACGGGGCATCGTGTTTCATGACCAGCTAACGTAAAACGTTTGTCAACAATAATGCATTTTAGCTAACGTTAGCAAATTTACGCTAGCCGTTAACTCGGACACCCAGATATTCAAAAACAAACATCGGTCAGTTAGTAACCGTTACGCAGCTAAATGTTCACCGGCCGTTAGTCAACTGCAGGGCAAGTATTATCTGCCGACAACATTTCATCAGACAGCAGCTGTTGTTGTTATAGTTGCAAGCTATGTTAGATAACGTTAGCTAGCTTGCTAGTTGGCTAATAAACTGAACAATAATCATAGCCACGCAGACGAGGTGCCAAGAACGGCCACAAGACACACAAATAACAACGTCATGTCCTTACCTTGCTTTTCAGCTCTGAGACTGGAACACTTGATGTCTAACTCAAATATCCTTCTCTCCAACTCAAAACCCTGTCGCCTGTAGTCGTCGGCCATGACTAAAAGTATGCGTCACGTGAGCCAGGGATTACTCACGTGCTCATAGTGTCATGCCTGTTTCCAAGAGACATCAGTGTGTTTGTGTCTGTGTGTGCGCGTGCGCGTGCGCCTGGAGGTAGTTATCGCCACACTTGTATGTACTTAAATTCCGATACTTATTCCACCCTGGGGTTTTTGAAACGACATTAACGTCCCTGTAATAGTGAAAGCATTTTGCAGTTCGCCGAGTACGTCATGGTGGCGTGGTGGTGAAAGGGTTAAATTGAAATAAGCTTGCCGAGCCTCTCTGTCCCCGCGTGCTAGTCCAGCCCATTGACGCACCAGCCAATGTCATTGAGGCGCTGAGTTTTGGGCGTGTGAGCTAGCATTGCTGGTAGCCACACAGCAACCTTTCAGCAGCCTACATCATCTGTCGTCTCGTCTGCTGGAGCTATCACTGTGCTCCACTTCGCGTGTCTCCAAAACATGGCTGCCCTCAAAGCTTTGTGCAGAGCGGAGAATTTATTCTTCAAAAACCTCTCAGGTCCCTGCAGAACCAAATTAAATGGGTCTAATCTCCAATTGAGCAAGGTTGGTACGGTTACGTTGACGGGTTCAATAAATGACAAGGTTAACACGAGACAGTTGTAAATGGCTGAAATACATGATCATAATATTGTGACTATTAATTACTTTAAACAATGAATAGAAAGTTCATTGTAGCGGCTTTACATAAAGCACAGTCAAAACGTCCAACGTGAAGGTGTGCTCGTGTTTGGCATAATCCACCTCTACCTGTATGGACACGTATACAATATTTCCGTTATGTCATAGTCTGGACGTTGTACAATGCAGTCATGTCAATACATGCTTTCAGAAATCACTGTGCTGTCTGAAATGAGAAATAATAAGGAAAGCAAAATGAGTGAATGCTCAAGGTTACACGTTTATAGGAATCCGTGTTACTCAAATCATATCAAATGTCAGTTTTTTATAACGTAATTGCAATAAACATAGCCTATACAACCACAGCACAATCTTAGTCCATACAATGGGTATCGGAAAGCCCATCATGGTTCTAATCCATGATAGCCCTGTCTGTGAAATGCAGGTGGCAAAACACAACAAATGTGCTGTATTGAAATCAAAATTGGCAAAATTAGCCCCACAGGTACAGTTTGATTTGTTCATCAGTGTTGCTTATCTTTCCCCTCCTCAACTGAGTAAACTCGATAAGCCACTTGAACTGTGCAAACATATTAGCTGCCCTCTGGCATCTGTCGGTTTTGTTTTAACCAGCAACGGTTTTTTTAAGCGTTCTACTGGTATGTTCTTATTCAGAATCACTTTTAGCTAGTTCCTGGAGCTCTTTTTGAAAGACTACATTTAAGTGTTTTTGTTTATTTTAATCGCCTCTTGATCTGCTTTCTGCAGCCCTGCGGCTGCTACTTTTCTACCTCCAGCCAAAGAAGTTCACAGTTCTACTCGGATCCCACAGAGGCAGTCAAAGATATCCCAAGTGGAGCTACCATTCTGGTGGGAGGTAAGATATACAACACTTTCACAAACAGACTCTTAAGATTATAGGATGGTTACATCGACACCTCGATGACAGTGCTGGCAAGTTATCTCTGTTTTTAACTGAAAACAATGTATGTTTAATGAGCACTTAACAGCACAGTGAGCGTGAACTCTGTCTGGCATGGTGGTTGATTACCGTCCACACACAGAGCACATGCAAATTCCACAGCTCTTATTTATAGTCAAGTTCGGAGTGACATTGTTAAACATTTTCCGTTGTGTGTCACCTCTATCTGGGGAAAAAAAACACAGACAAACAGAAATCTACCTCACTCAGTGTAATATTAAAAACACGTGATGCTGACAAATGACTAGAATTACCTGAGGCTTGGTTCAAGGTTCACCATGTTATTAGATTTAAAGTTTTCCTGTGTGTTTTGTAACAGCGGGAAATATTATAGTTTTTTCTTTTTTCCATATCTGCTACGTTCCTAACCCTACTAGGTGAAAGTTCCACCTTGAAGTACCATAGTTAAGCCTTTTCACACACTCTGCAATGACTCCTTGGTTGCTTCCACTTGTTTTTGTTTACAATGCATTACTGTCTTTTTGTGTGGCGCAACACAGGCTTTGGATTATGTGGCATCCCAGAGAATCTCATCAACAGTTTACTGAAGACCGGCGTTAACGGTCTCACGGCCGTCAGCAACAATGCAGGGTAAGTGTGTGTGTGTGTGTGTGTGTGTGTGTGTGTGTGTGGATCTGGACGTGTGCTTGCAAACCACACAGTGCATTTGATGGCGGTGCTTGATATTGATATTAATTTAACTCCATCACCACCATCATTCCAACATTTGAATCTGGAAAGGTCAGCGGCGTCGACCTGGAGAGATGCGCAGAAGTTAGCTTCTGATAAATGATCAGATTTGCAGGCACAAAGGAAAAGGTGTTGCAGTGACTCCTTCAGTGGTCAGGTGTGTGATGTGTGTCTTTTCTCTCAGTGGGACAAACTCCAGATAAATGCGTTCAGAGGTGACATCACTGCCCTTTATGAAGCATTCGGTCTAGTTACCTTGATATGCAGGAGAATCTCAAACTAGAGACGTAGTCATTTATTCTACTAAGCATTGGGTTCATGGCTCAATCATTTAGGAAATACCTGAATCATGACAATCCTGGAAAGAACATTTTTTCATTTTTAAAGAAGTACAAATTGCAAAAAATCTAGAGTAAGGTAACCTTTATTTTTAAAGGTCTCCTGTAAAGGTTTACCCATATGCTATCAACTTAGCTTTTCACCGCAATGTCCCTGGATCATTTTTAGCACCATGTTGATGTCTCTCTGGCAGACTAGGAAACAGTCTTGTCAGTTGTCATGTTGCAGTCTTTTTCCGTAACTGAATGCCACACAGTAAACGTAGCTTTATCTGAAGTGTTTACACAGCAGCACTGACACTTGAGAGAGTCACCGGAACCTGTTCTACTTAAATATGAAACCGATTCTGCAAAAATATTTCTTTCCCTCTGACTACCGACCGCAATCAAACAAATTCCAACACCTCACACACACACACACACACACACACACACACACACACACACACACACACACACACACACACACACACACACACACACACACACACACACACACACACACACACACACACACACACACACACACATTCTTTCATTTCTACATTGAAAGTACTGGCTTACAAAAATATTGAACTTTAACCTAAATTTGATTTGCTGGTGCAAACTGTGATTGCTGAACTGTTCCAATTTGCACTCTGCATACAGCACACATTAGAAACCCCACTCTGAAATTACCCTATGGTCTGATATATTTCTGGAGAACTTGTATTCCATGCAGACATACTTACACAACTGTGCGTGGATTGCTATTGCTGAAAGAGGTTGGGTATTTTGACAAACCTACAGAAACTTTAAAAGATATATATATATATATACATGTATGTAACTTGGGCCCATGGTAGGGATCTGCTACTGTAATTGCAGCACACAGTACCAGTATTACAACTTGTCTATGCTCATAAAACTGCTAAATTGAGGTTTAGAGTCACAAGTGGTGGCACGCAGTGATTCCTATTGTAGTTGTGCAGTCGGAAGATCAAATGGCTTAGTCTCTGCACAGACACTTTGAATACATTTCTCTGTGCCAGTAGTTATTTCAGCGTGGAAAACACTGTCCTACAAAGTGTGCTTCACAGAAGTTACTCTTCACCAGGCTTCTCTCGTGGACTTTGGTTTTGCTGGATATTGGTTCTTGAAATAGTGACTCAAAATATTGACTTGAGCCCTCTGAACAATCATTGCTGCCCCTAGACTGTATATTGCAACCTCTTGCAAACAGTGGCCATGTTGTCTCTGAGCCGGTCCCGACACAGTGGATCATCTTCTGCATGTCTACATGTAGGCTACATGTACATTTTAGTGGCAACGATAGTATTTATAGTACGCGCGAGTACATGTCTTGCGTCTGGCTCATATTGCATAACAAGGGGAGGGGAGTTTGAAACTGACTGCGTAACACACGGCTGTTGTTGATTATTCTTGTTTTGTAGAAGCTACCGGGCCTGTGCATGCTGTACGTCCACTCTTTTTGTTTTGGTGACAACGAAGCGTGTCTGCAGGGAAGAGGGCTGTGAGGGGAAAGAAGCAGTTGTGTAACATTTCATTTTGGACAGAAGATTTCCCAAAGCTGTAAACTCCTCTTCCTCTGCTCCTTTGTTCTTGAAGACCCGAATGAGTTGTTAATCCTCTTCAAGTCTCAGAGGAAGGACATGATTTTACACTATGTGTTACTTCTATCTCAGGAATAATGCACCCGTGATAACAGAGAGGACAGTATTTACCGCCACGATGAGCACTTTGAGATAAACGCAATTCCTCTCAACACAGACTGCTATACTCTGAATCCTGGTGAAAGTGCAACACTACAAATACGACATATTGTCTTGTATTGTCAATACAAGACAATATGATGGATGAAGTGTGTTTGATGTTTTGGCACACTGGGGAAGATTGAATTCTGGCGTGATGAAGACTGACACAGTGGGCTCTTCATGCACTGTAATACGAGATGAGAGAGGATTCAGCTGAACACAAGAGGAGATTATTGAGCTGTGACAGAGCTGCAGCTTTATATTCATGCTTTTTACCAGCATAGCTTCTGGATTAAAGGCAGAAATTGTGTCCAATGCTGGAAGCTGCTCTGATCACTGAACATTTATCTTGGAGAGCTTGCATTCTTTCTTTATTCCATATTGTCCTCTGTCCCCGATAGGAGAGTCCACCCGTTGAAGTTGACGTGGTGTTTGTCCTCAAACACACAAGATAACAAACTGTTTGCATTAGTCAGACTTGCCCTTTCACATAGACTGTCTTGGATGTTTTGTAACGCTAGCGGCGTGTGGGACGGGGTGCTTAACACCGTCATCTGTTTTTGATATTCTGAGCGCACATGACCTAGATATCGTGTCAGCTGAGGATCTGAGATTAGAGTTGTGGACAAAGCAGTGGTTCCTGATTCTCAGCTGGCTCTGAACAGTAGCATCAGAGACGGTAATAAAGGGCAATCATTTCTTAAATCCAAGGTTTTACATTAACACAAAGTAAACATTTTTAAAGTTTAATTTGGTTGGTCATTAAAACAGATTTGATTTGATTGCAGTGTTCTCAGAGGAATATTGCCTGTAATAAGACAGGGTGGGAAATACAAGACAGAACCCTGTTAAAACCTCTTTATATGTTTTATTAAGTTTTATGAAGACTATGCCTTCATATGTTAATGACTGACCAGCCACATAAAGTCAGTCATCTCACTAAACCGTTAGTATCCTAACAGCCCTAGTAACACAATGACTGTCTTTGGTCCCAGAGAGGTGTAGTCCCAGTGCTATGTATAGGTCTGAATGTGTGACGTCCTATAGCACCACGTGGAGCAGATCTAACCCAGATTTCTGACCGACATGAGCGCCACAGGTTCATTAAAATGCCGTCGCTGCATGCGTCACAAAAACAGAGTAATAATTCTGTGCGTTTTTCCCAGACAATAAACAAGGCGGTGCTCTCAAATGTCTCAGTAGTCTCATAAGCCTTCATTACGGCCGTGGGATAGGCTGTTCCCGTCATTAAGATCACATAAAAGGAGCCGTATCACTTGGTTTGGTCCAGTTACAACAACTTTGAATAACCTCCCTGGGGATTTTTGGTAATAAGAGCTATGTTACAAACTGCACAATGTCAGGACACTCCTCCCAGTCAAAGAGCAGGGACAAATGAGACTAAACCAGTCGTGGGAACTACATTGAGTAACGGTGGACGTAATTAGGATTTTTAAGAAACCGATCAACAGATAAAATCCTTCAATGGCAAAATGGCAACAAACCTCTACAAGCTAACTAAATTCATTTGACATATGAAACACAAAGTAATCGATTGCATACACATTTGCAGCCTTTAAGACAGTTTGTATTAGAGGCAGCTTTAGCAGCCTTATGTTGGACGACTGCATTAAACTTGTGAAATCTGTATAAACTGTGATCCCTTTCCTCGTTTTCTTTAAAATCTTTATTTGTTGAATATTGAAAATGTGAGTTTAAACCCACAATTTTCTGTCTTCGGTATTTGTTCAATATACTGTAGCCTGGCTGGGGGGCGGCTGTGGCTCAGGAGGTAGAGCGGTTGTCCACTAATCACAAGATTGGCGGTTCAATCCTCTATTTTTTAGAGTGTTTTTGGGCAACATACTGAACCCCAAATTGTTTTGTGTGTGTGTGTGTGTGTGTGTGTGTGTGTGTGTGTGTGTGTGTGTGTGTGTGTTAATGGGTGAACGTTGGCTGGTGTTGTAAAGTGTTTTTAGTGGTCGCTAAGACAAGAAGAGCGCCATATGAGTGCCGTCCATTAACAATTTACCTAATCGTTCCCATTCAAAGGTTCATGATGATATGTGAATGTTTTTCTTCAGAGTGGATAACTTTGGCCTGGGCCTGCTGCTGAAGACTAAGCAGATCAAGAGGATGATCTCTTCCTACGTCGGGGAGAATGCAGAGTTTGAGCGACAGTATCTGACCGGGGAGTTGGAAGTGGAACTGACGCCACAGGTTGGTCAGAAAACATGGAAAGGTCTATACATAACTTTATGTTTTAGGAGGTTTTGACATGTTAAATTCCAACATCCAAATGATCAGACCTCGTTCTGTGTATGTGAAATACTGGACAAAGGCATGCAGTGGACATTTATATATTGTAGTCTTCTTTAATCCTCTTTTTTCCCTTCAGGGAACTCTTGCAGAGAGGATCAGGGCCGGGGGTGCTGGGGTTCCAGCCTTCTTCACAGCCACTGGCTACGGCACACTGATCCAAGAGGGAGGCTCTCCTATTAAGTACAACAAAGATGGCAGCATTGCCATCGCCAGTGAGAAGAGAGAGGTGAGAGTTTTGTGCACTTTTGAAGCTGGATGTGGTGCGTTGTCGTTCTCTCCAGAAGTGAAAGACATCCTTTCTTCACAGTGGAAGATGCATATAGACCTGGGTTGAAGAAGTCCTCAAAATAGGCTTTGCATTACAAAAACACACATTCATTCCCCATTTACATAACGAGGGAAACGTCTAAAGTTCATGTTGACCAGAATAAGGCTTTTCACAGATGGCGTAATGTGTCGCCACGTCGTTTGTTGTGTTATTGATTTTCTTGTGTGATAAATAAATAAATCATCAGTAATGACTAACCTCGGTCTGGACTCGCATATCTGGGCCAAGTCTGTAAATGCTGCATCCGGCGCCACTCACTCTTTGAATTGGGTTTGTCATTGTACAGGTGCGGGAGTTCAATGGCAGGCACTACATCATGGAAAAGGCCATAACTGGAGATTTCGCCCTGGTCAAGGCGTGGAAAGCTGACAAGGCTGGAAACATTGTTTTCAGGTAACGCATGAAATGGAAGATACCAGTATTTATCTAGTAAAAGGATTCAGGTTCTTCCTGCCTCAAAGCACATTAGACTGATCTTTAGCACCTTGCTCGTGTTTGCACAACAATCTGCACATGATGCCAATGTCATGTGGCGAGAGTGAAACAGTTTAAGGAAAGGTCGGGATTGGTTTTCATTGAAGCAATGGAAATTCAATTATTTGAACCTTGACCTTCTATAAGATCTTTGAGGGATGCACTGTATGGACTGATTCTTGCTACATGCTTTTCTTCTATAGCTTCTATATCTTGAATTATTCTCACAGCACACTCATTTCAGGTTAGGTTTAGGATCATCACTGATCATTACTAACAATGTACATCGAACAAAGTCAGAAAAATCTAGATAGTAAATCACTCATTAGGTTAATGGATATCCTCATCAGTCTAAATTCAGTATTGACCCTCCATCTACCATCAGTAAGGTCATTTGAGCCAACCAATTAGTAGATGTAGTAAAGTATTTCTCCACAAGAGAGCAGTCTCTTCCAGTAAACTAACATGCCGTACTGGATACTAGATATTGGATGTTACGCTGCGTTTACTTGCCTTTTTAATTGAAATATTATTATTTGTTTTCATATCACTTCTTTCTTGCTCTCCTCTGTCAGGAAAACTGCCAGGAACTTCAACCAGCCCATGTGCAAGGCAGCCAAAACCACCATAGTTGAGGTATGAATTTCCAACAACACAGACTTGGGCTTTCCTTTTAATGGTTTTCGTGCGTAATGTCGACTTTCATTTTCTAGGAATTTAGTTATTCTGGCCCTCACAGCTGAAAGTCGCTCTCCTGCTGTGTGTGTTATCTGAGCGTCTCCTTGCTTTGTTGACATAGCCAGGCCGGCCACGCGTGCCTCTAGTGCACGTTAGTGCATGTGAGCATGCATGTGAGCGTGCCCCACTGGTTCGCTCACGGCCGCCGCTCTGCACTGCTCTCATACGGTGGTTGCAGCCGATAACGCGTGTGGAGCACCCACCCTCCGGTCACCCCTCTCTGGTGAACACTGTTAGCTCTGTCAGCACTTTTGCCATAGATTGCACAGTTAGCGCCGTCAGCACCGTTAGCTATTAGCCTCTGGCTCGCCATCGACATGTTTATAGCCGTTGAGACAATCGAAATACTCCCAATCTCGTATTCTGCACCTTTTAATTTCCAGCTCCGCCTGGAACTGATCTCGTATGAGCGTGTGAATGTGTGAATTTGTCTTTCAACAAACTAAATCAGCCGGCCACCTACATCCAAAGAATATCCATGTGGATTAAGAAACATTTTAATTATGTTTAACTGTAGATCATGAAGGAAATGGTGTAAATAAAACAGCCATTTGACATTTGGACCCAACCACACAAAGTCTGTAGTCTCCTAATCACCCGTAGCGGAAGAACAACAACACAATCATCTTCAAATAGATGTTATCTAACCAACCTCAAACGACAAGGTAGAGGAAAAAATAAAAATAAAAATCCTTTTCACACTCGAGGTCGGAAGCAGAAATGTGAGACGGGCATCTTACAGGTGTAAGGCCAGGTGTTTTATGCTCGTGGGATGAAAGGATCACTTGGAATTGGTTCATATTCATCTGAAAATAACTCTTAGACCTCAGATTATTAAAGGATTACAAGTTCAAAGATCTTTGCCTCAATCTGTAGGATCGAAAGCAAAGTCTGAACGTCCTGCTATCTCTGTCACCCACCTGTCTTGCATTTGATTGTCTAGAAATGTGATCGCTGATCTCTTCTCTCTGTGTGTATGCAGTATGTGTGTGTGTGTGTGTGTGTGTGTGTGTGTGTGTGTGTGTGTGTGTGTGTGTGTGTGTGTATGCAGTATGTGTGTGTCTCTCCAACGCACAAAACGGCTTCACACCTCCCATATAGACACCGTTTGATTAAGAGAGCAGCCGGGAGAAAAACTGTATGTGTGAAAACCATAAAACACAGAAAATAAATAGGTAGCAAAGCGGCTCTCATAAACCTAAGTGGGTTCCACAAAGCACATTTTCAATTATTCCACGGTTGCTGGATTTGAGATTTAGTTTTCTGTTGATTAGAAATGTCTGGGACCAAATGGGGAGAGTACATTTCCTCACTATACAGCCGTATAGAGAGCCTTTAAAGTGGTAAGTAGCACAGGTATTTAAGAAGTTTTAAGACGGTATTCTGCATTATTTCCCATCGTGCCTAACTAACCCGTGCTGACGACACCCATGACGCCGATGATGGATACATCAATGAATTATGGACAGTAAGTTCTATGTGGAAAAAGAAATTAGCTCATTTCCTTCTAAAGGGATAATAAGACCAGTCACTCTGACAGCAGCGGCGCCACCAAGAAATGTGTCTGTGTGACGTCTGCTGGAGTTGTAATGTAGACGGCGGTGACATGAATGATAATGCAGCTTTGCTTAGACGGCTGCTTTATGAGATGCAAGCATAATTGGTTGGATTTAATATTGAAATGCCTGCTTCAACCTCTGTGCACCCAGAATCGTCTGCTCGGGGTATGTTTGCTGAGTGGAGAGGATGAAACAATTGCTTCATGGGTTTAGAGACCCAGGCTGCATTCGGACTGTATTCTAAAATAGTTTTTGTGGCATTTCTACTTGCAATACAGTGGCAGGAATGGAAAGAAAGAGAGAGGGAATGACATGAAGAGTTAAATGTGAGATTTAGATCCCACGTTGTCACAAGCTTCCAGGAAGCACTGGACCTACTTGAGTTAACAAGCACCGAGAAAAGGTTCTGGACCAAGCAGCTTCTGCCAACTCTCATGTATTCAGAAACAATACATTTTACACAGTATACAGTCTTTTAGTTGAGAACTAGAGATTGGCGTGTAGCCTAAAGAAATTATAAATTGCCTATTTGTAAAAAGAAGTAATGTCTCAATCAATTAACCTCAAAACACATTCCACACCCTGGCACAGATCGTCTTATTTTTGGAAAGCTCTGCATTTGCATCTGAACTTAAATGAAGCTATTTTAATGTAATGTCATGTTCCTTGCCAGCACTAAAACCAGACTGTGTCAGTTTCATCCTAGTCTTTGAAGATTTTGCATTTCACTCCTTTTTTTCATGTCGCGTCCTAATAACAAATAGTCCTTTCAGACACTTGTCATCCACGGATCAACTAAATGCTTCTATCCACTGGGGCATTCATTGTCAATGGTGCTTCGGGCTGACAAACGATATCAAACAGTTTTTTTTTTTTTTTAAATGTTAAATTGGTATTCGGTACATTTCCAAACTGTCTTCCTTACATCATGTGGTTATTGATTTGATTTTACTTTCTTTTTGAAAATATAACAACTGAAAAGTGAGGTCTCTTCCTCATTTACTGATTCACTGTGTGCTCATGTCAGATTCATACAATTTGTGTTGAATTTGAAATTAATTACTATTTCAAAAGTGTATTTGGAATGATATTCATTAGTTGTGCTAAGCACTTGGAATCCCATTATAGCTGCCTGAACACTTTCTCTTATCATCCTGTCAAGGTCATTTATCACGGTTTCTGCTGTTTTTTTTAATGGCGCCTTTTTATGGCAGTGCAGGTAACATAAGAACATTATCTATGACAGGCTTATTTAGTGGTGACAATAACATAATAGGCCAGTATTGCAATACCCATTAGGAACCTTTTTATGTCTGATACTGAAGCAATTACCATCTCTCTGAAAATAAATGTATCTTTTAGGATTCAGAGCATGAATATGGTGATGTGCTGTCAACATTGACCCGGCTCTCTTCGGTGCACTCGTTAAGGCCGGGAAAGGAACCAACAGACGGGGGTCAGGTGTTGTTGTTTTTTTAAGCCATTCGTGTAACTTGCAGCCCAGGCCAGCGTGCGGCAAGCTCTTTGACGATCATGTTGCAGAATAAGCTGCTTGTCTGCTGCACCAGCTCCTACCTGGCTCAAGCTGTTCAGGAGCTAAGCAGTTCTTTGTTGTCAAAGGGCAAAAAAAATGTCAGGACATTGCGGCGGGAGACTGACCGAACTGAGGACAATTGGGTAGTAAAGATTATGCACTTCTCACATTCAGTTAAAGGGCAGCAACCTGGACAGCACATACAACAAGACCAGAACAGCTTGGCTGATTTATCTGATTCAATCCAGATTAAATTCAATGTTTTCTTCAAAAATACTTCATGAAATGAATTCCCCTAATCAAGGAAATGCCAAAATATCCATAACACCACATTGAAGTGTGTCAAAGTAAGTACCATAAATACTGATGAGTTTCCACTAACGCCGGTGCCCAATTAGCCTCATGATTAAAAACACGTCTAGCCAACCCACTGCTACCGAATGGTTGTTTGAAGTACCTCGGCTTGACCTCCTAACTTCTCCAGTTTACTTGTTTTACAAGTTCTTCACTTGCACTTGTGACTTTGTTCTTTGAAAGGCATATTCAATTGAAATATTTACATACTTCATATCCATAACTGTCAGTCATCAAAATATCAATTTGAATTCTAAACAACTTGTTTGCCTCAGGCTCAGTGAATGGGTGTTTAATCCATTAGAGACGTGTAGATAGGTAACCTGGTGACTCCACTTCTGTACGACATTAATGGCAAAAATCTGGGAAGAACCAAACTTCTAATGTAAATGACATCATGATACACGAGCCATTATAAAGAGATGAAACTTTGACCATACCCACCACTCCGGCTTCATTCCTTCAGGTCAGTAACCACTGGCACATCATTGTAGTGTACTATTTATTTATTTATTTACTGAATCTAAACTACAAGAGGCAGGAGGGGTCTCAGAAAACACAAAAAGCACTTTTGAAAATGACTAGATCATCAACAGCTCCTGTCATGGTTACTAGGCAACCAAACCCTGCTATTCAATTGTTCAATGTGCCACGGTTTCCAGCTGGTCCAGTTATTCCCTTATCACAGTTACAGTGAAGGCCCCCATTGCATTGTGGGACACAATACACCAGAGACCGAATCAAAGCAGTGGTTTCTGCTGTTGTTCGACCATCAGTCACGGTAAATGACTCAACCGTATTCTGTTACTGTGGCGGTGCAACACAGCGGCGTGGGTGTTGGTGTGTGCACGACACAACCAACCAGTCATGCATGAATTTAATGAATGTATTTGTCAGTATGTTCTTTTACCAAGCTAGAGGTCTAATTGGGTATAAATGACCTCCGTCCCCCAGGGTTTCACCCTAACCTCCCACTGTACATTTGTGTTGAAACACAAATGGCACACACCGTAGATTCAGTAGTGAATTGTTAACTTCAGTGTGTAGGTAATGTTTGATGTTTTTTTTTCCCTTCAGAGTTTGGCCTAGAAATGACAGTTGTTATCATCGTGGTGCGTAATGCTTTGTTTGCTCCCCGCTGGAATTTGTATTATTTATCACAGCCCACATTTGTAATGCTGTTGTACAGCACTTACTATGCCTTGTTGAGTTTCCTTGACTCGTGCCCACGACTAATTCCATTCCTCAAGCTACTGTTGGCAAATCATTATGAATCCACTCATTCTCCCCATCATTTCCTGCATAAAGAGGTTCATGAATTAGCTTTCGTGTACATAAGATGTGCAATAAATGTCATGATTTCTTCAGTGATCTGGACATTGACTTCTTATGCCTTTGTAAAACCTGGCACAGCAGTGGTGACTACCTGCACCTTAAAGGAGGCCCCTCCTGCAGGCTACAAGTACATTGGAAAAGCATGCAGCTCTGGGCGTAGTGGGGGGGGGGGGCTGTCAATGTTTTATCAGGTTACTTTTGGCCTGGCTGAACTGCAGGTCCCCGATTCCCCCATCTTTGGAATGTATAGCTGCTATATGCCTATTTCCAATACGCCAGCTAATTATCTCTATTTATAGACCACCAAAGGCACATTTATATACTATTTTTCAAATCTCCGCATGACCTTGTGCCTGACGTAGGATCGAAACATAGTCATTAATTAAGATTTTGGCATGGAGTAATTTGCAGGCGCTACATTTTTCCTAATTGACGCTGTTCTGATAGACTTGCACCTACGTGATGTGAACATGATTCATCCTCTTCATACCGTTGTGAACGATGTCGGGAGATACAGTGACTTAAACCGAGTAAAAGTAGAAGAGCTATGAGTAAGGAAAAGTCTGCTAGCCGCTAGGCTAATTCATGTAGTGTAAAGTGCCATAGGCATTCACTGCCCTGTCTCACAGCTGCTCTGTGAAAGCCTTATTTGTGTTGACTTTATGACACACTCGTATTGCACTGCAGGTGGATTTGTGTTTTGCTTTTCACAGGGCTTTTGATATGAACATCCTCATTGTGCAATACAGTAATGGCACTTGTTTTGAGCCAGTATCTCTACAAAGGCATTGCACACATTAGTCCTCATTTAAGCCAGCAATGTAAACGTTGTCCTCAGTATTGTCACACTTTTGTTTTTTAACCTTGAGCTGAAACTTCTCCAGAGCAAATGGTGGTAATGACAGGGCTGGCTGGGCTACAACCAGAGCAAATTGCTGTAATAACAATGGACGGAGGGGAAGGAAAGCCTTTGACATCCTTTTCCCCACAGGAGCGTGCGTATGCATGTGAGAGAAGAAAACACTCTGCGATGACACTGATACCGATGACATTGCACTAGCATATCCATTTAGCTGATACTATCTTGAGATTGTGAGACTAAACATCGATTCATGAATAACCAACCTCGATAGTGATGGAGGACAACTCAATAAATTTATAGTAGCCTTGGTAGAAATACAGTCGCACGAATGAAAGACCTCGTATATACAGCAGTAAGCCGGTGAGTAAGGCGTGATAACGGTAGCCGAGTTACAAGACCAGATACTATTCTATATTCATGCGTCAGTTCTCTGAAACTATGGCTGTATATTTCCGTTTTGGCACGGGTGCATAAATTTGTGCACATAATAAACATCCAAATCATATTGCCGTCTGATTTAAAGTAGTCGACTGAATGTAGTCTGTGGGCTTGCAGCTGCTCTGCTCAGGCATTAATTCAAATAGATACAGTCTCAAAGGAAAAGCTGATTCATATTTAATAACTAGTGTATCTTACAGCTTACCTTTTTTAAGGGATCTTGATAGCAGTATTTGCCCGTCTGCACCGCCAAATAGAGGCCACACAGAGCAATTGGTGATGGCATTGACTCGAGGAAGCCAGTTTCGACATGGACTTAAATTCACTTGCAATGCTGACATTTACTGACTGATACTAAAGCCAGTGACAACCTGCATGGCTAGTTTAATAATCGGCTGTACTGTAGGTCTCTGTAGAAGGGATTTGAACAGAAAGGCAGAAAAGAGGAGAGTATAGATTAAAAAAGAGATGATGGGAGCCAGCAGAAGGAGAAGACTGATTTGCTAAACATATTCACAAACTGAATGTTTGAAATGGTAAATTTGCATGTTACGCGCTCTGACTATAAGTTCAAAGTTCTCTGATGACTGCCTGCCTGCCTATCATCTGAATCTGACGCTGGTTGCACAGAGGCTTAAGTGCTCTTTGAAATGTAAACATTACCATTTGATCTAGGGCTGGAGTTTGAAATCCTTATGACGCAATGTCCTTTGGTGTGCAGTGTGTGTCCTTTTGAAAAATGTATTTTTAGTTCCTATAATGTCGTCAGGGTTTGCATTGGCTGGCTGTCTCCTATTTCCTGGATACCATGAAGGCTGCTCATAGGCGAGGCGAGTTTCCACTGAGAGGAAACAGATTGCTCATGTTGTCAGTATTCTGGGTTAGAGGATGGAGCCGGAGCTGAGCCCCGAAAGCGGCAGCAGAGCATGGCCAAGTGCCCGCATACACAAACGCACACATACGCACACTGGGAGGAAGATGGAGAGGCTATAAATACGCAGGGTAATGAGAGTGTGGTGTCGCTGTCATCCTCATGCGCTGTTGCCTGTAACCACACCATCTCTTTCTCCGGACTGTCGCATATCAGTACGCACACAGAACACAAACATGATGGATCGTAAAGTCAGGTAGCTTTGCAATTATAGTGTTGGCCACTGAACATTTTACAGTCTGTAATATATCAGTTTGTCAAGGCGTTAATACAGATCTGATTTAAGACTTAAAATTGACTGTTCAATGCTCAGAAATAAGTTATTAAAGCTACTTCAAGGAACTTTCATTTTGTTGATTTTGGCGGTCCCTGTGGACAAAAGTGGTAGTGTTTTTGGAGCCCCAGAGTCGTTTAGAAAATGTCTAATTTTACTGCAGCAGGGTGTGACAGTCTGCTCCGCTAAGTCCTGGTCCTGGTTCACTCTCCCCCCCCCCCCCCCCCCCCCCCCCAAGTGGGCCCAGCAATATGTCCTGGGTCTCCACCAGCGTTGTGCCAACACCGGCACTTTGCTCCTAGCCGAAGGAGGAAACACTACTGCCGGGCATGGGGCTCTCACCCTCCCACCGGAGCTTCTGACGGCAGGCGGAAGGCAACAGCAAAGCCTTGTCTGTGTCAGCCGTCGGTAGGCTGGTCGCTGCCGGAGGCCCCACTGGAGTCTGAGCTGAAGGAGTTTCTGGTGAACCTGCAGGATTTCATCTGATTTCGCACAGAATCCAACCTGGTGGCACCAATGACAAGCATTAAAGAATAACTATAGAAAAATAGCCAGATGTAGTAGTAGCAGTAGTTGTAAAGCGCCTGGTGGTGCGTACTGCCTAGTATAGACTGGTGTTATCGGTGCTCCCAACACTTCCAAAATAAAATAGCCAAACAGTTACTTGCCAGATTGAAATAAGATTTGATGTAAATATTTATAGTCCCGAGCAGAAGATTCCTCAGGATCCTGGTGACAACCAGACCTCCCCTTTTATTACCTCCATCAGGCTAAATTTCCACTTCCACTTAAGGGAGCAAACATTTGCTCGGTAAATATTGTTTCAGCGTGCTGATAGACAAGATACTGATGACAAATGACCAAAATTTGATTAAATGTGTTGCGGGTATCAATGATCATCAGAGAAAAACATCTAATTATCCTTTGGCACAACCCTGGGAAGGGAAGGCATTCATTTAAACCACTGCTCTTTTTAATAAAGGATGTAATGAATATAGTCGCCTTCAGAAGCTGTCAGCTTACTAACAGTTTGTTAGAATTGTCAAAATTATAATGCAGATATGATCTGAAGACACATTGTTCATTTGGTGCACGTATGCCAGATGGTCAATAGGGGTGTGATCACCTCCAATGAATACCTTCGCTCAGAGCATTGAGTGTGATTGGTACTGAAGTGTTTGTCTGGCTGCATCTCAATTCCTGTCTCAAAGCATGCTGGTGTTTTTCACTCGCTGACCATTTTTTGATTCTAGTTCCATGCGCTTGAATATGCGGTCGGCTGTATATGCAGCACTTTTTGTTTTTATCTTGTTTTAGCAAACATTTCTTTTTTTTTTATATATATATTTATTTTGATTTTACAGCTTAACAAGACAGAACTCCAGAACGTTAAGGATACAATACAGAGGAAAAGGAAAAAGAAAAAGGGGGAGAACAACAAAAAATATATATAAATAAAAAAAAAAAAAAAAAAAAGACAACCACAGCAAATAATAACACATTCTCACCAGTCTGACATAAGTACATCTTGGTTATATCATCAGGTCAAGTCAGCATCGGTACCAGTGTTTTTAATCTGGCAGGACATTTCTGATAAACACGGCACATTTCCAGCTTTGTTTAATAACCGTAGAGGAAACAATGTATGCAACACCGCTGTTGGTGGTTTATTCTAGGAATCTGCGAGCATTGTGATCCAATCAGTTTGAGAGTAACAAGATTTGACAAAGCTAAAAAAAAAAAAAGGGCTTGTTGTGTCCCCGGAGGGCACTTTGATTCCCTCTGTCCTCCTGCCAGCTCACTTCATGCCTGGCTCTGCTCTCATTGATCTGAAAATCATTCTACAGTTACAGGAATATCAATGTGTGTGTCTGTGCGTGTGCCTGTTTGCTTGCTCCACACACCTGCTCATTGGTGTGTGTGTATCTGTGTGTTATTCTTTTGTGTGTATTATTTCATTTTAATGGTTTATGCGTCCCCGTCCATTGAACCTCCTGTCTGAACTGCATCTGAGCGCCGGTGCAGGCGGGACACAGCACCTAGATGAAAGGAGCAGGAGGCTTTTTTATGTACACAGCACATTTAAATTCTATGAGCTTGTTATTGTGCTGCGACTTGGCTACGGAAGGCTAATTGAAAATCTAGCTGAATACATGGTTTTTGAGGGGCACGCTATTTGACACTTAGATCGAGGAGACAAAATTATGGATTTATACTGTTAATTAAATGAATTTATCGGAAGTGTCGAAATTTACTCCATCAAAAAGTTGCGCCCCAGTCTTCCCTATGTTCTCCCTGTAACTGTTTTATAATGTGATGAGCTCAGCCTTGCTTGATGAAGATGTCTGTGGAAATCATCAGTCTCACAAAAGACAGATCAAGCCCCCAGAGGAGGATGTGGGCGGATGTGTGGGACCGCCGTATCAATTCTCTCTCGCTACCAATCTCGCATTGGCCTCGTTTTCTCTGCGGAGCATCAGAGATTTACCATAACCCGACCGAGGGAAAACCAGAAAAGGAGTCTTAAAAATCACTCTACAGCCTTGAGTGGCACTAGCTCACCACAGACCAAAGCCTGCGTATCCATGACTACGCTAAGATGGGAGCCACTCTTTGCCATTGACTCCTCTCAGTCAGTGCCTAGTGCTGAGGGAGGAAGTGGAGATAAGGAGAGATTCAATTCAATTTGCTCTGAACGGCTGCTTGCCCCTCATGTAAATGGAATAAGTAGGTTACACTGTGAGCTGCACAGGAGCGAAGCACACAAGCGTAAAAAGGGAGGGTGGGAATTATGTTGTCATGGTTTAAGTCCCCTTTTTGGTCCCTAAAGATGTGACGATAACTCCTCTTTTTTCCCCATTTAATTCAGTGTAGATTCCAAGTGCTTTTCCCTCCCTTTGATGCATCTTCAGAAGGAAAGAAATTGCGCCTCCTTCCTCTTGGGGGTCTCTTCTATCTATCTATCTATCTATCTATAATCTAGCAGTTTATAGCAGTTCCTCATGTTACCTAAGGAGGAGGGCACAGGTGCGTTTGTTCTGGGATTTCTAGCCCAGGCATGTTGACCGAGCTCGGCTTAAATCAATAGCCACTTCCATCCGTCTTGTTCGTCGGACAGAAATAACCCTTTATGTACACTCTTCGCCTGCTGCTGGACACTTTCTACAGAAAGGTGGTGGCACTTCTGTCTCGGAGTCAGGGATATATTGCTTAGTCGATTACTGACACACAAGATGCTGCCATATTAAAAGTAATTAAAGTGTTAATGGGGTTTACGTAGACAATATACATGGCCACGGTTGTAGCAGCTCCACTGAGAACCAAAGAATAAAATGAGCTGTAAATGTTGTAAGAGATTCTTGAGGCCGGAGTGTGTGGAATAGACCTGAACATATAGATATGTAGCTAAACATTGTGTGTTTTCTTTTTGAACTGTGCTTTTGGTTCCACCAAAATATCTCCCAACACCAAAACAATCTCCCCCACTCTCCGTCTCCTTTGATCTCAGGATCAAGCTCTGTCCCCCGGGCCTCGGTGTGTCTGATGATCCGCTTCTGTTTTCAGTCACACAGGCTGGTCCCGAGTACACAGACGGCTTTCAGTGAACTCGGTGGTGTTGCTAAAAGAATGAATGTAAGACTCTCCCCACAAATATTTACCGTGCCTTCCTCTTGAAAGACACGACGGTAGCAGACATTTTAAACCGGTGAGATCACATTTGCTGTGCAAATGTCTGCTCGTGCGTCACCCTCGGAGTTGTTTGGAGCTCAATTTAGGATTTGATATCAAAGCAAATTTAAAAAAGTCTGCTGTATTGCTTAAAATAACGCTTGAGCTTCCTTTATTTTTTTGGCCTTTAAAAAATACCCAACAACCTAAAAATCAAGATAATTGCTTGAGATGACCCCGCAAAAGCAGAACGAGAGAAACTCTTGGTCTTCAATCAGTTAATCTGTTCAATTTCATAGCTGGCTAGACGGAGGTCATTTTCTGTGGTAGCGCACCTCCACCTGTGCGTGGGTTCCTGATCTGAACTTTAATCTCAATGGTCGTGTTCATCCCTCTGTGTAGGTGGAGGAGGTGGTGGATGTCGGGACCTTTGCTGAAGAGGACATCCACATACCCAGCATCTACGTCCACAGGGTTGTCCAGGGAGCCAGCTACGAAAAAAGGATCGAGGTACAAAACCAGGCCTCTACAGAACATACATATCCATTCTCTCTATCGTGTCTGAATTATGTGTGAGTCACTTTATTGAAAATCGTGATTAATCCTGTAACAGCAAAGTGGAGCGTCGACCCCTTTCTGACGAAGCCATTGTAGCAGGATTTCACATTTCCATCATTATTCAGAGACGCACACATTCTAGCTCTTCTTATTCACATGTGTCTTTATGCTCAGCCAGAAATATCCTCTCAGCATGCCGTCTCCCTGATCCTCATATATTCCTGTACGCTTCCAGAAACGCACGGTACAGAAAAGCCGAGAAGAGAAGCCCAAACCGAAGAAGGACTCGGATATTGTTCGGGAAAGGATCATTCGCCGGGCTGCTCTGGAGTTTGAGGATGGGATGTATGGTATCCTTTAAAAAGAATTCGAGCAGCGAGCAAATCCCGAAATCACATCACGTTGTGTGCTCTAGGTTCCTCCCTTTTAATTACAACAAGTAAAACCTCTTTCTTTCTGTACAGCTTTTTTTTTCAACACACCTAATGAATAATTGCTGCCTTTGTGCTAGTTGATTGCACTTTCAAATTACGCACTTTTTTCCCCCTCAGCAGTTTACTTTTACATCTTATTGTGATAGCTTTGGTCCGTATGAAAGCAGTGTCTGATTTATTATTAACCGATCCCTGATTTGTTTTCCTCTTCACTGTCCCCTATAGTTCAGCATGACATGTTTGGTATGTTGGAAATGTTATGACTTCATAGTTCTGTGGAATCTTTCAAACATACAACAAGAATGTCCGCGGTGTGCTCTCTCCGGTGTACGGTTGTTTCTGTTAAAGCAGCTTTCAAATCAACGCCGAGTATGTTTCTGTCATACCTGCTTCACAATGCATGACTACAAATGTAATGGTTGCCATCTTTAACAAAGAGCCCAACAGCCAACCTCGGTATCGGTATCCCCATGCTGGCCAGCAACTTTATAAAACCAGACATCACCGTAAACCTCCAAAGTGAAAATGGAATTTTGGGACTGGTAAGACACCTACAGAGAGCTTTCTTCCCACTCCGGCTTCAGTGCTTCCAATCTGAACTAAGCAAGCTAACGAGGAGCTTATTTTCCGTCCTGTGTGGAACATTTTAAAACTGAATTGTGCTCCGAGCATGTAGCAAGATGAATAGCCACTCATTTGAGCGGTATCATTTTAAATGTGCTGGGTTTGCCAGATTGTGACAGGTTTACTTTCTCTTTCATTTTTCTGTCTCGCGATCATTTTTTGCTGACAGAGCCTTCAACAAAGGCTGCTGCTGCTATAGAATGACTTTCCGTTAAGTTGTTTTGGCAGGAGAAAGTAGGCGCCTATGCTAATGCCTTATTTGTCAAAGTTTCTTTTGATTATGGGTGCCAGTTTTAAGAAGGTCTCTGCTCTCTGCTCCCCTCTCCATCCAAAAGGATTGCTCCTTTTGTTGAGCACAGAGAAAATCAATGTCTCATCCAATCACCAACATGTGATTGTGTCTTTCTCTCCTTTGAAAGACCATGGCTGAGTGACGAGTGAGAGTATGTGGCTGCCTCGCCCTGTGCACACATTCTTGTTTATCTTCATTTCTCTCTGCATAGGGCCCGTACCCCACTGAGGATGCAGTGGATGCAGACCTGATAAATGCTGGTGAGGGTTATTCTAATCAGTTCTTCCCAATGATAAATATATGTATATATAAAAATCAGGGATTGATTAAAAGAGCTTTTTCGGTGACAACTGATTTCCTGCATTATACACACGCACTCTTTGATGAACGTGTGTGTGTGTGTGTACAATGGATTTTCTATAAAAGTCATTAAACATTTAATCCAGATCCACTTTTAAAGTGATATTGACATATTGTCAACACCTCTATGCTATGTTAAATCAATCCCAATATTTTGTTTTGCCAAATAGATTCATAGAGATGTACTGCTTATTGAAAGTAACTGTTTTTCAGCTGATCGGTCATGAATGGTGACCGGCCGATCAGTCTCACATTTTCGGTATTTTTGCCGTTCACATTTGCACGCTTGTGCCACCGCCGCCAGCGCATGCTAGTTTTATGTTGACACACATCAGCACAGACTGTAGCGTCACGGCCACAACAGCCATAACATGTTGTTGGTGTGAAACTGTTTGAGTGTAAGTGAAGAAGACATAAAGCTTTTAATCTGTCGCCACTGCAAGTCCAAAATAAGCTGTGGAGGAACAACCTTAAAATACTTGGAACAATAACATAATCAGACACTTATTATATTATTATTTATTTCAATGTATGCTCCTCGGAGTAATCGCAGGGACCGGCTCGCCTGCCGACAGCACGGACAGCACAGTCTGCTTATAAGCGGAGTTATAACGGAGGTTGCGTTGACTTGCATTATGATGCATTCAAGCGCTGTTCAATAAAATATTGTATTGGTTGCAGGTCAATTATAATATGATGTGTTCAAATGTAATTTCGTAAAATTAAATTTTTGCCGAGAAAGTTGAGTAAATCCAGTTGTTTGAAGATGATGTTATCATAGCAAGATAAATTAGATATTAGAGAGGGAACCTGTTTAACTTCCGAGCACTAGCTCTAAGCAGCTTAATAGTTAAAACTATTAATGCCACAAAAACTAAACTAAATATATTTGATCAAAGTAAATATTTAATAAAAATGCAAGATTTATCTCCTTGTGAGTTTTTATGCAAAAAAACACCATAGATGGCAATAACAAAGCAAACGGATACAATTTAGAATGTTTGACAGTTTACACTGACTTCGGGAAGGTTGAAATAATTTATCGGGATGGTGGTGAAAAAAGCCTCGCTTGTCAATTGTAGTTCTTAGAAAGAGAATCGTCAGGTGAGACTTTTAAAAGAAACTTGCAACTGCTGCATCTCCATGAATTAAACATGTCGGCTGTCTGTTCCGCAGGGAAGGAGACTGTCACGGTGCTCCCGGGAGCTGCCTATTTCTCCAGTGATGAGTCATTTGCCATGATCCGAGGGTAAGGCCACGACACTGAAGCTTTGAAAACCTATTTACTAACTCAAACTCGGATATGCCTGACATTTCAGAATTTACATATACACAGTGTATTGATACCTATCGTATTGATACCGGTCACTTCTATGAACTTGTGGTGCAGTTTATGCAGAAAAAACAAAACAACAATTTTTAAATCATTTTCTCAGCAATTTCCTTAATTCCCTAGTTTTATCCCCTGCACCATGAGCCAGCTCTCACCATTGGGATTGAGATAGCCACGATTTGCAACACTGCATATTAAGAAATAGCCACGTCAGCACTCAGGATATGTCACCAGTACAACTAGACAGCAGCCATGCCAATACTCCCAAGGTCCCTGGTATTTATTGATTTGCCAGCTGTCTGAAATTTCCCACCCGCACACCCTGGAGCATCAGTTCTGTTTGTCCACCACCCAGTGGAAATCCAATAGTGCTCATAAATAGTGCTGTCTAGTCACACTGGCAGGGAGGGAACCGAACCGCGTGTGTGTGCGCGCGCTGTTGTGCGAACACCGTTAAAGAGGCCACAGTCACCGAGGGATCAAATACTAATACAGATTCTTCTCATACTGGGATGACTCGTACGTCTTCATCACAAACCTTGATCACTTCTTAGCGTCTATGTGTTCGTCAATGACTTCACACCTGCTATGTGTCGCCACGTGCAATGGAGGAACAATAAGGAAGTTACTGTAGGCAGCGGTGCCATAAATCCTGCTTTACAATCTATGCAACTGCAAGCATCCTAACAATGCTCCCACCTTCTTAAAAGGCAGGTAGGATAACTCATTATTCAGGAGGAACAGGAGGAAAGGTTTGAAAAGGGATGAAAATAAAACCGTCTCACCAGCTTTTTACTTATGACAAGTTGTGCTATCAAGAAAACAGCAGAGATGGAAAGATGTTTTTTATTGTGAAGACATTTGTTTGTTGTTGTGAGAATCTATACTACCATCAATGATCAAATATTTGTGTTTGTATTGTGTGTCATGTCACAAGTAAACTGGCGGAAATGTGGCTATACTGTATGCATTTACTGATGAGTGGACTTGATGAGTGAGTTCATGAGCTAAGAACTGCTTCTGAAGTTGACAGCTGTCTTCTTCTTTTGTGTCATTCTCTTTAGCGGTCACATCAACCTGACAATGCTGGGAGCCATGCAGGTGTCACAACATGGAGACCTGGCCAACTGGATGATCCCAGTAAGTTAGTTTCCTTATGACACACATCCGGACTTTTTTTTTTACGAACTCGCGCTTTCTGCTCCAGCTGCTGGGGGTCAACCCACCAGCATCAGTGCAATAGGCGTGATACAAATGCTGCTCTATGACGCATATAAGAGCCTTTTTCTTTTGACTTTGTGCAGAAGGGGGGGTCAAACATTTTAATGTTTATTTACCGTCAATCAATAATGCACTTGACATGAGGCTTTAGAATTAATGTTAAAAAATTGGTTAAAAATCTAACCACAATTGCCGAGAGCCGACAGTGACTTCTTCAAATTGCTTATTTTGTCCGACCATCAGTCCAAAACCCAAAGATGTTCAGTTTGGCGGTATATTATTTATCTTTTGAGACTTAATTGTTAGCTCTTGTTTACTTCTATAGATGATGGAGCTGAAGCATTCCTCATAATAGAAGGTGTCTTTGTTGAAACCGCTTCACAAAGGTGCAGCCTTCGTAATTGCTATTCAAGAGCACCGGCATATGCTTGTCAGGGGGTCAAGGAGGAGGTGTTGTCTGGTGGCCTTACAGTGTAATGGCTGGCAGACATTATTGCTAGACGTTTCACCAGGTCAATTGGTCTTAACACCACAGTGGCCACAGTCCGCCTCAGTGATTACTAAGGTCACAAACCCATTAAAAGACTGTTCACATCGCCGAAGGGCTCAACCAAGAAATGCCCTTCTGGCACACATTTGCTTTCTGCTTGACTTAAGTGTACTTGCAAGGTTGCTTCAGCCAGCGCATCATTTTACAGATGCGTCTCCTCTAAGCAGCCAAGTGTCGAAGATGTTTACATGCAGAGACCTTGAGAATAAAGCGCACATGTTGCGTAAAGGAAGCTCCGTGCACAGAACTGCTGCTGTCGCTGGTGATCTCAAAATCTTTTTGCGACGTAATTAATTTTCTCTTTACCTCTCCAGTTGTGTTTGTCCGTGGTAATTGCTAATTAACTGGTGCTTGATTAAACATGTTGTGCAGATATTGAAGGCCCTGCAGTGGAGCTGTTGCTCAGAAGCAGGGGGTTTATCTTCTTTGGCCATTCTCGTGATAGACTGTTGGAACAGCAAAATGATGCAGCAGCACAGACACAAATACCGCTCTGTCCTCACCTCCGCATTCAATCTTCATTATCGCCCATTTTTTTCAAAAGGATTGACGAGGAGAATTACATTTCCCACCTTCTAGGATAATGAAAATTATTCACTACCTAAGATGGGTACACGGCGTGAAATTGGAAATGTTTTACGTAGGAGTGGTGGATGCAGTACACTTAGCGCGATTATGTTGATTTTGAATGCTTCAAATATGCAAAATGTAGATGAATATTTTCCAGTTGAGGGCTTTACAATGCAGGATGGCATTTTGGCTTTGTTGTGCTGTTATATCACTTAGCTGCTGGAGCTTCATCACGCTGTCCTAAATGTAGTGGTCTTACAGTATCTCACAGTATCTTCTGTGAGTACCTCCTCACAAATGTCTTAACAGTCAGCCACACACTGTTTTTAATATTTGACTTTTATTGATTTGGGCTGCCTGAACAGTGCTTCTTTAGTTTTCACTTGCACCTTCAAAATCTGAGAGGTAAATGAAGCAACAGTGAACATATTCAAATTGACCAAAGCAATACAATTAAACGTAAGTAGAATTCAGTGTGATAGTCGTGCGCTACATCAGAAATGTATTCCAAAACTCCGGAGGCTCAGTATAACTGCAGCTTAAGTGCTACAATAGCTCGAGCTACTGACTGTTAAAAGGTACTCTGTGCTCATGATAGGGCCTGATGCCAGCTTTAATGAAGGAGCTGCTTAAGAATATAGTGCATTTCACTTAGATCGTCACACGTGTTCCTGCTGTATCATAAACAGATTTCCCTGGATTGGTTGCCAGTTTGTCATCAGTCCTCCGCACAAAGCCCTCAGTGTCACGTTCCCATGTACGTGACCGGTGTAGATTACGCCGTGTTCACCGGTCGTACACTGTTAAATGTTACGTATTCCCAGTTACTTTGTACGCGTCGTCCACTGTCTCCCCCTCTGATTCTTGTCATTAGTTGTCTGGGTAACGAAGGCTTGTGACGGTCCGTCGCTATGTTATTAAATAAAGAGACGTTTGTGTCAGACTGAGGAGATCCTTGTGGGGGAGGGAAATGAAGCCCGTTGGTAAGTGGCAACTTTTGGATTGTGAAGGGGGTCATTTTCCGTGTTGTTTCTGCCACTGTCACAGTGAACACTTGCTAAACAAATGAGGAAATCATATTCTGTTGTCATGGTAACAAACAAAAACATGCACGCAAACCCCTGAGCCTACCACGACTAGTACAGTGCTAGTCAGAGTACGTGTCCCTTGATGCTTTTTGTCATGCATTCATATTTTGGAACACCAATCCAATAAAAGCCGTTTGCTTTTTTTAGTCAATCCTTTTGACTGATAACGGATGAAAAGGCAACAGGAGTTTACTCTTCTGAATGTTCCCTCTCGGAGTACAGTGTGTAGACACTTCTGTATGCAGAGGTCGCTTTAAAAAAGAAGGCCAGACTCTGAATTGCTACACCTGTTGCCTCGCATTTGTGGATAGATGTTGTGTGCGCAGGAATTCACAGTAAGGAAGCATTTTATTGCACTTTCATCGCCTTCCATGCTGACTCTTGTAAAATGCTGTATCTGCCTTTTATCCATAAATAGCCTTTAGTTGTATGCCATTGATGGCTCACTGAGAAGGCCTTGTTGGCTGAGTGGGACTGAATCTGTCAACGTCTCTGCTCTCACGTGTTCTAATAGGTGTCATCTTAGGAGAGCTTTAACTTGAGTATGTCCTAATGTGTATTAGCAACAGGAGTGGTATATTGTGAGTGTGTCAGTACATTTAGTAAGACTGAGTACTTTATTATGGGGGTACATTTTGTACTGGTATGTTCCTGTATATACCATCATCATCTTTAAGTACCTCTTTGTACTTTTTACATATCATATATGTAGCCTTGATATACTATTGTTGCATATATTTGATATACAATGTATTTCCTTACTAATTTATATTTGATTGACTGTTTGCATCTGGTGTGAAATAAGTTGCTTGTGTGTCTTTTTAGTGTCTTATCTGGGTTCTGCACCACTGAGACTGACTTTTGCAGCCCCCCCCCCACATTATCTTACACTTTTAAAGCCATGATATGAATTGATGTTCTCTAACGCACACTTAGTTGGCATATGTTTAGGATACTGTATATCTGCCTTTGGCAAGGATTAATTTCAAAGAGAGAGTTCAAAAAGCCAGTGAAAAAGTAGAATGGATGTTTTGAAAAAACTTTCTGTGGGAAGACGGGCAAGAAGATCTTCTCATAACTGGTGCTAATGTGAAGAACTGCAAAACTAACATTCTCATACCTCATGAAACAGCACATTGTGAACAGAATTAGGTCTTCTGCAATATGTTATGCAACAATTTTCCCTGAACTGAATTCCTCCCTATGATTGCATTTCAGCAAAGGGTGAATACAGTTTGTGTATTTGTGCCGAATTGTCACGGTGCAGGGGTCAGGGTCAGGGTCAGGGTCAGGGGGTCACGGTACGGTGCAGAACCAAAGCTCACAAGAGCAAGAGCCGCCCGGAAACCTTAAGTCGTGTACTGTTAACAAACCTGTGTTGAGGTAAGCACAAAAACCTGATCCCAATGGCCACAGTCCACACTCGAAGACAAACCGACTTTGAGACTTGTTCCCGCGAAGGCTTTGTGGTGTCACACTATCAAATTGTCAAGTGCTTGAGGGCTGTCTCAAAGACATTTTGAGCCCTTAATGCACACTTTGTGCATAAGCCCGCATTTTGCCAGAGGAAATTACCCACAATTTATAGCATTGCGACGTTAAAACAAGGGATCACCAAGGGAAGCCCGCAGGCTTTAAAAAAACAACTGGTAAACAAAGAGGATGACACATGCTTTTCAGTGTTTGTTCAGTGTTTGTACAGTGTAATACAGAAGTGTTTCAAATGTTCCCTATTTCTATTATGAAATTGTTTTCCAAAGTTGCCAATGGGCAAAATGCTCAATCTCTAGCAAGAGGATCTTTGACACTTGCACTACTGTCTGTTTAAAATACATGAAAAGAAACATTTATTTCCTACTTTACCAAACCTGCACTGTGACTTTTGTGTACTGTTCGACCCCTAAATTCAGCAGTTGAACAATAGTCGCAGTTTAGAAGGGCGATGTGTCACCGGGCATCTTCACCCCATGGTGCTAAGATTACAGCAGTCAAATGGACACAATCAGAGTGGGGAGGAAATTAAACACCAGTGGGCCAGCAAGGTTAATGTCATCAAAGTTATCCAGGCGACTAAGACGGAGGATATTTCTTTCTCTGGATATTGCACTGACAATCTTTTCATTCCGTTTTAGTGCCTTCTTGCATGTTCTGCTGGCCTTTAAGTGTCCTAAGAGTCTCCACATAGCGTTTTAAAAAAAGAAATCTGAAAGAAAAACTCTAGATGCGCTCAAGAAAACATACTTTTTAATATTCCATTTCTGCCAATAGATCCCCTAGTTTTCTTCGAAGGCTTGATTTCATTGAATAAAATCACTTCTTTGAGCAGAATGAAATAGTATTGGCTCATCCCATCGCACCATTTCATAAATTTTGCTTTGCTTTGATGGAACGGGTCAGATCAAAGCGTCCTCGGGTAACCACATGCAAAGCCGTTAATCAGAGGCAAGCGAATGCCAATCCTCCCAGCAATATAGGTCATGGACAATACGCAGTGAGCAGTGTTATTTTCTCATGGTGTTTTCTATATACCAAGTTCGTAAGCATTAGAGAGACATTTGACCACATGCACACACACACACACCAGCTTGAATTGTTGTTCCTGCATGCTTGGATGCCGTCACTGCGTTGCAACACAGGCACTGTGGCTGCATCATATCATCTCAAAGCTTGCATTCATTCAAAAGTGAATGGCCCACAACAATTCCAGTCATTTTCAGTTGCCAGAAAGACGCAACCAATTTATTTGTATAGGAAACTGTGGTTCCAGCAGACATTTGATTGCCCCCACAGCAAAGCATTTAGTCATTTCCTTCAAATGCTCATTTTTGTTTTGACTCTTTTATTGATCATACCCTGATTAGTATTTCGTCACTGACGTGTATTCTTAAAAGCAGATGCCGACTTTGATAAATTACAGTTCAGTTGCTGGGTGGAGTACATTAGCAGCTGTAAATCCAGACTTGCTACCATCAGGTTATTATCCCCCGAGGGCCTCTGCACACATCACCTCGCCCTTTGACTGTCAGAAAGTGCATTAACATTGATCATATGAAAAAGGACACGGTTTCCTTTTGGAGTATCATCTGAAGAGGCACTGCGTGTTAAATGGGTGTGTTTGAAGGTTAAAAGTCAAAATGGATCCTATTTTAATCATAGACGTTGTGGTTTGTATTTAAGGATGTTACGTTAAGCCACTTTCCGTTGGTGTTCTATAAGATAATACCGTTAAGTATATGAAATTAAAATGCAGCCTCTCCCTTATCCTTAATCTATGCTTTTCCCTTCGTCTTCCTCGCCTCCTGCCCTCTCCCAACCGTCCTTCCGCTCTCTGTTGATATCTTCTCCACCCAGCTGGCTTCCCTGGAGGCAGACCGTATCCCTACCGCACTTGGCATATATATCCGCTGGTTACAGAGAGCAAAGCAGGCTCTTCACATGATTGATGCCCAAATGGGATTTTAATTCAGTTACTCAGCCGTCACCCTGTGGCCATATCTGCATGTCGGCCGTCCTTATTTGGAAACCCTCTGTATTGAACACAACGAGGGACTAGAAGACAATTTTTCACCCGGCTGGCGATTCTGTTGCTGTGATGAGCTTTCAGATTGCTTTATTTTGAGTACTTTATTGACTCACAGACTGTGATTTTAATCTTACATTTTTGAAGATTTTTTTTTTTTTTTATTTGATTTAATTTCGCTGAATTGTAACAAGACAAAGCATTTTGCTTCCATGTATTTGACTCCGGTTTCCACTTTGCTCTCACTGTACATACACGAATTTACAACAAACAAGAAAAAATATATATATATATATAAAAGGGGGGGCAGCAGAAAAAACAACAGATGTAGTATAAATATTTAACAATATGTACAATATGAGTATAAACATATATGCCGCCTAAAGTTTGTTTCAATGCAGATGCTTTGCTGCTTGCTCATTGCTTTGCTTTTTTATTTTTTCTGCCTAGAAATGAGATGGTGGTCTCTGGATATTTGTTGATTGTTACGATTGTGATCTGTACAAGAAACCGTGGTGAAGCGTTCCTCCCAGCCAAAAATACAATCAAAAATGCTTCTGTGAACGCCTTTAATTAACAACGCCCAATACTGGAGTCCTGTTGCTGCTTCATCTTAGTGCGACCATTAATACCTTTGACCATTAAATACACACTCAAGATGCCGCTGATCAAATTATACCAAGATCCATGAGTTTTGATCACATTGCTCCTACAAGTAAAGGTTTGGTTCACCCAATTAAAAAACTCACCGCCAGTGGTGTCTATTCATGCAGATGGCTCCGGTTTTATTTGTTCAGGTTTTCAGATATCGGTCATTTCAGACATTTCTGCCGGTGTCCCAATACAAAGACGGTGAATGTTTATCGTTCACTCCGCCAGGAGATAATGAGATCGGTCATGAGTGAATGAGTGCTTGTGTGAGTGAATTAGTGTGCAGGTGTGTCCGTCCACGGCTAGTCTTGCATAGTGATGCACCAAACTGCATATTTTGGAGGCTCGTTTATGGCTGCATGCCCAAAGACCTCTCGTGGTTGGAGTGATTCACACTTTCTCAAAACACCTTTTATTGCCTGTTAGACACGGCCATTGATTGAATGCTGCCTCATCACTCACTACTCCTAACTGGCCCCCGTAGTGAGACACAGTGGGGATAAAACAGTTTGCTCGTTTGTATTGTTTTAGACGGTGTGTTTGGCAATCGGCTAACAGCTAATGGAACTACACACACACTGCTGACTGCATCGGCGCCAAACAGCCGCTGTTATTCCGTGCCTTTTTATTGGGCATCAACCTCATCTTTACTCACATATTGTCAATAAAGTAGACTTGAAGCCTAAATAATCTCATCGCGATGCAGTTCTATCCATGAAACAGAGACACGCCAGCACAACGCAGATGCAGACATTGTCTGATATGTTTGCACCATTACAGCAGTGCTTGTTGCAGACACACCTGGCGGAGATCTGCAGTCTCCTTAGTGCACCTTTCTAGTATAGTTTATGGTGCTCACTGCATAGAAAACTTACATTTAAAACAAGTATTTCCAGTGACTGCCTCACCGTCACTCAGTATAATTCACGGAGCACGTTGGGACAGTTTTCATTGGAGCTACTTTCTTCAGTCGTATGTCCAGCATCCAGCAGTAAACGTGAACTGCAGTCGATAAGCCTCAGCCTGTAAAGGCCGCAGAGCCCTTAGGCCCCGCCCCCCACTGCCATACAGAGGGCTATTGCTTGTTAATCAAAACACATTAATATTGAACGTGAACAGCAATACATCCGCCAACCGTGAAGTAGATAATTGTTTCTCGAGATATGCCAAGGACATGCACACCTACGGAGATTCCTTGCTTTATAGTTGGATGCTGAAGATCAATTCTGAACTCTTTCTACTCTGTCTCAGTCTGTGATGTTTTTCGGGGTCTTACTAGTGCAGGGATGAAATTATTTTTTACCAGGCACAGAGCATTAGAAGATATCCACGCTTTGAAGACACAGCGCCACATATCAGCTTTGTAAACTGTTATGTATTTTTGATGGAGGGGGAGTTGTTTTGGGGAGAGCTATCTACTTGAAACAGGGCACTGGAAGAGAAAACGTATTGCTTTCATTTCTCTCCACCCTTCAAAATGAATGCCTTTGTTTATTGTTGTTTTGTTCTATTGTTTGTTCATTGAACTTCATGGTAATTTTTAAGGCCATGGTTACTGGCTGTTTAAGATTCCAGTGTGTTATGTTGTAAGGTGTTTATGTTGTTTTGTCCTCTCAAAAGAAATGAAGCTGAAACCTTAATCCTTTTTTATCTTCCATTCTTAGGGTAAGATGGTGAAGGGAATGGGAGGAGCCATGGATTTGGTGGCTAGCGCTGGAACCAAGGTGGTGATCACAATGGAGCACTCGGCTAAGGTGTGTGTGTGTGTGTGTGTGAGGGAGCGTTTAACATGCTTGTTCTAACCAGCGTTGCCTTTACAAATGACCCGAAAAGACTAATTTCCTTCCCCAAAGGTCCAGGTCCAATTAAATTTGCAAATTTTCTTTTCCCATGTTGGTACAACCCACCAGTGCACATTGTCTCTGCTTCCTACGGTAATGAGTGTTATGACTGATTAGAGATAATTCCTTTAATGGATTGCTTAATGCCTCTTGAACAGAGAGCGCCAGCTCATCCTGATGACATTTTGCACACAAACCATAACCTGTTGGTTCATCTTCGACTAATTTGAATAGAAGTCTAGAATTGGACTCTGCGTATTGGTAACAGCTGATTAGTTAGACTGGTTCTGTAGGAAGGGATGAGTAACCCCACAGGGTCTTCGACAAAAGCAGTAGGCACTCCAACTGAATTGGTTTACTTTTTCGAAAGGCCGAACCGCTATGATGCAAGTTCAACGTAACATTCTGCATTCAGAGTAGCATGCTGTTTTTTTGCTAATGGGAGCCTGTCTGGCGCCCAGCTATATTCCAGATGGTGCAGCAGGTGAGCATAAATTGACTGCCCTGAAGTCTGCTCTCATTCATTATGGGGGGGGAGGAGGAGGAGGGGGGGGGGGATTGATGTATGATGGGCGCTTCTCAGGAAGCGTCGGAGGCATTTTGATGAGTGCCTTTTCTTCAAGGAGACTGTTGGGGAAACTGAGACAGCCTCATATGAATATGTTTATTGCCAAGCACGTTACACATACAAGGATTTTGGCGAGGTGATTTGGTGCGTAAGAGTAAAACACAGTGCAATAGTATGATATTTAAAAATAGATATATGATAAACAAACAAATAAGAGTACGTTGAATCAAGTATATTGTTAAAGTGTCACGGGTATATTAAAAGAGAAAAGATGTGCAAGGGTGCGTAACGGTAACAAATTGTCTGAATACAAAACAATGCGCACCAACACACCGAGGCAGCCATCTGGATCTATGTGCTGTATATATCCTTTGGGGATAAGATGAGTGTACATAGTTAGCTGCATCCCTGGAAGCATTAACACACAGAATAAAGGTGGCTGACCTCTCATTAAGTTTTTTTTATCAACTACCCTTTGTCTTTCAGGGAGGAAAACACAAGATATTGGACAAATGCAACCTGCCTTTAACTGGAAAGCAGTGTGTGGATCGAATCATCACAGAAAAGGTGAGTTTATTTGTATGTTTAATTTATATCTATTTAAATAATTCGATACAGGTCCATAGAGACAGAGGAGGTTGCTGCTCCTATATTTTTGAGAGGGAAGAGGGAGATCAAAATATAAAAAAAGAGAAATTGGTTGACTCAAACCATTACCAAATCTCAACATCATTTATCAAAGATTTTTTCTCTCTTCTTTGGAAAATAACAATGTTATTGAAATTCAGATTAAAACCCTCCAACAGCAGCACCTGCTGGGTTACACGTACAACAACCCGAGGGAGGACGTCCTAGCCTGGGTCGTTGCCAGTCAACAACCAGAATGCAATATCGACACTGCATTGGTCCAATGATGATTTCCAAATAAGTTCTTTGGCACTGTATGTACATACATGAGTGTGACAAACTGAAAGTAAATCAATAGATAAAGACTGTAGCATATTAGAAAAAATATTACGTTTTAAACACATTCCATTTAGGCGTTTTCAACAAAGCCCAAATTTACTTTTTTCAGATTTCCGTTTCCCTTTTTGTATCGAACAGTAGCAAGCTACTTGTGTTAGCCAATGCAACAGTTAGCTTGTTGTAGCAGCCCTAAAGAACTGTAAACTAACGCGAGACTGGATTAGGACTAGTGGCTCATCTGGGATGCAATATAACCCGTCCTATGACCTGCCCTACTCTGCCTCTACAGGACTGAATCATTTAGTTAAGGTTGGTGCTAGAATGCATGTTCCAGAGGCTAAATTATGAATCCTGTTTTGGTGAAGCGATGACCTGCCCTACTCTGCCTCTGATTGGCTAGCACTCTTTGCCTTCGTTGGTTGCATTGGTTAGGGTTAGAGTAAGAATATCAGGGCGAGCCGATCGGAGTCAGAGCAGGGCGGGTCATGCCTTACTTTTAGTATTATTTGTAATATTGCACCAGGAACTGGGCGAGGAACCGCTGCACAGGCTGCACGTCATGGAGGATGGTTCCGTTGTAACGTACTGGGGGCAGCGACCCCACTCGTTCATATGACATGCTTCTAGTGATACATTGCACACACACACAAGGTTCTTTCCCATCTGGAGCCTGTAATGATTGTTTTTAAGAAATCTTGCATCCGATTTTTTTTACTGCTTCATTTGTCCTTGAACATCAGAAGGTAGAGATAATCCCAGCTGACTCCCCGGTAGAAATAAAGTGTTTCTCATTTTGAATAAGGTTGAGGAAGTACCTCAAAATGATCCATAAATATTACCCTGCCAATCACTACATGCAGACATTTAAAATGTAACACAAGCTTCTCTTTCTGTGATGAATATTCAGAAACAGTTTATTATAACACATATTTTGGGATTGTTCTCACACCAACACATATGTGTTAGATCTTTGCAGATTTGTCATTGAATATATAATTTAAATTCGTGAATATGGAAAAATGTGCTCTTTGGTTTAAAAAAGAAATGATGACAAATATTTTATTTTATGATAAATTTGATAATGATGTTGTCAAAATCCTTCATAAATATAAATTTAACAATAAAAAATAAATATTTTGTGCATGCATGCATGAATGGATGGATGAGTCATGAACGTGGCTGCTTACTCATAGGTGCTCCTTAGTTGGTGGCAATGAGTCACCGGTGGCTGCGCAGTACGTGTGGCCTATAAAAGACTTGTATTCGGGGGGGCATAAGAGAAGTTTGTGCAAGTAGTTTATTTATATTAACATTTCTGGGACATATTTTACTTCGGTTAATTCTGCGTTAAGCAGCAATGTTCTTGTAAAACATGAATACGCTGAATACACACTTGATCTCGCCACTACAGATACTAAGCCTTTAACCTGTGGCCAGTATTGCAGGTTCCTCCCTCTACCACCAGTTTATGAATTAAATAATGGTTAATTTGTTTAGAGACCTGGCTGTTCACCTTGCAAAGTATAACAATTTCCCACCTTGCAGTCATGAGTGATTAAAATCGAATAAGTTAAACCCAGTCAGTGGGTTTGCGTTTCCTATCACAGCCAACCCGTCCCCTGAATATGTCCGCAATAAGCAACACACACACACACAGAGACTTTGAACACAACGGAACACAAGACACACATTGTATCTTTATCTCTCAATTACATCTCCCTCACACACAAACACGTACGAAAACAATCACACTGCAACTGAGAGCTTGTTATGATGCAACAGAGTGACACAAGTAGATGGAAATTACATTTATTCAGTTCACATTAATTCAATCAGTGGATTTGGGGAAGGAGGCTTCTTATTGATTTTGTTATGGTTTGTTCATTTTCATGGCTAGGGTTGGGTTTCCCTTAATTATGCATTCGGTTGAGACTCCCATCCCTGCCTCTGGGCCCGGCTTCTAATGTTGTTGATGCTACTGCAATAAGTGTAGTCGTAGCTGATCTGCAGCTTTATATATATATATTTTTTTATTTTGATATTTTTGAAACAAAACCCGAAGGCAACCCACCTGCCCTCTGTGGAGGGGATCAGTCAGGTAGTAAAGAAGCTCCACAGTGGCACGGATGGAAAATATTGATCCTGGGGTTCTGGACATGGTTGGGTAGTCTTGGTTGACCCAAGACGTTCGGTGTGACAACTTTTAAAAAGTTGGACCACTGGGTGTACTCTGGGGAATCTCGCTGCTCAGTCTCCCTTTGAAAGCTTATGGAGCTTAGCCTGAAGACAAATCTCCATCGTCTTCATTTGTATGTGAGGCGCTCTCTTTCTGCTCTGTTTTTGAATTTCATCAGCTCCCCACAGTTTGTGTTCTGCGTGCTGTGACGGAAGAAGGCGAACACATTTGGATACAGCCATTTACAGCAATATGTTGGCATACTTGGCAGCACATATGGGGGGGGGGGGGGGGGGGGGGGGCATGAACATATTATATATATATTTTATATATATTTTAATATATTTGTATCACTCCCATCCAGTTGTAATGGCCAACATTCAACTTACATGGTAACGCTTATCTTGTCAGAATAGTGCTTGTGATGGCCCACGGGTGGAATTGTCTGTTGAAGGGGAAACAAGCAGTAAGCTAAAGTACAAGATTGGAAGAAAATTAAGAGCAGTTAAGATGGGGGGGTAGGGGGCAGTTAGTGAAAATGGAGGAAGTAGGATGGAGGAGGCATAAATGCTGATTTGGGAGAAAATAAATGTGTGGGGGAGGTTAGAAAGAAAACTGGTCTAGAGAGAGGTTTCAATAGCTAGTAGAGCTTAGTGCTGATGCAGTGTCAGTGCTGGGCAGTATGACCATAGATGTGTATCACGGTATTTTTTAAGATTCTGGCGGTTTCACGGTATATCACGGTATTATTTTTTTCCTTGACTGTGTTTTTCTATAGGTTTATAGAGGCTTACTCTACTGTCAGGAGTACATAGAATATAAAAACATGGTAATGTCATCATGTATAAAGGCTTTGCTTACTAGAGGGCAGTGGCGGCTGGTGGAACATTTTCTTGGTAGGGCTGTGCCACATCCAATCAATTTCAGCAAACATCCCAGAATGATTTAATGCATATATATATCATATAATAATATTCACTATAATATAAAACACACACACACACATATATATATATAATTATTTATTTATAACTATATATCCATTTCTCAGACAGGTGCTTCATGTCCCTCACTCCCTAACTGTCCATGCTGGATCTGTCCCCGTTGTTTTAAAAAGCTAAATAAGTTATTAGCATGACTGCATCCAGCGAGCCAAACCTGTCTGGTGTACAGCTACTAGAGAAGCTTTGCATGTACTGCTTCCCTTTCCTGCTAGTCTGCTGTCTGATTGTGAGGTCAGGCTGATCTGGGATCAGCTCTTTCACTGTAGTTTCTCCTCTCAGTTCTCCTCTCAAACGGGTCTTGGAGGAGCAGTGCTCGCGCTGGCGCTCGCCTGTAGAGACTAGTCCCGACGAGAATGCGCAGTTTGGGGCAGAATGAAATCTCCCCCAAATTATTAAATTATTAGTGTTACAAATTGTTTATTTGTCATAAACTGTTGTGTCGTGGTGTTTTGCCCTGTTAAAGAGCGTTAGTTGTGGGTTATTAATTGTTATAACCATGACTAGGGGTCCCTCTCAATACACTTAAGACAACTAGCTCCGACCGTAGCGCTCTTAGCGGCGAACAATATATTCTGCTGCCTGTTGAAGAGTGACAGCAGTTGTTTCGGCTATGCACCGGTATGACGGTGTGTGAAAAATTCATATCATACGGGAAATTAAAACCGGTATACCGCCCAGCACTAAGTGTCCTATTGTACTTTAGTCAGTTCCCTGCAACCCTCTGGTGTTCACTGCCTTTGGAACTCGCTCATTTAAAACACGACCTGTCGGGGGGCAAAGTCAGACAGCTTGTCCGTGGCTTTTGTTTCTCCACCCCGTCTGTTCGCTCCTGCAAGGCTGGCTTTTGTTGTGATTGCGCAACATTTCTCAGCGAGCAGATCTCTGTCAATATTTACAAAGGTTAAAGCTCTTTCTACTGCCCTTCTAGCACTTGTACCACCTCCTCCTCTTCACCTTCTTCATTTCATCTCCTGCTGTTTTCACTCCCTCTATATCCATTAGTACGCTCTCCTCTTATTGCATCCCCAGCTTTTTACTTTCTTGGTAATGACTCAAATTAAAATTTTCCTATTCTCATTTCCTGCCATCTCTTTCAACACGTACTTACTACTTATCATAACCCTCCTCCTCTATTCTACTCTCTATCCTTCTGTCATGTCTGTTGTGAAGAAAGTTTGAATCCACATCCATTTAGTCAGACGTGGTGTGAACATGGTTTCAGTTCTGACTGTAATTTTGCGAAGCCAATTTTTGCTTATCACAAACACCTGTTCTATATTTCTCTCAGGCCTCCGTTCTTAAAGCTTCTTCCCTCTAATGTTATGTCTGAGTGATGTTTGCCAAAAACACACATAATGTATGAGAAACACACTGTAGCTAGACTGGTGTGAGTTTGATATAAGAACCCTCTAGACCTCAGAGTGCATGTATGTGTATGTCACGTGTTGTTAATTGGAATAGGTTGATGAATTTACCCGCAGGGGGCCGTCCAGTAGCTGTAACCGTGAACCAACTATAATTTTCTTCTTTTCTTTCAGGAACCTTAGTGTTAGAGTTGTTTTTCACAGCAGGCAGGGATGTCAAAAGGCTACGCCGAAAGCTCTGACTGTGACACATGAGAGTGTTTTTAAATTACTCCAAAGCGGAGAGCATTATTCAACCTTACCTGTTGAATAATAATGAGTTTGGTGCACAGCCCAGTGCTGTTCAGAGCATTTATCTATTGAAACAAATGTGTATTGTCCTCATCTAGAGGGGATGGTCAGTATCTGTATGCTCTGTGCACCTGAGATTAACACACAAGACACTGACTTGTAGATTTTACTCCATTTATTACGCTTAGTTCATAGCAATTTGATTGTAGTTTATACAATGTTTTGTAGATCCTGTAAGGTATTTAAACGTTTACAAATGTTTAGTCTTTCCCCTTTTTATCAGGTGATATCCATAAAGCGAGGTGAAACATGAAGGAAAGCATCGGCCTTCAAACTTGCTTTTACACTTGGAAAAACCGGCACACGTCAGTTTTATGAGAGGAAATGGTTTCCTCCCATATTGCCAGTGGGATTCAACTTGTCTGTGACAGATATTTGAAATCCCTTGCAGGACCGTTTAGCAAGTGATACATCTGAAAGTGGTCTCCATGACAATAAGGAAAGGGGAAAAACAATTATCTGTGATTGCCAGTAAATGCTGATCAATAAAACTAACCTTTTTCAAATAAATAAGGCCCCATGCTGAAACCTCAGTGAGGATATTGCCGGCACTTTTGTATTACACACAATTTTTATTAATCTCACAGGATGTGGTGGTAAACTAAAAACTTATTAAAGATGGTGACATAAAACCAATTAGGGCTTAATGTCTGAAGTCAAGTGGAACCGTGTTATTTATTAACGTTTGAGCTTTTTGCTCTTTTATTAGCCCAAAACACTGTTTATAAAATGACTTGTGGGATGTGAGAACTATATTATTGTGGTGATCACCAGAGAAAACTCCCAGTGGTAAAACCCGAGGGACTATGTTAAACCAGGTGGCGAACACTGCTTTTAATAAGCCTGATAATGGTTATTCTAAATGTATTTTTTTTCACTGCTATGTCGCATGAATAAAATCCCTTCTCCAATTTGTTTTTAAAATGACAACAGAAACTGGGGGCTGCCAAACCTGCCAAAAAATATTCTGCTCCCTCCACTCAAGACTCATGCACAGATGCTGACACACAATATATATTCTCACAAACACGGCATCCGCCTTGGCTCTCGATGGCCAGAAGGGATGGCAATTCAAGCGTCGTCCGAAATAGTGTTGCTGCAATTGGAGACCCAGGGTGATGGGAAACCTGTTGCCTCAGGCAGAGTCCCTGCTGCCTCCCGATATGGTTTGGACCTTTTTATACACAACGTTGCCCTTTCTTTTCTCTTAGCCACAGTTCCCCTGTTCACAAGCGGGCTCGCTTGCGGCATCGCCGTTGAAATGATCATTTTTGTGTTTATCACATGTGCGGTGAGTGAATCGCATCACTTCTGTGGCCCCTGGTGCTCGAGTCGCTGCTATGACGATGTTTTTTTTTTATGCTAAGTTTCTCAGTACTTTCTCGTCTCAACAGTTATTTAGGGAATTATCTCCTGTTTTAAATACAAAAAAACAATTGCCCACTCATTCACAGATGAAGCAGAACAACTCCTGAATTATTCAGTCATCATAATGGGCCAAGAAATGCGTTACCTGTGGCGTTTTCCGTGATGACGGCAGAGCCCGATGACAGCAATTATTACTCCGGGAACCAAATTAAAATGATTTTATTGTTTTTGTCTGAACACATCTCAAAACCTGCTCCTTGTAATTGCTGTGTTGCATTGACAGGACACTGGATGAGCTGTTGAAGTCTATTTGTTGGAGGGTAAAATGTAAATCTTTACTCCCATCTCTTTGTAATGTTCACATTTGTCTAGAGCACGAGGTGGGCTGAATGATGTTGGCTTATTGTTGTTCCATGACATTCAGCCCACTTCTCGCCAGACAACACATGGGTTCGAGTAGCAGCTTCTTAATGACTAACTTGCATTAATCTTGTTAATGATGGTGGTGACTGTGAAGAAAGGTGACTCACACAACAAAAAGGCTGCTTTGAGTACGGAGGCACGTTTTTTGTCAGTAGAAAAAGTGTGTCGACCAGAAACTAGGTCAGTCGATGGTTCGTCGCTTCATGATTTACTCCCCCAGCTCGTTTTGTGTCCTGATCCGCTGTATTTTAAAGCAGAAAACGTCAAACTGTGAGGACACATTGATTACATAGCACCTGCCGTGTCAGCACACTGTTGCTCTTCCTATATCCAGCACCTCTGGGAGACATCTTTAATTTTCCTTAATCACTTGAGACACGTGTGACGATTAGAGATGCATGTCAGTGCCCGTGTTAACCATAGACCCTTGTGACATTCCATCTGTCTTGCTATATTGGAGTGAGATATCTGCCTCCTGCCCTGTCACTCTCTCTCTCTCTCTCTCTGTGTGTGTGTGTGTGTGTGTGTGTGTGTGTGTGTGTGTGTGTGTGTGTGTGTGTGTGTGTGTGTGTGTGTGTGTGTGTGTGTGTGTGTGTGTGTGTGTGTGTGTGTGTGTGTGTGTGTGTGTGTGTGTGTGTGTGTGTGTGTGTGTGTGTGTGTGTGTGTGTGTGTGTGTGTGTGTGTGTGTGTGTGTGTGTGTGTGTGTGTGTGTGTGTGTGTGGTTCTAATGAGCTGAAAGTCCTGACAGCCTTTGCCTGGATGTGTCTGTGGCTTAGTCCGTCAGTCCCTGCTGAGGGAAGCAACAGGAACCAGCTCAGCTCAGAGAGTATTTTTTGCATCAATAGGTATAATGATATGGCTCCAGATTTAGCTTAAAGGGCTATTGTATAAGCTGTACTGTATGTACACCTTGTAACAAAAGTACATACGCTAAATCTAAGGGAATGGGCGGATCTGATACCCGGTGTGGTCAGACACTGCAATCTGACTGCCTAATATGTTTGAAAGCTACGAAAACACGCTGATAGGCTCTCCCTTTTCCTCACTATAGTGTCAGATTAAACTCCTATATCAACGAAAACACACAGTTTGTTGCATATAACACCATATATTAATGTAAATCAAATTCATTCACGTCCGACCTGGTCGGCATAAGTTACAGCGAACAAAAAGCCGCGAGTCTCCCACTTGTACTCCGACACAATAAACAAGTTTAACATTCACAAATTATAACCCCAAACCCAGTGTCCCATCAGTCCCAAAGTTCCTTAATTCTACTCAAATAGTCCGATGATGAATAAATCCCAGAGGCCAAAAACAATATCAATCAACAGGTGGAAGCGTGGCGAGACGCCGCTGCTCCGTAATCTGTAGAACTCACGCTATCTCACCACGGCCCGTTTAGATGGTGGCTCTTTCTTGCAGTGGTCCAGTGAAGTTTCCGATTTCTAATCCACAAAGTTTGATTGTGCTCCTTTGCTGTACAGTCGCCTGGAAATCCTACTCTTTGAGCCCACTAAACGCCGCCTGCTTCCCGTCTGCTCGCTCCCCGTCTGCTCGCTCCCCGTGTCATTTTATACAAGCGAGAAAAATAAATATAATAGTAACAATAATAAAAGACCCTATTCATAACCTATGTCAACATTGCAGGCCACTGATAACACTTACAAGTACAGTACTTTAAATATGCTAAGGAAAATGAACACCAACATGTACTGCCGTACACAAAGATCATTACAACCTAACTTCATGTCAGCCTTGTGTTGAGAAGCAGCAGGCTGTCTTAAATTAAATATAATATTCATAACTATGTTTTCATTAGTCCCCTAAAACAAAGAATTGTTGTGTTTTTGTTACTTTTGAATGAGCCCTTCTCGTTGAGTTCTCCTCACAGAGTCGGCCATGTTGCGCGGCCATGTTTCTACAGTAGCCCAGAACGGACAAACCAAACACTGGCTCTCGAGAGCACCGAGAGAGAACCTCAATGCCACCGTAGTTCTCCATCACGCTTTGAAAAGGAAGGGTGGGCGGAGGGGTATTCAGTTGGATGCAATCTGCAACCTCACCACTAGATGCCACTATATCCCACACACCGCTCCTTTAAACTGGGCAGTTATCCAACTTAATGATAGTCGGTACCTGAGAAATCAACGGTCATCTTTATGCTGAAAATCTATCCCAATCTTTAGGATATCTATTGAGAATGTAAAAAAAAAACGTAGTAAGATAAAGTTACAGTGTTGACAATCATTATTCAGTACACGTACATGAATCCAAGTAAGAAAATAACCCAAAAACAAAATGTGTTTGAGACGAGACACTTTGGCCGGAACAAACGGTGTCACTCTGATGTTGATTTTGCCTCCAAAAAGAAGGCTTAAAGAGGTAATAACAGGTCTGCTCCACTTAACAAGCATTAGTGTGTCAGATTGAGTTTCTTTTTTGCTGCTACTTTTCAGAAAAGAGAACATTACTTAAAATGCATTTATGGTACTTTGGCCTTCAGTGTAAATGACAGGTTTGGGAGGATTCTTAATGGTAATTTGCTAAAGGTTTCCACCTCCCAGTCTCTTCAACAGGAGCGATGCCCTTACCCATGTACAGCATTTCATTACTCTTAGAGATGTGGAAATCTCCTGGAGCCTCATTTATTTATCGTGCACACTCGGGTTTTGTGCATAAACCATGTGCAAGCTCCTCTTGGAATTGGCTTAATCAATAATTGCTTGTGAATTTGTCTATATTCAGGAAAACTCCTCACAAAACATATGCACAACTCCCTGGTTGTCGTAGAAGTGTGATCACAGGTATAAACAGAAACTCACAATGCCACTTTTAAAAACCAGAATTGATAATGATAATTGACTGTCAGCTATGGACGCTGTAGAGATGCTTCACTCGCCACCGAGTGTTGCTGCATGAAATAATCCAGTGTTTTTGGTTCAGGTTATTGGAAATCCTGGCATCTTCAGAGTTTCTCAAGAGGTTGTAGGAATTTTACTGGGAGAAACAAATATTTTGAGGACAACGAAATGGTTGAATTCAGTTGACATTGACTCCCCTCCCTTCCTTCTTGATGTTAGCTATGCCTATGACTATTTCATCGGGGACTTTCCTTTTCTGTTTCAACTGTTATAAGTATTACCACAATTAATATGTGATTGCTCTTTACTTTGTAGTGGTCCAACCTCATGGAGTTGAGGACCACTCTTTCACACACTCACAATTTCACCAATAATTGCAGCTATTTTGTCGTCTATGGATGACACTGAAGTGGTGCGGGGAGGGTGTTGTCATCTCTTTTAAATCACTTTGATAATTGAGACTCCCGCATCCTCCTCTGGGACCCCGGGGGACCACACATCACGGGGTTCAAACCCATCTATTAAGGAAATGCTCATTCTCGCCATTTTGTCTTTGTGCCTCATCACTCACCCTCGTCTTTTTCTCTAAACGTGTCATCTTTTTTTGTGTTTGCCAGGCCGTGTTTGATGTGGATAAGACAAAAGGCCTGACTCTGATAGAAGTATGGGAGGGGCTCACTGCTGAGGATATCAAAGCATGCACTGGCACCGATTTTGAAGTAAGTAACTTAACAGTTTGGCTACCAGCGCTATATTTCATTTCCTAACTTCATAACCATGAGACATGTCTTGACTTCCTTGTGATCTGTCTGGTGTCTTCTAGGTGTCTCCCAACCTGAGGTCCATGCAGCAAATCTAAAAGGGGGGTGGCAATGGATCTGTGTTTTTGGTTTGTGTGACACTTTTTCCTGGTGATTAAGCAGCCTGAGACGGGTCAAATATGCCTGTTAAACAGAACTGTTTGGTTGAGTTCCCTGGTAATCGGCATCCAAATATCAGAAGGGTGTAGTCCTCGCTAATATTAACTTGGAAGCCACAGGAGCCAACATGCATGGTTCTCTTTAAGGATCTGATCAGGGAACATTACATTGTTGCCTATTACACTGTTAAGTTAAGCATTTTTGACTAATATTTGTGCAGCTATTACCAAACAAGCCGCATGAAAATGTCGTGGAAAACAGGGAATACTCTCTAAATGCAACTTCACTCGCACTATGAACAAAAATGATACAATAATTTAATAATAATATTTAAAGTATATCAACAAAAAGGGATGTAGAGAGCTGAAATGTGATGAATTTAGAAAGCAAATGTGTGCTGTAGTTGAGGTGATTCTTCATTCAGCATAGATGTTTGTATTGTAGTTGGTGGTGATACATCAAGTTACAAAAACGTCCTTGGATTATAAATCTAATGTAAGATATATTTAAGTTTTTCACCATTTGGAAAATGAAAGGGATGTAATAATAAGGATCCGACAGAAACATGTGTGTAACAATAATCATTGCCACGATGTAAAACCCTTTTTGTTTCTCAGCTTCGTATTTCTTAGACCTCCCCTTGCTTTTGTATATAAAAATCCAATACAACCTCGTTTGCTGGGTGAAAGAAAGAAATGCTTTTTTTTTGTTTCTTCTCTCTAAATCTTCTGATTTCTGAATAAAAAGTATTCAAAAATACCAACAGTTGACTTGTTTGTTCAAATGATTCATCAAATCACACAATGATTGAAAGCAAATGGCTTTGAGAGTGATGGCTTCTGACACGCTACAGGTTAGAGCTTTCTATATATGGAGGGTGCGCTTGCATTGACATTCTTGATGTGATTTCTCCACTCGAGTAGAGAGGCGCTGCCATTACCTGAGGGGCTGTTACATAACTGGGGAATTCAGCCAGTGGGCTTTTGGGTTCAAGAAGATCAACTGGATTGGGTCATCAAGCAGAAAAATGAAAGAAAGTGACGGGGGCTTTTGCCACCGGCTGTTGATGTAAATCCAGAACATCCCTTCATGAGTCAATACATTTAGTAACGTATTTCTCATGCAGGTACTGGAATGCTATGAAAAGGGGAATACGGGAAACACGAAAGGCTTTTACTCAAACCAATATGTTTGAACATGAGCAGTGCAGCAAAAACATTTTTTTATTACAAATGAAAACATTGAGAGACTGTGCTTTGCTTAAAATGTGAATAGGTAGTTGATTGAGTATGGACATCATGAAGTCATGGTGGCAAGCAAGCAGGGCATTTTAACTATCCGATTAGACCCGTTTCTCCAGAGAATGGTTATTGTTCCTTTGATTATTTTCACAACGCTGATCATTTAAGGACGTTTCCTCAACAAAATGGTGATATTCAGTCTATAACTAAACAAAGCAAATTATTTGACAGTCTATGCATGTAAGGGATTCCTGATTATGCAGGTTTGTATGTCCACAGTGGTTTTTATAAAATCAACCCTTCCTCCTATGTCACCTCACCTCAGACATGAATGCAGAAACACAACCATGTGGGAAAACAATGCTTGGAAGGGCTGTAGAGGAACACTGGTTCGAAATGGCCCCCATGGGTATACATGATGAAAAAGAATCCGCAGTTGTTGGTAGATTCTCCAACTTTATACCATTGTGACCCAGTTTGTTGAATGACTCACGATAAGTTGGCCAGCCAGCTGATTGCCACCACAGTGAATATCAGTTAGTCATTATCACTGCCATATTAATTGCAGTGATAATGAATCCCTGCCATATGGCTCTCTTGTCAGCCAAGTGCATGACCTCAGACAAGCTTCTAGGTCAATATGGAATTCGCTTTCAATCCCAGTATTTAGCGCTAACATTAATTTCAGCCAGTACTTTACATATATATATTTTTTTGTAGAGAAGTAATGAGATAATGGACATCTCTAATAATGTCATACTGAGGATACCTGAATATTAAACCAGAACAAATACCACTGCTCCTTAAGTAGGCTTGTATGATCAGATTAAAATATTTCGTGTGTGTTTGAAATGCTCAAAATCTATTCAAGTGCACAACTTAATTGTCCCACTATGTTTAACATGCAGCCACCGGTTGGTGTTCTGCCGCCATCCGATAAAACACGTATAAGAAAATAACACGTATAAGAAAATGCGTGGATTTTGGTCTAGTATCGTTTAGAGAAAAGAACACTGAAAGCTGTAATTATTAATGGTAGGCTGCTGTTTTTGTCGGATTATGTGACTGTAAAACTGAAACGTGTAACAGTGTTATTAATGCGTACAAGCTGTTGCCATATTTGGATCGATCCAACAAACCCCATTTTCGTAATTGTGGCATCCGCCGATGCGTAATGCTCAGGGGTGTGTGGACTGGCTCTCTGTCGCGCTGGTGTGTGTGCGTGTGTGTGCGCGTGTGTGTGTGTGTGTGTGTGTGTGTGTGTGTGACAGACAGTGAGAAAGCGAGAGAGGGAGCGCGGCAGGGAGAGTGGAGAGAGAGAGAAAGAGAGAGAGAGAGAGAGCACTCCAGCTTGGCGCAGGCACCGGACCGGGAGAACGGAGTGTTGTGCACGGCGGCAGCATGGCTTCGTCTCACGGGAGAAGCGACATGCGCTTTGCAGACTGGATGGCAAGTTTACCGCAGAGCATGCACACTATTCCGCTCACCAACCTGTCTATTCCCGGTAGGTGTCTCTTTTACGTTGCCCCAGTGTAATCAGGTGAGGGAGTGTGTCCATGTCTTTCTGTCCCCGCGCATTTCGTGTAGCTGTCGTAGTAAATGAGGAATATATAAATAGGCTGTGAGTTTCAACATTTACAATATTGTATTGGTTTGCAAACTTTGATGTTTTTCTTGGCACCCCGTGCAACCCTTACAACCTAAATGTGGCTTTGGTTTAATTTTACCTCATTAGAACAAAGAGTAAAACCTGTTGCGCAACGTGAGAAGTGCCATGTATTTTGAACAGTTCAGCATCCTCTTGTGATGGTCTGCTGTCTTGCTTGTCCTTCTAATATTCCGAGGAGAAGATATGAGATTTAAAAAAAAAATGAAGACTAAGAGCCGCTCTAAAGATTAAGAATAGACATAAACCATGAGCTCTGTATTATGTAGGACTTTTGGCGTTTGTACTGGGGTGGTGGCCACAGAGGAGGAGAGAGTGGGATGGGTTCAGTCTGTGCGCACAGTAGATCACAGCGCTTCTCATAGAAAACGAGTTGTTCGACCTTCAGCCAATCGGTGTGCAGGTCTCCTTGAACTCCATTCAAATTGGAAATGCTGGTTGTAAAGCCCACCACTGATCTGAGTGATGGAATGGCCTATTAGCTGCCAGCTAATTCCATATCTGCTGCCTAGTGATTATCACACCTCCACACAAAGCTCTCTCATTCTTCATGTTCTTGCATATCTAATCCTCCGTGCTCCCCGCTCTCTTTTTCCCCCTCCTCTCCATCTCTTTCTCTCTTGCTGTTAGTACCTGGTGTGTTTACTGATGGCATGTGCAATGATGGCTTTTCAGGTGCAGATGGCTTGGACCTTGAGTCCAATGAGGCGTGGTATATTACCAGCACTGTCCACTGCTATTATTAAGGATGACACATGCAGTCCAGCATTAGATGTAATCAAATACTCAATGATAGACAGGAGCAGCATGACGTGTATTACCTCATCCTTGTGATTTTGCCAAATCACGTGACATGTGCTGTATAACGCCACAGTCCACCATGCCAAGCCAGCATGGGAACATGCTCTGTCCCATTTAATTAGGTATCATTACTTCTTATTGGCCCCGCGGCCTGCAGCTCAGCTGCTCTCTGTCTATCCTCCATTTGGATGCTGATTCTGTTAACATCTGCAGATTCTTTGCACTTTCTTGTGCTTGTGCGCACTAGTTTGGTGTAAGGTTTGTAGAGAAAAAAAAAAAATCCACAGGATTTAATGAGTTTATTTAGCAAAAACGATGTGTTCTTATTGCAGTATATATATGATTTCCTTCAAAAGTCTCTCATATTGCATCCCTTTATCTCATATCGCCTTTGTTCAAGCTGAAATAAAACTGCGACAGACAAGAAACAAATGAGACAACTGCTGTATTTCCTCTACAAGTCTCTTCCTTTGAGTTGAAATGATATTACATTCATCATGTTAGATTCCTGACATACAATCCTTGGCATCCGCCCACTGTTGCCTGTAATTCAGTGATGCTATTTATTTGACAGGAAAAAAAATAGAGTTCACCAGCCTCAATGATACAGGCCAAAGTATTTTGGCAATTTGGAGCACTCATGTGGGGGTGATGTTATGGCATGGCGCTCTGCTGTTGCCAAAAAGCTAAACAGTCCCCACTGTGTCTGCGTTGCCAGCATTGCACTGCTGTACTCATTAGTATACAATCTGTATGATTCGTGATGATTTTATCATGACATTTTGCAGTGACAGAGAAGATGGTATCTGATTTTAATGCCATTTATTTTCCATATTTAGAGTAATTGGATATGAACTAATGCAGCCAAAGGACCTGTGTATGATAGGAACATATATGGCCATACACATAAACCATTATAGATTCTCAAGGTAGCATATGACAGATATTATCTCTGTCCTCTTGCTGTTACGTTTGACTGAGATCTACCTGGCCAATCTCTAGTAAAAACAGTTCAAAAGTCACATTATACAGTACAATATATACTAATTCATACTGATCATGGATGGTCACTTCTGCCGTGAACTGCCTTTGTCAGGATGATCAAATGGTTAGTCAGTTTGTTTGTTTGTTTAATTATTTGTGTAAGGAATGCACTAATGGTGAAGTTCCCGCTAATCTAAGCAAGGATTCCTAACTCCGTACAGTATGTATGCAACATACCAGTACCAACCACTAATTCAATATTTCGTCAAGCGGAGATGTTTTATGTACAGACCCTAAAGAGGACAAATGCTGACCAAAGTGCTAAGGTTTAGATTTGAATAAAAATAAAAATAACAGAAAGTAAAGTGCTTTTTACACTCAAAAGCGCGTACGAGCACAGTACACTTAATAGTAAGGTGTTTGTTTCCCGGTCAGAAATTGGAAACGCTCAATCACCCCGAGTTTAGATTGGATTGGAAATATTGGTCAAAAGACTTAAGGGGTCTTGAAGTGGGGATTTATTGTACACTGGTGTCCAATTATGCAGTGCTTTAAAAACCAATAAAAGGATTAATTTAATTGGAAGACAATGAACGGAGGCCAGAACAGGGGGAGGGATGGTCTTTCTTCTTGAGTAGCCTCGCTGTTGCATGCTGAAAAAGCTGCAGGCGAGACAAGGCCAACTGACTGACTCCCACACAAAGAGTTACTGTAATCAATAAGTGAAGAGATAAAAGCATGTTTCTGAGTCCCTAAAGAAGAGAGAAACTGGTTTAATTTCTCAACAGTTCTTAGGTGAAATACACCCTTCCACTCAGGACACAGTTGGAATTTAAAGGGTCATAAAAAAAATGGACAGCAGGTTTCATGAAGCTGCGTATTCTCATTGTAACCAGGATATGAAGTGTTAGTAAATATTTATTTAATTCATTTCTTTAAATAGATCCCACTGCAAGCATATCCCATGGGACGAAAATGGGCACTATTATGGAACCTTGTGGTACACCGCAGAGACAGGTGCAGAGGAAGACAAAATGTGAACAATAAATCCTGTCCTTAGCTGATCCAGAGTGCCAACATGATTCCCACATATTGCAAAATTGATTGTTCTTTTCTTTTTGATTGTCGTAGAGAGCTCCCACTGAATTAAAATCGCATGATTATCAGAGTCCAAAGACACCAATAAATCATGTGTCACCCTGAGGAAAGCTGACTGAAATGTGTCCAGAAAAGGAGAGGAGCTGTGAAAAGACAGCTTTTGTCAGAATCAGATACAAAATACATTTTTTTAAACAAAAGGTTTTTGAATACAGTCAGATTTTCATTTATTTGTTGTTGATACGAGGGCAGCATTGAACATAACTTTTTGACCATGTGAGTTGTTTATTTTGCTGTGACTCATGACAGCAGCCAGGTGCATTGTGGTTCTATCATTTATTATATAAAAATAATACATATTTTCATGAGCATATTCTTGCCAGTCCTCCGCTGGTCCAAATCACCTTGTTTGTGAGATAAGAACATGGTTGCTTTCAGACATGACTCGTCTCTCTGTGCTCGGTCCCATAATGCCACTCTTGCCTCACACTGTGCCAAACTATCGAGTCTACAAGTCAGATGACCTGCGCCAGCGCTACTCTGTTGCTAATTGGGGAAAAGGTGCAGGGGATGAGCAGGAAGGAGCGGTAGCAGATTAAAGATGGAGGTCATTGAAGGGAGAGAAGGAGGGAAAGACGCAGGGAGTAGTTATCATTTTCCGTCCCCCAAGCAGATCAGCGGGAGACATGATGGGCTGTTTTTCTGCGGCTATTGTTAGATCGGCATGGTGAGTGCTGCAGACTGCCAGGCTGCACGTTCGTCCGACTGAGGTGGTCAGCAGAGGTGTGCTGCCAGAGATACTGTGAATCTGTTTCTCAGTGGTTCTCTCGCCATGAAACAAGCTTTACTGGCAGGGAACGGCTGTTTTGCTACCAGAGTAATTAAACTGGATCTTCAGTGTACTGTATCTGTGTCCTACAGGTGTGCACAAGGACTAGATGTAAATTTAAAGTGCTATGTTGCTTATATTAATCAACTAAGCTTTGGTTATTTTTAAGCAACCAAAGTGTTTACATTTACTCTCTAAGAGATTTATGTCAGCGAATAATCCACATCTTTTCTTTCTGGCTTTTTAAAACTCCATCAATCGATTTTTGGCCACTAGGAGGCGGAAGAACTCCAAAACAGGCCGATATACATGTCACGCTATCAGGGAAAATGACATTTTTTACATGTTTGACTTTATTCAAAGCAAACAAACAAACTACTGGACAGAATAAATGACGTTTACCTCAAAGATACTAAAAAGCCCTCAGGGTCATATTTACATGAGAGGGCTCATGGGAGCCATACCACCCATCTCCAATGGCTGACTGTAGCAGCTTATGGCTTTACCATAAGTAAGAAATTAATAGCATACCTTTGGCCAGGAGGAAAGGGTGAAGGCAATTGGATTGAGTTAAGATGGCCTCCAAGGCAATAAAAGCAAATCCATTACAGAAAAGTCATCTTCAGTCAGTCTTGCCGGCTCCCTTGGGGCAGAGGGAAAGGCCGGCCCGTGGACTTTTAGCTGTAAATCTGCCCGTCAGTCCCAAGACCATTATGCTGCCACTTAAGCCCCTGAACAAGGAGGATGAATGGTATCAGATGCCAGGATTAACACTGGCAGTGCAGTGAGATGCTTCAGGGGCAGGAAATCAGTCGGCTTAAAGTCCATTGGAAAACAGAGGATGTGAGATTCAAAACAAACAAAGCAGGAGAAAATAGTTCGGTAGAAAGAAAGACAAAGAGAGAGAGAGAGAGAAATAATTGTCCTAGAGAAATGAAGCAAATGGGTGGTAAGTCACAAACCACCCAAATCTCCGTTTACCTCAACTGTAGATTGACCAAAAGTCATCATTGTGTCTGACCAGGTGCACATTCGTGTATTTTCCCAATGTTACAAGTCGCTCGAGGAAATCTTTTTGTCAGAATATCTAAGAAACGGGCAGAAATGATTAGGTATGGATTCTCCACAGGCTGCTTTTGCCTCACCACAGCAGTTAATTGAGTTTTCTAGCAGGAGGACATTCATCTCGATTCTAAAAGTCAAAAAATTCAGCCAGATCTGAAATGCATGGGCTTTGTGCGCATCGCCAGTCGAACAAGATGAAAGAGAGTAACAAGGTGGAAAACAAAAGTGAGACCGGAGCGAATTGAACAGGAGTTTGAAGAACATCGGGCTGTAGGGAGCAACATTTCCATGACTATATATAGAAAGATCCATGAGACGATGGGAAGTTTCATTTAGCTCACCTCCACCCTATTACTTCACACTATCACGTTTTTATATACGTTATGTTGCTCTATAGAGTCCACGGTGAGCAGAAATGATTTGTCACGAAAAAGGGCATAAACCACCAGTGCTCCTCACTGCTCTCATTCAGTCAGAATTACTCAGTTAACACAGGTCAATTCTCTAAGGTAACAGTCATCATCGTCATCATCATCATCATCATCATCATCATCAAGTGAATCATTACCTCTGCTTGTTTCAGCCTTTATTAGCCTTGATCTGTCTCTCTTTTCCACGTTCTTGTCATCTTATTCACCCCAGTGATGAAATGATGTTGCAAAGTTCACATTTAAAGCTGACGTCCACTAGCACTGTTCAAGGATTTAGTTATTTTCAGTGCATTTTGGGTGTTTGTCCACGCACACATCTTCCTGACTATCTACTGACGTAGTATAAAGAGCGAAATAGTTCACACAGTGCCAGTGGGAGGCGAGTTGGATCGGTCAAACGAACAGGACTTTCGTCCAGGAGACAGCTGTTTGTGTCCTGTGCGGAAAAAAAACGTACCGTTAACTTTGACATTTTGCCACAGCAGTCGTTAGTCCTGTGAGACGTTAGTGTGGTTATTTATGGTTATTTAATGTAACTCGGGTGAGTCGCTAGTCACATTATCGCCACACTCTTTTCCTAAATCTAACTAAGTGGTTTTGTTTCCTTAAATCTAACTTCCTGTGGAGACGGACGTTTATTTTGAAAAGACACTATACAAGTGGAAACTGACACGTCCAAACCCGACCCTGGAGGGGGACATAGCGTCATAGTTTGACACTTAGGGCCACTGACCACGCAGTAAAGTGGAGCAAATGTTTTTATAACATAAACATCATAACATCATGTTCACAGCTCAGGTAGCAGTGCGATTGTGATAAAATGCAGCTTTCTCCGCCGATTCTTATAGATGTTCCGCACATCTTGCACAATGTTCGGCCCTTCAGTCGCTGTGTTTCCTCTCTGCAGTTTAGCATAATGTCTTTTTGTCATGCATGCTAGTTAGTAACGCACACATTTGTGATTGTGATTATTTCGCACCATGTTTTGGCATTTTTAATCAATTAATGAAGAAAAAAATAACTAGATTAGTGGATAAATAAAACAATAGTGTGATAATGATTATGGTGTTTTATTACACAACAATATTCTTTATTCTGCAAAAACAGCACAGCCAGCTGTTGTGACTGGTTAAGGTCATACTCTGTTACGTTGCGACCGTGGTGGTACGAATGAGCCTGTAGCGATGCTGGTTGCTGCCCTGCCCCCAGGATTCAGCTGTCTAACCTGCTTATGGTCATTCTCTGGGCCGACTGCGAAGACCTGGCACTGGAGCTGAAGGTCAACTCAGGCCCTGTTGTCTGTGTGTTGGTGGAGGAGAGGAGGGTGGATGTTGCTTTGAGTGAGGGAACGTGATGAAGCTGATTGCAGTTATGAGAGCAGGAGGAACATACCAGAATAACTGTCGGCCTAATTTGGATAACGTGTGCACAAACACACACACAAACACACACACACACACACACACACACACACACACACACACTTGTCTTACTCTCAAACAGGAATGGAAGGACACACGACCTTCAGACTTAGCTAGCTTAGCTGGAGCTCACCATGGATCGATGGTAAGGACATGCTTAAGTGTCACCTAAAGCATCGATATATTGACCGATTTTTGTCCAATGTAACAGCCACTAGTGGGATTAAATGGGATTTAGTTGTTTTCTCTTGATACAGCTCCTAGAATTAAATTACAATAAGCTTTTGATTAAAGGGTTGGTTCAACCAAATGATAGTAAAACATCACAAAACGTGGTATTAATCCTTTCTGATAGTTTCTGTTTTATCTGCTGAGATTTTAAGATATCTTATCTCTGACATTTCCGCTGCTACTCCAAAACAGTGGCGGTGAATGTAAATGTGTTTCTGAGCCTTGAGGCAATGACAAATGACATTTGGAAAATGTAACAGCGTGTGTCTTTTCAGTTTCATCAGGACTACTGTCTGCAGGGGAAATAGATTTATGAATCTTCTGATGTTTTACTGAGTGATAATGAGCACTATAGGTGGCGTGCCAGAAATGTAATGGTAGGTCAGCTTGTTCACAGCAGGTGCGTCTCAGTGCACGCAGTAGTTCAGCGACCTTGTCTGGTAGAGATCTATCCAATTGTGCTCGTACAGCTGTGTGTCCTTGATATAGAGGGTGAAATAGCTGTGATCCACCTGAGAAATATGATGAGTTTGTAGTCTTCCTTTATCTTTCTTTGTCTCTGCAAGACATCTTTAACACGTCTGATTAGATAGATGTCTAGACTTTAGACTTTAAACTTCAAAAGTTACCACCAGGAATCGAATCACCAAGCCGGTCATGACCAACAGGAGTATACCAATCACGTTGTATGAAGAGGAGGAAGGATCTTATTATCTATGAGAACCCGTGAAAAGGTAGAAATGGGCCTTTCTGAGGGGTTTAGAAAACCTCCATGGCTCTGAAATTGCAAATTGAGTCATCGAAGACTAGAACAGACCGGATTTTGAAGGCATGCAGAGTGACAGAGGCAGAGGATCGAAGACCGGCTTCAGGTTTAACCAAAAATACTGTTATTCACCGTCAGTCTTGTTGCCATGATACCGGGATGTTGTCTTCCAGCTGTGTCCCGCCGCAGAAATAAGACCTACAGCAGTCAACACCTGCATGCGTCCTCATGTTTGTGTCTTCTCCAGGTTCCCATGATTCCTTCAGTTTCTACATTGACGAGGCGTCCCCAGTGGGACCCGAGCAGCCAGAGACGATGCAGAACTTTGTTTCTGTTTTTGGCACGGTGGCCAAGAAACTCATGAGGAAGTGGTTAGCTACACAGACTATGGACTTCACCAGCCAGCTGGAGGCTGGGATCCGCTTCTTTGACCTGCGCATCTCCACCAAACCCCGCGACCCCGACAACGAGCTGTTCTTCGCCCACGGGCTCTTCAGTGCCACGGTCAGCACAGAGTTTTGCTGTTTTTTGATGTGATGAATATTTTAGCAATGCTTGTGGTTGCTAAGTGATGTTTTTACATAGCTGTTTGTGGCAGCATATTTATGTGAGAGTGCAGACTCACACATGGTCCTTCAGAGATTGTAAGTACATCACAGTCTATATACAGTGCCTATATTTCATATAATTATGTCAATGAAACTAATTATTTCTACATGTATTGTTAATTATTGTGCTTTTCTTTTAGGTCAGAGAAGGTCTGGAGCAGATCAGCAATTTCCTGTCGTCTCATTCCAGAGAGGTTGTGTTCCTGGACTTCAACCACTTCTACGGCGTGCAGAACCTGCACCATGAAAAACTGGTGGCCATGTTAAAAGAGGTGTTTGGGGACAAGCTCTGCCCAGTCGTCTTCGCTCAGGAGGTACTGTAGAAGCTACAAGCCAAATGTTTATTTCAGATGCTTCTCTCAACTCAACAACTCTTGATTAAGAAAGAACACAAATCAGGCTCTCATTGTGTGTGTGTGTGTGTGTGTGTGTGTGTGTGTGTGTGTGTGTGTGTGTGTGTGTGTGTGTGTGTGTGTGTGTGTGTGTGTGTGTGTGTGTGTGTGTGTGTGTGTGTGTGTGTGTGTGTGTGTGTGTGTTCAAAGCGCTTTTGAAAATTATTGTTTTCTCAGCGCAGCATAACAGTGATTTCTCTGTTTTGATCTCTTGAGATGCAGAATGATGGTTATCACATCCCTTATATGTGTTCACTGTTTTTCACACAGAGTATGACCTTCTGCATAGAAGTTGAGTAGAAAAGTGCTCCCATGCTCAGATAGATTTGTCCCTCTGCCGCTTTTCTCAGTCCCTTTTCTTTCACCCTCCACCACTTGATCCACCTCCCTCTCTCCCCCCACCCTGAGGTGACGGTGTATCTGGAAGAGGGAGTAGTAAACAATACCAAAGAACATAGTTTCCTGTCAGGTGCTACTGCTGTGTGAGGATGGAGTGTATGAGGAAAAGGACAATAGTGACTTGTGCATTCTTGGAAAAGTAATGATTACAATAATAAGCCTTCTCAGTGCTGTAGGTGCATCTCGGGTGGTGTTTAGAGAAGACAAATGAATGGTGTTCTTTCCTCCACAGGTATTATATTCACTCCTCGCTCCCCTTTCTTCCATTCCTTTGTCTTTCAGTAGATCTCTTCTACTATGTCCTTGTCACCCCTCTACCTCACAATATAAATACACAGGCGATAACATACAGCTGGAGGCTCATTGTCACATAATAAGTATGAATGATGGAGAATCAAAAACTAAATAAATGAGCTATGTGGATCTTGGGGTCAAGATGAAAAGGCCTATTCTTCAACTATAGCCACCTCCGTAGACACCATCCAACTTATTACCTGGCTTCTCCCTTTAATCAGCTGACAGGGGAGATTTAACTAAAAGATGTGTTTCTCATGTCCATACGCTACACTGTGGTAGAACGACAGCCATAGCTATTAGGGGTGTAACGATACGCGTATTCGTATTGAACCGTTCGGTACGAGGCTCACGGTTCGGTACGCATGACGAACCGAACGAACCGTTCATACGTTTTTTTTTTTTTTTTTTTTTTTTTTTTTTTTTTTTTTTTTTTTTTAAGGGGGCGACCGTGGCTCCCTGGGTTAAGAGGGTTGTCTGGTAACCGCAAGGTCGAAGGTTCAATCCTTGACTGGGCCGTGTCATGTGTCGAAGTGTCCCTGAGCAAGACACTGTACCCCGAGCTCCCCGGGCGCCTGATTGGCAGCCCACTGCTCCCTATATACAGGGATGGGTCAAATGCAGAGAAAAATGTCCCCCATAAAGGGATAAATATAGTGTATATATACATTATATATATATAGACATTCTCATCTTTCTGAAAAAAAACTTAAACATTGAGTAGAAACACACACACACACACACACACACATAGTTCCATATAAAACAGGATTGTTTCTTTTATTTGTTTATAACTACAGCAAACAATGCTACATTTTAGTTTTCATAAGAAACTGTTTTTATTTTACACGCTGCTAAGAAGACACCCCAGAAGATGGGTCACTCAGGTATAGTTCCATCATTGTTCAAAGAATAACTTTATGATGTTAGTTTTAATGAATAAATATATTTTAAAATCAAGTACGTTTCTCTGGCATTTATAGTTTTCTACTGTATTGAAAACGTACCGAAACGTACCGAAAACGTACCGAACCGTGGCTCCACTGTACCGTACCGTACCGAACCGAACCGTGGATTTTGTGAACCGTTACACCCCTAATAGCTATGTAAACATATTGCTGTTTATGAAAAAAGGTTGACTACATATAGATCTGCACAAAAGTGCTATTCATTATTTACTAGGAATGGGATTTGTGGCAGGTAGTCTTCAGTCCTCCTGCACCTCTTGAATAGCCTGTAGTAGCTTTAAAATATACATTTCATTTGTGTTTTTACTCTTTCGCCTTAGTTTTTTACACTATGATTAGACATAAAAGACAGATTCTCTTCAGAAATAACAATGTTAATTGTGTATTGGAGTAGTGGAGGGTATATATACGCAGGTATACGGAGTAGGTTTTTGGAGTATATCCACCTCTAATACTGTCAGTTTACTGTATAATCAGCGAGTAGCCAAAAAAACATTGAAATACATAGGAGTATACCCCCTTTCTCCGTAGTGATCTATCTAATGCAATACACACTCTTCTCAAGGGACTACACCACCTAACGATGTCGATGGTCAATCAGAACCCAATATTGAACCAAAGCTGCTTAATAATCAGCTGTAGTGATGCATCATATCAGGCAATTATATCCATTTATTCATAAAGTTTACGAGACAAACTTCCAAGTCCATCTCAGCTACTTGTTTAAAATGTTTTCTGTCACTCAGCACAGAAGGGGCTCTTTTGTATTTACTATGTAACACCCATCACCTTTTGTTTTCCTTTTGTCACCTATAACCTGAGCACATGCCTCCATCTCCAGGTGTCTCTGCAGTATCTGTGGGAGAAGGACTACCAGGTGCTTGTCTTCTACCACCACCCCAATGCCCTGGAAGTGCCCTTCCTGTGGCCGGGGCAGATGATGCCCTCTCCCTGGGCCAACACTACCGACCCAGAGAAGCTTATTCAGTTTCTCCAGGCGTCTGTCACTGACCGCAGGTCAGCCTCTACTTTTATTTAATTGAATGCATGAGGTTATATGGGACTTTGTCATGTCACCTGTGCAGGTGATCTAACCATGATGGTCAATCAGCCATGGCCTTGATTTATTGTCATATGCTCATCCTTCGCTCATAGTTCAGGAAATAATGACTGACAATTTAATTTGCTGTAGTTAGTTAAACGCAGCCAACTAAGAGGACGGGAACTAGGATGAAATGCACAAGTTATTACAATCCCTGGCTATATGCAGGGGCGGACTGGCCATCGGGGATACCGGGGAAATCCCCGGTAGGCCGACGGGGTTGGGATGGTCCAATACCGGCCCACCTCCATCACCAACCGGCCCTCCCTCTGACATCGCCGGCCCCAACTATATTCTATGCTTCACGGATCACGTTAAATTTACTCTAATACCTAAATACCCAAAGTCAGTAATCACTGACTGAGATTTATACTACTCCTCGCGATCTGTATTCACACTCATGGTTTCCATCTTCTTTACTCATCTAATCTCTTCCGTCAGTCTAATTTTGTTTTAAGTGTTATTAAATGTCAATCCAAAACACCAGCAGAGTTGTTGTCTCAAACATACTTTTAAGGCCACCGTCATTTACAATCTCCAGCAGCTGATCTTCCTCTTCCTCTGTTGCCACATATTATGCAGAGCGGGCTTGGTGCGTCAGAATGACTCCTGATATTTAATTAGACTCCTGATATTGTCTGTTAAATGAAGCTTTCTTTTTCTTGGAAGTTGTAGGCTCTTCTTCTGTCTCCTTAGTGGGCTTTTCCCCTTTGCAAAGAAGCTCTCCAAAAGTTTTTTACTCATTTTCGCTAACTTGTGGGCTTAATTAACATATCACGTGACCGAGACAAGCGTCTTGACATGTGTCAAGAGCCACAGGCGGATGAAATTGGGAGAGAATCCGGTCATTTTTCAAAATAAAACATCTATCACGTGGTTGGGGACCACTGCTCTAGCCTACTCAACACTTGCGGAAAAAAAACACCGACCAATGCGTTGTAAATCACGTCACGTGATGCAGTTTAGCCAATCAAATAAGGGTATTCTAATTTCACCAGTGCGATGTACCCACACCGTGACACAGGGGGAGAGACAAGGAAAGACTTCACAGAGCAGAGCTCTTGTAATTTCAGCTGTGAAAGTTAAATATTTTTATGATGTCTTCAAAGAATCAAATTGCTATAAAGACCACAGTCCTTAACCTATACACTAAAAACACTGTGATAAAAATGTCTGCTCCATGTATTAACGCGCGATAAACTATGCATTAATGCGAGAGAATTAAATACCGAGTGGGCCGGTCTGACACAGTAACTCCCGGGCCACTTTTCTCCCCCAGTCCGCCCCTGGCTATATGACACACCAATGGCTAAGTTATAGACTAGACTAGGCCTAAACCTAGTATGGCCCCGCTTTTCTGCGGTGAAAAATTCAGGTAACCAAATTTTCCCCTTTAAAACACATTAATACATTCATGTAAAGGAAACTGTTAATAGGAAGCAATCTTCAAAATCTGACATAAATTTGCATATGAATAGTTGTGTTGTTTTATTTCCTGACAGAATAAGTGTTTTTTCCCCCTGTGTGGAACATTGATGTATTCGTTTAGCACCTCTCTGCAGCAGATGTCATAAGGTGCTTTACATAAACTGATAAAATGCACACGAAAAGAAAAACACAGAAAAATAACTTATGAATACGTGATGTGACTCCTGCAGGAGGAAGGGGACCTTCTTTGTCTCCCAGGTGGTTCTGACACCAAAGGCCAGCACCGTGATGAAGGGCATGGCTAGCGGACTGAGAGAGACAATCACAGAAAGGTGTGTACGACTCTTTGTGTATGACGGAAAATGTTTCATGATCATGTTCAGTATGACACTAAAATTGGATGAGATGCGGGGTTAGCACCTTTTGCCCCAGAGGCCACAGAAATGTCATGGTTTAAACAAAACAACTTAAAACTAAAATCCATGTGCACGTGCACACATACACACTCACATAGATGCCCAGCGTGTCTCTATGTGAGTCATTGTAGCATTTTATAACTAAATCCAGAGGCATGTTGTTTTTTCCGTCGGCATCCCTCGGCGTTTGACACTAACCTAAAGTTTTTTTTAAACAGCTGACACAAACCCAAGGAGATGCTTCTCATCCTTCTCCTCCCTCTTTCTATATCTCCCCTGCTCAGTTCTGGTTCAGGATTTTCTTTTCATGATTCACCCCTAGTTTTGTCTTTATATAACTCCCTCTTAGTGTCACCAGTTTGTTAAAAGCCTCAGCAGCAAAAAAACGTCAATTTTCCTGGCATGAATTATTCATTCGACAACTCCACTATCAGCCATTCTCACCAGGCGTTTGGTTACTTTGATGTAGCCATCCTTCAGAATTCCATCCATTCGTTTTGCCACACAGGCTGCCAGCGTAGAACTCGACAGAACAGGGAAAGCGAGCATGAGGAGGAGACAACTCTGAGCATTTTGCCAAGTAGAAACCTGGGCGAGGCATCTGCAGGAGTAACACCCTCCCCCTGCTGCACGGCTCACATGAACATGTCCAGCAAGTGTTCAGAGTGTCGTCCTCACAGCTGGTGTCTGGCTTGCAGACATTTCATGCTGCGTCACAGAGATCTTTTACCACAGCGTGTCTCTCTCTGTGTTAAACCAGCCAACCATGAATCATCCTTTCTTCTATCCCTCTAGATCTTTTGTGACTTTGTATCCCCGTCTTCCTCATTCTCCTAACATGTCTCTGTATGTGTGTGCATGTTTCCGTGCGTCCTCCCAGGGCCTTACCGGGCATGATGCAATGGATCAGATCGCAGAGACCCGGGGAGAGCGGCATCAACATTATCACAGCTGACTTTGTGGAGCTCGGAGAGTTCATCAGCGCCGTCATCACCCTCAACTATCACCTAGACGATGAAGATGATGCCACCTGAGAGCCCACAGGGGGGCGGCGGGGAGCACGGTCACTAGCACTCTAGGGGCTTTGGTCTGTGCTCTCACTCTTTTCTCTTTGGCATTTATTTCAGGAGGAGAGCTGCACTGCTCCTTTCACTTTATGTAGGGCTATAGTGAATTGACAGCTCAAATGGCAAAAGGGTGTTGAGGTAAGAGAAGTTGGGATTGGGAGAAACGACACAGGTGTTTGGTTGGAGCACGAAGAGAGTGAGGTTATGATTTGTTTTTCTTCTATTTTGGGGATCAACATTTTGTTTCTCAAGGATGTTGATTTTCTTTACTTCCTGTGCTGTAAAAGTAACTGCTTTTTCCACTGATCAAATGCACTGTTTTCTGACTCACCACTTCACCTGGGGTCAACTAAATGTATTGGTACATTCTTTTTTGTATTCCAGTGACAGTTCTTTTTCCAGAAGTTGTTGTAAAATAAGCCTATGTAACTTAAACCACTCTAATTCTAGGCTGGTTTAAATAGCTTGCCGTTCTTTGTCCAAACCTGAACAAAAGATGTTTTTACTTTATCATTATTACAGTATGCATCCCTGGTCAGATCACTGCAGGTGTCTCTGAAAAACAGCAGAATGTGTTTAAAACGTGTTATTACAATCTATTTGGTCAGTACATAGACAATAAATGAACCATCTTCCATATGTTTCCTCAGCAGTAATCTCTGAAGGGGCTTTCTCTCAGTAATAGTCTCCTCTGAAGTCAGCTTGCAGCCTAGACATTGATCAGACACCTTTGTGTATCGGTAAGTCATTACCTCACTCATTCAAAACCACAGAGATATCCAGAGGGTGCAGCTCGGCTAGTGGAGATCAATGTACCAATCACGCTATGTGTACTTTATCTTTGGTGCATCTAAACAAAACAACAATCTTAATGTCAGCATGTTTGAAATTCCAAGACAAGCATCAGCTGTCAAAAAAAATTACTTCTTTAGGAAATGCAATCAATGCTACTAGTCATTTCTAATGGTTAAGAATCCAACGTGACACATTTATTGGATTTTGTGGTGGGTGCTGAGTCGTGATAGCCAAGTATAAAAATACAGTACATCTGGGTACGAGAGTGTATCCACTGTCTGTGTGTGCGCCTATACTTACTGCTGTAGTGCAGTATATATGAGTCATCATGAGCTGTATCACGGTGTTGTGTCTTTCATAATAATGTTGCTCACAGACATGTTTTATCTAAAGTCAGAAGAGGCTAAACATCATAATATGGAGTCAGTGGGTCTTGATGTAACAGCCGTGTTTTGACACATTGAAAATAACACAGTAAATGTTTAGTTTAATATCTAGCTGTAACTCTTCGGTGTCTACCTTATTAGGTGTTTCATGTGTCTGAATGTTACCGAATCCCCGGATTTCTGCTATATCCTTTAGTTCAATTTCATTTTCATTTATGTTTAATGGGTGTCATTCTATACCCTGCAGTATTTCATTTAGGATGGAAAAGTACTTTAAAATGGCACCCAGAAAGAAAACAGGAATATTTTTTATTTGCAAGGTTTTGCGCCACTTTGCATGAAAACAATCACATACGAGTCAAACATCCACACATGTTATCATCAGTGTGGCATTTTCTGCTGAGATTGTATTCTGTAAAGACATTGTTGTCTAGTTTGGTAACATACAACCAAAACAAGAAACGCAACTCTTTGGATTTGTGAATGTATGTGTCTTGTAAGTAACTCTAAAAAAAAAAAAAAAGCTGGAAAGTCATTTTTTTTTGTATTGTATGCTTCAATATGGAGCTCGAGTTCAAGTTTTAGAGTTTCGAACAGTTCTTCTTTCACTTCAGTGTGGTTTCATGTTAAAATGTTTTATATCGTGGAAAGTTTGTACATACTGTAATTGCAAATAGTATGCTGCCGATGAATTGTAAATTATTTAAACTTTTGCAAAGTCATTGACGATAATTTCTGAACTTATACCTTAACTGAGCTCTCATACTGCTTCTTCTATTCATATTTCAAGTGCATGAACCCAACAGTACTTTTGTTGTTTAGCAACAGGGTCCATTAGTGTTTGTGCATCTGCTAAGTTACCTTCTGCATCATGCTCTCAGGAGCATGAGTGCATCTCAGCTGGAAATGTTTTTACCCTTTAAGACACATCTCCAAAATTGATCTATTTTTTAAACGTTGCACTGCTACTACCGCATACACATAGGAATGAAAACAAGCAGACTTTGAAGGCTTGTAAACTGTGTTGTAAGGACATTTGTGTCTTCCCTGGTCCATAGCGTTGTCATTGCCTTTATGTTCTGGTGTGAAAAGAGTCCTTTGCTGTTGTAAAATTAAAAAAAAAAACTTTTGTTCAAAGGTGACTCTATTGTAAGTGGAAACGGCAAATCAAATAAAGCTTCTATGCGTAATGAGTGACTACGTCAAGTATCTGGCTTGTTGAGTGGTGATTGGTTAGTTAGATGCTTGATTTATAAAAATATATAAAAATATTTGTTAATTAAAGCCATTATAATACAATTGTGATTCAATTCAATCACCAAATGGCAGTACTATGAATCTAGTTGCAGCTTTTAAGCTAACATAGCAGTATTTCATTCCCTGTCTGTGCAGAGGAGCATCCTATAATCATCCAGTTTCCAGGGTGATGAGGATGGAGGTGGGTGGGCACCCAGGGTGACCTTGCTGAGACTGTGTTTTGCAATTCAGCATCTGCCATTCTGCAGCCAGGTGTTGCTCACGAAGAGGAAACGGAGATAACTCAGATGCAGAGTGGCTCACTGTGTGTGTGTGCATCTGACTCTAGGATCAAGGTCTTTGCTTTTAAAAAGAACAACACAAATCTCTATTTTGTTGAGTTATTCTGACCTTCTGTCATGTGACTCATAAATAAAGCATGCAGCTGCTTTTAACAAACACTGAATCGAATAGTCAAGTTCTCATATTGATGCATATAAATGCACAGGGTTAAGTGACATCATGTCACACGCATACACACACACTTCTCTGGAAGCAGCAGTGTTGTGCTGGTAAACACAGGCCAGCTGACTGGATGGGTATTAAGTGCTTTGATTGCTTAGATTTTACATTACAGTAGTTGAGTGAAGGAAAAGGTTATCATTTATTCATTTCCTTTGTTCGCTTTATTCCATTTCCTAATGGACAGTATTAATGCTGTACCATGACAAGTGAAAGAAAAGGCACAATTATGTCCTTGGAGTTTATGTAAACAGTTTAAACAAAATGCAAATGCCCAATGTTATTGTGTGCTTATCCGTGTGTCTTTATCTGTCACTCTCTCCGACACACACACACACACACACACACAGAGATGAGGAGGAGGTAAAGGTGTGGGAGGTAGAGATGGATGATGGCATTCAGACGGTTTAAAGAGGGGCAGTAACGAGATGAACAGTTTCAGAAAAGTTTGGAGTGTGAGGAGGAGGAGGAGCAATTTCGCCAGCCACTCCTGTGTCTAGTTGTATGGGGTGCACACAACACAGGCTGGCAATTTATCCGCCAATACGAGCTACACAACAATCTACAATATTATAGTGAGAGACGTAAAAGGCTGGGATACACAGTTAATTATTAAAAGTCAACAAAAGACGGAGTCATTATCGGGGAGAGAGGGGAAACTGGGGATTGGAATCGTTCGTTAACTCAGTCAGACATGAAAACAGCAAGCGGACAAATGGAGGCAGCAGGCAACACTCACAGCATGCAACACTCACAGCAAGGGGACAGAGAGAGACAGTAGAGTGCAAGTTAATCGTGTCATTCTGTCTGAAAGGGCCATCGGCCAGAACCGACCACTGGTGGTTTATGACCTTGTTCATCGCAGGTCATTACCATTTCTTTTCCATCTACAAAGTCAAAGAGTTAGGCATAACCGTGACATAATTTTCCCTTTCTCCATTCAAGATTGGTAGCTTTCCCATTGCCTCTTACAGCTCAAAATTCATTTTGACCTATATGTTGGTTATTTTCAACCCTTTTGGCTTGTGACCCTTTATGTGACGCAACTTGTGACCCCTTGTCTTAGGCTTCATATTGCTGTTTTTTAGAGTGTTATATTTGCCTTATACATGCAGTAGACAATTGTTTTCAACCTGCAAAGGAAGGAATATCTAATCCTGCAGCGACAAGAGTGACGTGTCCTTCTGAAACTGTTTCATTTTCATAGTTTTTAGATTAGAATTATCCAGAATTTCTGAATAAAACAAAAAAGTTAGAAACAAATAAAATAATAATATATTGTAGACCCCTAGGCTGGGGAACCATTGGCCTACAGTATGTTGTCTAACTACCTTGAACTGACAAAGTTGTTGTTAATTGCTGTTTGACTTCACAGTCTCAGCAGTTTACTGTTGATAAGCTCCAAAATGTTTTGAATATCTCTTTTATATGCATTTATAATTTCTTGCCTTGATTGACAGATGGTAGAAACAGACAGGATACATATGATATGCAACAAAAGGTCCCCAGGAAAATCAAACCAGGGACGTAGCAGTTACAAACAGTATGCATTTAAACCAGTAGGCTATCAGGACACAAATATCACTTTATTGAAGAAATGTTGAAATATTGGTACGGTTTATTGTGGAGAGCACATAAGCCCCATATTTATTGACAAAGTCTGTCTCTGTCGGAGCCTCACCGCCTGTTGTTCTCTTCCAGGGCAGATGGTGATCAAAAATGCCCTCTGAACATCATGAGACTCACAGAAGCGGCACTAATGGAGGGCACGGTCTGGTGGCCTATTGTCTGAGCCAACTGTTCTGGCCTGAAGTGCAGGGACTTGGCTCGCTGCTGTACAGTAGCGAGTCATTTAGTATTGGGTGGTCATTTCAGAAATACAGGAAATCACTTTTGTAGTCATTTTCATATGAACAAAGTATGCATCCCTTATGTTTTGATTGTCTATTTTGACCTGAGGTGACACTGTGTAAAAGTTTTCTCCAGGTTTTTTATATGTTGGTGTGGTAATAACATCAATTCTCCTCAAAACATTAGACTATTTAGACACCTTCTTGTATTTGACGGTGTTGCATAAATGATATATATGCATAGTATATGGTAACAAATGATACAGCTGAATGTTAGATAGAAGGCTCGCTTTTCCATTTACTCTTTGATGTCCGTCAAGTATAAAATGCCATGCAATTTCTGCATTGCTCTAAAGTAGCTGTACCTGAATAAGATGCTTACCTTGAGGGAGCTTAGTTTTTTGTGAATGTAGGGCTGAGCTTGTTGGCACACAGTGTTTGTTTGAGCTTTGTATTTCTCTCTATTTTATACCTTTAAGGGACAGAAAATATAGCAGCATTTCCAAAATTCCATCACCACTGTAGTAAAACTAACTTTTTTTGTCTTTTGTAGCGAATTTTTGAGCTGCACATTAATTTGACATCCTAAATTTGTGGGCAGGATAAAATTGTCTCTTGCGCATTTCTCAAAATGATAGGCAGCAGGAATCAACGCTCACTAACACAACCTCGCCTGCCCTAAGGCTGCTGAAAAAACATTTCATCGGAACACTCAAACTCAGTGGTATTCCCTTTTGAGCTGCCAGTATGTGATGGATATCCACGGTATGGCCTCCTGAATGGCTGTGACGGCAGATATATACCCATAATTAGACAGCGATGTGGAATCCACATTCAAATTTGGGAACACTTCCTCATTAAATAGCAGAAGAAACTCAAATATGGCTGCAAGAGATGTCCCTCTGCAGATATACATCTGGTTGTCATAGACTTCTTCATGCAGCCTCTCTTTCTCTCTGTGTCTTTCAACATGTGGACAAATCATTAAGATGTCCTAATAGATCCTTAACTATATGCAGTTTTCCTCAAAAATCTCCTCTACTTACTTACCGTATCCATTAATTTGCCCAGCTTTGATTCACATTTCAGCCATGAAGAGGAAACGGTTCTCAAATCTCTATTGCCCTCCAGTGTTTACTAGACTCTATCACATCTCAATACTCATAGTTATGTCTGTTTTAGTTTTTGTTCATTCGTGATTTCAGTAAAACAAGTTAGAAATGACAATATACATTAATTTTAGAAAAAACAAATGGTTTGTACTTTACTCAAAGAAAATGACATCTGCTAAATTTGCAAGTAGATGTTCAAACTTATCACGAGGAGCTCGAAAAAAACAAGTCTACACTGCTGTCATCTTTTGAGTTCCTCGTGGCACACTACATTCTACAAGTTTGAAACAGCCTTCTCAAACGCTAGACTCTCCTTCTTTGCTTTAAGATTTCTGCTGACTGTTTCTCTTTCACGCATCTAAAAAAGTGGAACATAAAAATGTCAAGAGAAACTGCAGAAGATGCTGCTGTCATTTTTTGGGCTGGTGGTGCCAGATGTGGATAACTCGTAAGGTGTTCCACCTACATTGCTGAGAATGATTCAAGATGCCTTTAAAAACAGGACGCTCCCGTCCTCTATTATTGATGCAAATATTTCAATAAAGATAAATAAATAATAAATAAGATAAAGACGAAACAGATCCTGGCAGTAGACCTCCGACACACTTGTAAAGGGAGTGGTCCCTAGATTACATTACAGTCATTTAGCAGACGCTTTTATCCAAAGCGACTTACAATTCAGATTCTATCACATTTCTACACCGCAGGCACAGCTACGGGAGCAATTTTTGGGGTTAAGTGTCTTGCTCAAGGACACATCGACATGCGACTGGCAGAGCCGGGGATCGAACCGCCGAACCTTTGATTGTAGGACGGCCCTGCTTTCCACTTAGCCACAGTCTACACACTGCTCCTTTAACTCCATTTTAAGAAGTGGATGTGAACACAGATCGTGACTGATTGTCTTTAGTCCCATGGTCACCAACCACATATCTTCTGAACATTCTAACACTGAAATGGCATTTTTCAGACAGACAAGTGAGGAAAAATGTCTTTGTCTCAGCAACACACACTCCGGCGGAATTTTTGTAATGCCAAATATGGCTGATATCCGTGTAAATATCTAATACAAGCAACATAAAATAAAGATGTATTGTGCACATAGAACCCAATCTGCTTTCCTTCATCTGGAAGACGTTCACAAAACTTCCAAACGAGGTAGGGGGATCGCGGGAGAGAGGGGCGAACATTCCATGACCATGCGCACTTATGCATCACTATTTTTTTTAAGTCATAAAACGATATGATACAAAAAGTAACAAGAAAATCAAAGTATAGTGTGTCACAAAAGTCATAAAAAGAAATTAAAAAGTCATAGAATAATTTGTCACAAAGGTTGTAAAAGGTCATAGTCTAACACAACAAAAAGGTAATACAAGGGTCATAGTATAGTATCTCACAAAAAGTCATATAGTATGTCACAAAAGAATCATAAAAAGGTCAGTGTATACTGTATACACCTACTTTTTCTACACTTGTTTACATAATAGTCCTGTTTATCCTTTCAATTTAATTGTTCAGCTTTGTTGTCCTTGTTCCAAGCTGTTATGTCCATTTCTGTGTACACAGAGCAATGCAGACAGTTTGATTTGTCATTGGGTGGTGCAAGGTAATGAATAAAAACAGGCAAAAATCAAAGATTCACAGAAAAAGGTCAAGGTTTATTCTTCTTTAACCAACTCAAAAAGTCCAAAACAAACAAAAAGCGTCCACGAGGAGATAAGGCTTTGTTCGACTGAACAGTATTATAAAACTCAATTTAGGGTGTCCTGTTTCACCGGCTACCAGGGCCCCATTCCTCGTACCTGGCTAACTGAGTTAGCTGGATAATTTTCAGGATAAGATTACATAAGTCAGGCTTATGCAAGTTTGGCAAAATCACCATAGCAACACATCCATCAACTTGAACCTGCTCCAGCGCAGGCTAACTTAAGGTAGCTGGATAAGCTTGCCACTCCTCCGGAAAAAAATGGCAGCTCCCTTCCTCAGAGATCCCATTGATGAAGGAGCGACATTAGTTAGATTAGCGTTTTATAGAGAGAGAGTTCTTCGACATCGCCAAGATCCGTTATCACATCATGATGACTTCCTATACGAGCGCCATCGATTCTGCTGACAAGGAATCATTTATTTACAAGACCTTCTCGAAGTACTTGAAGCCTTGCGCTTTTTTGCGAGTGGTACATTTTTGTACAGTGTCGGCGATGTGGAGAACATCGGGAAAGCCGCTGCATGCCGTGCTGTTCGTAAAGTTTATTTGGCGCTTAAGAAGCTTATGGATGTGTTCATTACATTCCCTGGCCATGTCCGAGTAAACGCAATCAAAGAGGGCTTTTATGGAATTGCAGGTTGAGTTATTCAATATTTCACCATTTAATGAAAATGCATTCCCATCACTATTCATTACGGAGCTTATCATTATGCAGTTTCCCAATGTCATTGGCGCAGTGGACTGCACGCAGATCCCCATCAAATCGCCCTCTGGCCCAAACGAGGCAGATTTTGTCAATCGAAAAGGCTTCCACAGCATTAATGTGCAGGTACTTATGACATAATTTTCCTCAAACTACATAAAAACAATCATACGTCTTTGACAATAGGGGTCATGGACCTTGCAATTGCCTGCTGTAGGCTACCCATGTACTGTACAATACCCATGACTTGACCGCAATTCATCTTAGATGATCTGTGACTCCACCTGCCTCATAACAAATGTTGAGGCCAAGTGGCCGGGCTCCGTCCACGACTCCAGAATATTCCGAGAGTCTACACTGTGCCACAGCTTCGAGCAAGGTATAGCAAATCTCATGTCATTCAGAAGTTGCTTATTTTATGTAGAGGTGATCCAACATTGTACATATCATATACTAGGTCACTACGATGGACTCCTAATTGGAGACAGGGGTTATGCCTGCAAGCCCTACCTCATGACCCCCTATGCAGAGCCAGCACCAGGCCCTCAAGCCCGTTTCAACGGGGCTCTTGCTCGAACGAGAGCCCGGGTTGAAATGACCTTCGGCCAACTGAAGGCCAGATTCACATGTCTGCGGGTGGCACCAGACAGGGCATGTGACATCACTGTGGCATGTGCAGTGCTCCACAATGTGGCTACAATCAGGAAGGACAGGGTCCCAGTTATCATGGACCATCCTGAGGATGACCTAGAGCCAGTCCACTTGGATGAGCAGACCGGACCGGCTGCAAGGGACAGAATTGCCCACCATCATTTTAGTTAGGTGTTCAGATGACTTTGGGTAATGTTGGACTCATTTCATGTGTCTCTCTTTATGTTTGCAGGTTTCATTTATATGGTTAATGTGTATATGGTGTGCCACCCTCTTTGCTTTTAAGTTACCCATTAATAGTCCATCCTCAGCCATCATCGAGTCCATCCCCACCTCATCAATCACCGTCAGGTTTGCCGCCTCCACTGCCAAGGACAAAGGCAGACTGCAGCAGATCATTCGGTCAGCTGAGAAGGCCATCGGCTGCGACCTGCCGTCCCTCCCAGACCTGTTCCACTCCAGGACCAGCAAGAGAGCAGGCAGGATCATTGCTGACCCTTCCCATCCCGGCCACCACCTCTTCCAGAGACTCCCATCCGGCAAAAGGTTCCGGTCCATTAAAACCAAAACCTCGCGCCACCTGAACAGTTTCTTCCCCACGGCAGTGGGGAAGATTTGCCTAAAGGAATGCATTGATGTAGTCCAAATACCACTCACAAGGAGTGAGTTGGATAAGAGTATTAGTTTCCACAACTTGCTTTTACCACATCACCGGAGAACGCCAACACAGTCTCATCGTCTGGACTGGCCTCCTGTTAGTGAATTAGGAATTATTAGGAACTTTGGAAAATTGTCTTTGGTTTTAAAAGACACACACAATGAACATGTATAGAATCATTACACAATGATGCAGCAATATCAACTTACATCAGTGGGCTCCTCTCCTCCGACCAACACTATGGGTGGTGGCTGCAGCAATATGACTGAAGGTCCAGCCACTGCAAAATGTGACGATGGTTAACCAAATGACTAATTATGAAGGAAACTCATAGAATGAAGTGCACCTACCTTTGAGATAAGGCCTCCTCCAAGTACTGCCCACCTCTCCAGAGGAGCTGCCCCCAGCTATGCCCTCCATTATGGGCCTACCCCTATTGTGCTGGAGTGCCAGCTCCTCAGCAGGAGTAAAATCTGGAGTCTTAGGTCCTCCCCCCCGTCTTGACCATATCAGCCCTCTTTTTGTTTGCTAAAATATGAAGGATATGACACTGACAAGCTGTTCAATACATTACCATGGCACATATTGTATTAACCATTAAGCCTACTGCCAGCAGGCACATTTAAAGAAATATAATCTGATTGATTGGGGTGATGAGGCACTTAAAATTAGCCTATACATTTTCCCAACATTTACACATTTAACTTGTCTGCGATATTTTGCCATGCTTCTTGTCTAGCCCTAGCAGCAGTGGCGGTGTTAGATTTTGCCATGATTATGGTCTTGAATTCCTCATGGCTAATAGGACATTTGATCGATTCAGTTGAACCACGTACGAGGACCGGGGCCCAGGTCTTCTTCCTTTGGATCCTACTCAGTCTGGTTCAATACTTTTCTGTATGCCGTTCTCGGAGCTCCTTCCAGCCATGTGCTCTTTTTCCCTCCTCTCCTCGTGCAGCTCTTAAGTCCTGTCTCAATCAAGTGGCTTAAACACCCACACCTGGGTGAGTGGTGAGGCCTTCTGGGAGCTGTAGTTGTTGCCTCGGCGGCCATCTTGTGGTGTGTCTGCTGATTCTTAAAGGCGAAGTAGCACCCATCTACCACCTGGCCCCTGGTGATGCCACAATATCTGTCCTGTCTTTGAGATTGTTTGTACAGTATTTGATCTATTTTGCAAGGGCATTGTCTGCCCAAGATTATTGTTATTGGTTTCAAGAAATGCAAGGTATTATTAGTAAAAAGAAATATAGCACAATAAGAATTTTCTTTCCCTCCCTCTAAACATTCTCACTCAAAGAGGAAACTTTGTTTTCAGTTTCACAATGAGCATTTTGGCAGCTCCACAAAAATATGTACTTTTCTCTTGTCCAAAACAAAGACACCCCCCCCCCCCACACACACACACACAAATAAATCTTCCTTTCCCCTCATGAAACCCAAGGAATGTTCCTCTAAGAGTTTGACTCCCTAGCTTGAACAAAACTGAGCAGCGCCAAAGCCTCTTCAAGACTCTTCTGTTTGCTGCTCTTCACTCACCATGAAGGCAAGTAGATTTTACACTCAATAACAGGAAAATCACGAGCCTATTTTTCAGATTTCTGCACGACAATTTTAGATTCGATTTTTGAGTATTTGAGCATTTACTTTGTGTCCTCAGTTTACTGCTGAAACCTCTCATCTTCTCTTGCCTTCTTCTCTCCTTTCCTCTTCTCTTTTTCACTTCCTTAGAGCATTACACAACTCTTTTTAGCGGCCCTGCCATGGCTGCTATTCATTTTCACTCCCAAAGGGTAAATCTGCTAATGCTCTACTGTTTCAACATTAAAAAAACAACAAAAATGATACAAATGATAACAGCAATGACTATTTTGTTTCATTACACATATTTGGTTTCATTTATCGAATCATTTGATTTAAATTTCATCCCCAAGGTTTTGTGTCCAGAGAGTTCATTGCCAGTGGGGGCCTTATGGTGACTGGTCAGAGTGTGATGGCTGCACCAAATTACAGGTGAGGACGAATAATTCTAGTATTGACTAGTGCACTGCTCTCTCTAGGTAATTATTAGCACAACTTAAAGTTAAACACTTTGTAGAATGATGATAAAATACACATTTTACTAGCAAGATTTTATTTATTTTAAATGATGAAGATATATTTTGTAATGCTTGTTAGTATATATTTTTTACATTTCTTTGTCACATTGTGGTATGTCACAGACAAGAAGCCGAGCTATGGCTGTCTACGCTCAGTTTGACGGGAACTCCTGTGATGGGGAGCGGACTGAGACCAGGTCCTGTGAAACCACACAAGGCTGCCCTCTAGAGGATGGATGCGGTGACAGGTTTCGCTGTCGATCGGGTTAGAAAATAATCTCTGCTCACTTCCATAATCATACGGAATTAAATAACAATCACAGAGCTGTTTGTCTGTCTTCGGACCCACAGGGAAGTGTATTAGCCAGTCTCTGCTGTGTAACGGAGATCAGGACTGTGAGGAAGACGGACATGATGAACGTAGCTGTGACATTGAAAAACACATTGTATGTCAAACGTCAGTTTTCCCGCCTCAAATTGACCTCCTAGGACGCGGGTAAGTGACACATCGTTTGTGCACCCATACACCAACACAGAAGCACGTACCATAGGCTTAACAATGGGATACTTTCTGTAGGTTTGATGTGGTGTCAGGGCAGCGGAGGGCCCCTGTCATCAACACAAGGAGCTTTGGGGGACAGTGTCGCTCCATCCACAGCGGTGTCCACAATGCTCTCTACAGACTGCCCCTTAGTACGCTCCAGTACAGCTTCATGGTTGGTCACTCAGGAAACATCTAGAGTTGCAATTAATATTGATACTCCTCTTGGAGTCCTCTCACTTGTCACTGTAAAGGTACCCTGCTGAGTTTTGATTGTTCATGACCACAGCTTTGTTTTCTCAGCATCCGTAAGGCCTATTAACACGTGACAATATTTTCTACCTGATTTGTAAAGCATTTTTTTAATCTATTAGTTTGTTACATCAACTTGCGGCCTTCTTCTTCTTTTCCTCTTTTTATCGATGCATTTTGTGATCTGGTTCATTTTTGGCAACTAAAGCTTCTCGACTAAAGTTGAGAAAAGAATGTGGCGATGGTTGAGCCTTCAAGGACAAGAAATACAAAGACATGACTTGTCGCTGGTGTAAAGGACACTGGGTTAGTGGACCCAACCATCCACAATGGCCCCAGTAACACCTGGTATTAACATGTGATCTGTATCTGGAAATATTATCTGAAAAATGACATCTTTGCATTACACCGGGTGTTAATGAGCATCCACTTTACCTCTATCCTTGGATCTCCATGCAAATCAGTTATGCGAAAATGGTGCATTCCAGGTCAAGCAAAGCAATGCCACGAATGGGCGTCATTCATTTCTAAATCAGCTTTTGCAGCTGACCTTTTAAACTTGCTGAGCTAATTATTTTCCTAAAGGATGTTGTCACACATTTACACATATCACAATGTGAGTCAGACCACCCCCAGATATTGTCTGGTGAATCCAATCGTACTTTGATGTTAATGTGTTCTGGGTGCATTTACCTTGTTCAGGTAGGACAAACAGATACAGTTTGCATGTTTGTTCCAGGTGTAAAGGGGGTAAATGTGAGAGAATAACAATGCTGCCTCAGCTCATACTACCACAAAGGTTGCTTAGTTTTAAGTGTTATAACCGATGCTGCAGATTGGTGAAGTCTTGTGGTGTGCATGTAAGACCTTCTGTGAATGCTGGAAATTTAGTGGTGGAATCATGACTTACTTACACCACCACTATGGTCAAAAACTCCACAGGGTATTTTTGAAGACTCAAGATCTTCAGTTTCTGTGCACATTTATTTAATTTTCTTATTAAGATTGGGTGCTTTAAATTGTTAAATTAACATTGTGAAACCTGTGCTGTTCTCAGGTTAAAGTTCAGAATGACTTCAGTGATGAGATGTACACCAGTAAATGGCACTATGCGAAGGACATCGTCAATAGAGAGACAGTGACCGGGACCACGACAGGATATAACAACTATGACTTTCACGAGACACAGGACAGGACCCAGGTGTGTGTTGAGCCTGAACATGTTGTCACTGTAGATCCCATTGATAATCTATGAGAATGGAAAAGGAAAATCAAACTTCAAAAATGTAACTTTTTAAGTGATATTATTCCTTCCAGAACCAGAAGCTATTGGTTCTAAAGAGTGACGTAGAGGTAGCTCAGTTCCAGAGCAACTCTCATCAGTACCTCCCACTATCTGAGGAGTTCTGGAAGGCACTGGTTAAACTGCCGTCGGTCTACGACTACGCTGCCTACAGGAAGGTTTTACAGAGGTTTGGAACACACTACCTGTCTGAAGGAAGCCTTGGAGGCTCCTTTAAGATCATCGCCAAGATTGATCAAGAAACTCAAAGAAAAATGGGTGAGGATTCATATATCATCAACAGCTTCATGGTATGCCTGAATCAAAGAATAGTGAATCTTCAGGCGCCAAACAAATTCAGCATGTCGTGTTTTTGAGAAACTTTAATTTCCACTACTGGACATAACGGGAAGAAAGTACCTTTTACTTCACATACTGGTGGTTGACAATCATAATTATTCTAATGGTGCCTAGTTGACTTTTATTATATAATTATATATTTTAAATATATATTTTAGGGAAAATGTCATCAGAATGTTTTTTCCCTGAATACATTTCATAAAAGCAAATAATTAAATAATTCAATTTATTTAGCTTTTCTGAAATGTGTTTTGATATTTGCATCAAAATGTGCAATATTTGAATAAATATGCAATATCAATATGTTTCTTGATGCATTTAGAAATGAAGGGTGCATCAGACTATTTTAAATTGTCACAAAGGGCACATAGAATTTCCAAAATAACAAATAATAGTTTAAAGTTTTTTTAATGTTCAGTGGTTAAATGCAACCATAAAAACTGTGGTTGGATGCAATTGTATTAGTATTAGAAGAATTAGAAGTTTTTTTCAATTGTCAATCTGATTGATCAAATTGCCACTCCAGCCATGAAGCGCTGCCTCAATCCTGCTGTTCATTTCTGACACTGACTTTTGTTTGTTTTTTTCCTTTGATTTTGTTTCCAAGTCAGCACAAGCACTCGGCATAATGAATGTGAGAGGACAAAACGTTGGGTTCTTATATTCCCCATCAAAATAGAGGTCTGCAAAAGTGATCGAGATCAACACCAATCAAGCAGTGGTACAATTTTATTGTTAATACTACAAACACACCAGCCTCTGAAATCACTTGCCTTTTCGAAATCATTCTGCCATCCTTCATCTCTGCAAACCTTTTCAAAATAGGTCGTACCACGAGAAATCATGTGCAAAAAGTGGATGTGGAGGGAGGAGGCATCCAACATATCGCAGCACTGGAGGGCATGCAGCTCTCTGATCCGGACAGGAACTGGGAAATGTTCTCAAACTGGGCTGAGTCTGTTCGATCTGCTCCAGAGGTCATAAAACAAACAGTGAGGGAGAGTAAAATAAGCATTTTGAACTATAAAAGCGTGAACGTAATGTTGGATTCACATATATGCATTTAAGTCATCTTATCAAATAACACAACGCTCCATCTCTCTCTTGTTTTGGCAGCTGCGGCCGCTGTCAGAGCTGGTGAAAGAGGTGCAGTGTGCTGGGGTGAAGAGACTCTACCTTCGCAGGGCCATAGAGCAGTACCTTACAGAGAGCGACGCCTGCCACTGCCGGCCCTGCAGAAACAATGGCATGGTTGTCATGGTTGAAGATAAATGCAAATGCATCTGTAAGCCTGGCACATCAGGACTGGCCTGTGAGCACGGAAGTGAAGTGGAGGGTCAGCAGGGTGGGTGTTACATATTTTTCGGCAGGTTCTTTACAACTGCTGCCACTTTGGTCTCAAGGTGGTTTGATATGTTTAAAGGAATTAGTTGACATTTTGATAAATAGGCTCATTCAATTCCTTTCAGAGAGTTAGATGAGATAATGAAGAGATGAATCACTCTTTATTGGATAATATCACACAGACTGCAATATATTCCTCACTTTCTCCCTCGTTCTTCCTTTCTGTTTCTGCCCATTAAGGAGTGATCCACGGCAGTTGGGCCTGCTGGTCAGCCTGGTCATCGTGCTCTGGGAGTCGAAGATCAAGAAGACGTAGTTGCTCTAATCCCACTCCTCAGAACGGGGGTCAACAATGTATCGGAGAACCCACTGAGGCGTCTGACTGTGAAGACCAAGAACTGCAATACTTAAAGTATAACACTATTGTAACAGGCACCAGGGTTCTCTGCATCGAAGGAAGTTTCACAACATCAACACTTTACAACATCTTGATTTTTTTAACTATTTATCTCTTTACAGAACAATGGAGCCTCTTTGCTTTGACCAAACTCTCCCAGCAAGTCAGACGTGTGGAAACCCACCTGTTCTAATCAACGGCTACATCCTGGTGAAGATTAAGCCAAACATCTAGATACCGTACATTGCATAACAAACTATTGAAAAGATTGAATATTTTCATGATCACACAAATTGATTTTCAGGTTTGGTGTCACTATGTCCAAGAAGGGCACAGTTTAGTGTCCTCATATTATTTACTTCGTCTTTATATCAGTCAGCCTAATTGACCAAAGGCTTTAATATGGAGAAATTATGTCTTTTGGTAAATAAAATAATGCCTCTAAAGCACATTTGAGACCCAACATGAAAACAACAGGTAATGTGGGAAATGTTTTTGTGTATGTGAAATTAAATATGTCATGTGCCTCCAATGAAGGGAAATGAGCCTGGCTCAATGGCATGGAGTCACATTTGGTATTTATATTTCAGTTCCTAATTTCTGTTCCTTTGTAAGAGATGGAACTTAAAACCCTTCTTGTCACCACATTCTCCACAGGTCCCTAAGGACATTTACCTTGTGGGTAGTAAGGTCGAGTACACCTGCACTGGCAGTTTTTATCTCGGTGGTGACAGCATCCTAGAATGCACTGCTAATCAAACCTGGTCTACCGGCCCTGGACTGTGTACAGGTGAGTACCTAGAACAAAGGTAAGGATATTGTAATCCTAGTTCAATAAGGACTCCATTGTGGATGTATAAAGAAAACTGGATACAGTGTCCGAGCTGACACCCCATTCATTCCTATTTAAGTTACTCAGTGGTGCATGTAGCAAAAAAAGCTTGACTTCCGATTGCAGAATTTAGTTTAAAATACCCAGATTTCCCATTGATCTTTCGCATCACCGGGCCCATAGAGCAATAGCCTTAACCTCACCTCCCAGCCCTCGGCCCTGCCTCGTTCTCATTCACATGAACGGAGGAAGGACAATAAGTCTGGATTCCGCTATTAGTGTAATTTACAACTTTTCGGACCTAAAGATTAAAATGAGGGCTATTCAAGTGTTCGTACTGGGAAGTTAATTTACCTAAAAAACATTATCCACTGAGATACATACGTCTCTCTCCCAATCTAAGTCTATCGGGAAAAGTGTTTTTGGGCCTGGCCTCACGTGACGCACCCGGAAATTGTAATTCCACCATTTGAAATTTGCTTCAAAGCCTGGCGCTCTTACTGGGGGCTTGTTCTCTCTGGGTAATACTCTCCTTCAATCACGAGCATGCATTCGCCCACTGACATTTTGCATAAGCGTAGCCAGCCAACCAGGATGTGACTACCTGACTATATGTGAGGACCCAGTATATAAGGCAGCACACGCTGCTGCTAAACTATCCTAAGCCCGCTTCAGCAAGGGTATGAAGAGCGGCAGGGGCAACCTACTTCTTAATAACCTAGGCTGCCGCAGCGGAGAAGTAGGGTGCTCCAGCTAACCCAGGTAGCACGTAGCGAAACTTGGTAGAGCCATGGCCTGACCTTGCAGGGGTCAAACAGACAAGCGGTAGACACCATGCATATCACATTACCCGGGTCATCAATGAGCACAGGGAATTGCAGGTGTATCATTCCCAGAGGGGGATTTAAGGTGCACCACAACATCACATTCCCACCATCTACACCAGTTCTGTGTCATTCCAGTGATTATAGACCCTGAAAGGGAGCTTGACATGTCCAAGATGTCAGTGGGCAAATTGACATTCACTGAAGAGAAAAGAAGAATGGTTTAGCAGCGGGGTATGCTGCCTTATGTACTGTGGGGTCCGCACACAATCGGGTAGGCACGTCCTGATATTCTACACCTGGGCGAATGATGATTGTGATACCTTTAGAGTCAAGTAGAGGGTGGACCCTGTATGGGTTAGAACCAAAGTTTAACATTTACGATCACAATGAATTGCAGCGTTACTCTGTTGAAGTCCGCTTTTCTTTCAGTCTCCACGTGCAACATTCAGTCCCTCTCTGATGACGTCACAGCCTCTCCTTTAAAGCAGCGCTATGGCATAGGGGAGACAGTCACCTTGTCCTGTCCAGCAGGTAGACAGCTACTAGGAGAACCAACGATTATATGTGACCCCAGTCTGCATTTTTCACCAGACCCAGCAGACATCACATGCAGCCCAGGTACATTTTACTTCAAGGTGTATAGGCCTTTTTAGTCATCTAACAGACTGCTTGGAACTGCTGTGTAACAAGATGTGATTGTACCCTACTTTTCATTCATTCTGTTCCATATACTATCATTTTCTCGTTGCATCCATGGATGTCAGCAATGTGGAAGAATGATTTCTATGTATCCCACAGTTGGTACACCACAACAACGCAGCTCTCCTGTCGTGCAATGTAAACCGTGGGAAAAGTCTTCCAAAGGAAAATGTGTTTGCAAAATGCCTTTTGAGTGCAGGTATGTTTCATCACTTTGTCCATGTGACATTTTGCAAATTGGACAGATTTCAATAATTCTCTTGTTCCTGTGGTTATTGTGTTTGATGATGATTTTTGTCACCAGTTCATCTTTGGAGGTGTGCGCCACTAATCCTGTGAATAGAAAATCAGTCCTTCTGAATGTCTGCAAAATGCATGCTCTGCAGTGTATGGGGAAGAACTATACTACAGCAGAGGACAGCGCATGCAAGTGGCCGGAGCGCAACACAACAGGCTGCATCAACTGTCACACGTGGGAGACCTGTGACGGTAGGGACATCTAATAGTTACAAACAATCAATGACAACGTACAGTATTTGCAGTTTGTAGTAATTGATCCCATTTGTCTTCACGCCATTCATTTAGATCAAACCAACGAGTGTCGCTGCAAGGACTCTGCAGATTGCTTGACCCCGGGAGTAAATGTGTGTGTAAAGGTTGGGGAGGATTCAACCTCAGTGTCTCAGACCATGAGCGAGTGTGAAACAGGACTACGGAGATGTAAGGGAGAAACGGTGTCAGTTGTCAGTATCCTGCCTTGTACTGCTGAAGATGCGGGATTGACCATATGACTTTAAATCTCCACCTTCCTTTACACATTAATCCTCTATAACACTCTCCTCATATTTTTCCGGTGAATTAGTATTGTATCAAATGTTACCGCTTCACCAAATTGATAAAGAACATTGTTATGCATGTATAAAACCATAATGTAAAACTGTATCAAAACAACGAATAAATAGCAAAATGGTAAATGGACCTGCTGAAAATGTATTCTAGCTAGTTGCCCTCTCAAGGTGTGAGTGCATGTGTCATAGCACAATATGCCATATAAATGTCATGAAAATCATAGGATATTATGCCATAGATATTAGATTAAAAGTCAAAATACAGTATTGTATGAAAATGGCATTCAAATTCAGAGTGCAGTAAAACCTTTCATGAACAAGTCATAGTATAAAATGACATGAATCTTCAAATGATATGCCATGAAAATATATCATATTTTTTTATTATATACCATGAAAATGTCATCAAGAAAAATGGAATGTTGATAATAGCCAGGAAAAGAGTCATGATATGGTATATCAAAAAGTCAGAGTATAATATATTTGATTAAAGGTCATAGTACAGTATGTTGTATAAAGTTGAATGTCATTGTCCTGTGAAAATCATGTATCTCCAAAAAGTCAACTTTTGATGAGCCAAGAAAAACAGCTCTGATTTCAGCTTTGTGACGATGCATTTTTAAACACTCCAACACGTTTTTAAATAGTTCATATCACTTAAAAAGTAGAGGATTTTTTTTTCAATCCACAAAGGAACTATTTATCATCTGCAAATTCACCATATTGGAGAAACATGGTTTGAACTGGGCAGCAAACATATACAGTGTCTATATTCAGAGCAATTTACAACAGTTTATATACAATACTGTAACATAAACCATTCATTATATTGTGCTGTTCTGGTGTATAGGGGACTTCTGTGTATCCCTGCATTCAGTAGACATGTCACCCATTTGTTAAAACACACATCTACAGGCAATTTAGAGTCATAATTCACCTAACCTGCATGTTTAGATTATAATAAATATAATAGTATAGTCGGACACATTTTGGGGTTGATGAGTATCCTTGAAATAAATCATGTCAGCCACTTATCACTACATAATGACAACACTTTAAAGCTTTTCCTTTACTGATAAAAAAAATATATACTTACTTCCAGCACCTTTAACTACCACCTAAAGTGAACTCAAACCATTACATTTTGTCACTTTGACTCACAGTTGTCAGACAAATGGTACATTTGTGATAGTTTGTCTCCACCCAGTGGAACATTCAGTGGATTACATGCAAAACAATTCCAAGACTAGATGATTAGTTTCAATAACAAAAGTTTTATTAACAATGTAAAATGACCTATATCAGCTTTGACTACTGTACCTTCACCGTGCCATAAACATTGATCACTATCATTAATAAGCAAAACCATGCTGCCTGGCCTCTGTCTGCACTGGACTGCCCGAGACAGAGGGAGACCCTCCCTGTTTACACCAACAATCAGAATATTTACTGACCTTCTCCATCTTTGAAATAATCCACAGAGCATTGCGTAAAGAGTATGTGTATATACAAGTCTAATGTCTCAATTTATAGATAGATATTGTGTGCAAAGAAGTTTTCTTTTTGAGTATTGTATCATATATTCCATTTTGAAGCTGGAAAGTTAAAGTTGGATACGGGTACTTGGTTTATGGAAGACTAAATTAAGTACATTAAGGAGAAAAAACAGCAAGAAACAGAAAACAGATACTGTAATACACAACAAACTCACCCTGCACAAACCTCTCACCTCAGCTTAGACATACGAAGATATAACTTTGTCTTTGCAAGTGCCATCGTAAAATATTCAGATGGCTTCTATTCATAAGTTAACACATTATTTCTGACAAAAACTGACAATTACATTCCCTTTTTTGTTTTTTTTTACATGAACCCTCATTTCATTCACTCTGGTTTGCAGAAGTAAATGAACATTGACACTATCTCAAATGACCTCTCGTTCTCTTTTACATTGGACAAGCAAACATCTGACTTCATTTACCAAAAAAAGGGAAAATTTGTTGCAAAATATCTTAAAATATATGTTCATGACTTTTGTTTTCATTACATTGCAGTTACAATTCTTCTTTGTATCACAAAATAAAATTATAAAATGGGGCAGCCTTTTAAAAAAAAAAGAGAAAGAGACAATTTATTTGAAAATGGCAGTAATAGATTGGTGGGAGACACAAGTGGTGAAGGACAGTGGGTGATGGTGTCTTTGTTGCCGCCTCCTACCCACGAAGGCGGGGCCCTTAGCTGGTTACCAGGCAACAGAGCCCAAAGAACCGCCTCTTCCTCTGTCGGACCAGTGGGTAGGGAGTCAGGTTCAGCAAACTGCTGTCATCTGGGCACAAGAACACACGGCAGAGCAGAACACTGCCAAGTTAGACATTTGTGTTAGTTTTAGATGTGTGTTGTTCTTTATCTCAATGAATTGTCGATACTTTTCGACTATAAACGACTGAGAAAGTGTCACTGCTCTATGGGGTTGAGGTGTGTTTGGGGGATGTGTGTGTAGTTGGGTGAAGCTAAATAAGTCTCACCTTGGTTCTTCAATGGTAAAGGCATTGTCTCCCTGAGTTTACTGAGAAGGTTCTTCATCTCCCTCATATCCCTGCAATAACACAAGTACGGGCTTTAATGTAGAGCATCTTTCATGCGCTGTATTATTTACACACAAGCACACACATGCAACTTCAGCAAATGCTCACCTGCCCCACTTTTGCAGCGTCATCTAAAAATACATCTTAAATAAATTGTATTCGGCATGATAAAATATATTAGTCTAATTTCAGCAGCTAATATTGTACACACAGTGCGCTCTGTGACTACGAGATGCCACCTCAATATGTCAGGAATTGTCTATGTTGCAACATCCCAAGTGAAACTGAATGTTTTACATTTTTTTACAATTTGATTCTGTGTTTTTAAGGAAATGTTTAAATTAATAAAATCAACGACAGACTCTACGTTACATATTTCTTTATATTCTTTTTGTCAACTCTGCCAAGTACGGTCGGTTGTAAATACTGTGGGTTGGCATTGCACAAAAACATCTGGTGATTTATAGAATCTGAATTTCCCTTAATGTATACTGCTATGCAATTATATCTTCATAAAAACAAATATTTAACAAAGCAAGCTGTAAATGATCAACTATTACATTATTAGTGAGGTTGAAAGAGGAGGATTTGAGGTGGGATGTAGTGAAATAAAGTGATTTAACTGAATACATATTTGAAAGAAAATAATGAATGTTATGAAGCAACCTGTTAAAGCATCGCTGATCTTTTCAACCCTGTAAAGTGACAAAACAATAGTGGCATACTTTGCATTATGTTTACTGACACTCGCGCTACAACGAGGAACATGTAATTATTCGCACATCAATAAACACGCACAAACACACAGCACTTACACTCGCACACAGAAGGACACAACACGTTCTTTGTCTACCTACCTTTCTATGTTTTCTATGTCAGTGGCCACCAGCCAGCAGAGCTGAGGAAAGTCAGTGGGGGAAGAAGAGGTGTCCTCCAGGATGGGGATGTCTGAGCTCTCCTCCGTCTTACTTTCGACCCCGGTAGGGCCACAGGGATCCTTACCTAAAGCACATAGAGAGCAGCGAAGCCTAAACATGTGTCACCACTACATTAAACATAGGGGAAACAAGGACGGAAAAAAACGGACAGAAAATTACCCGTTTCGATCACATGTTTTTTGTGAACTTCATGAAAGATGTTCAGAAGCACTTGTTTATATTTGTACACATATATTCAGGTTTGTCGATTAGGCTGCCGGTGGTATTAAAGGTGAAGTTTTAGATGATATTCTGAATAATAAAACATGTTAAAAGCTGTCTATAAATAATTACATCTGTGCATATATTTAGAAATCTGCTAGTCTGTGTTCTTTGTCATTTGTTTTAAATGAATTACATTTTTAAAAAGACAAACCAAGCATGCTGTATATAACCTGCGTATACACCCAAACTCAACAGCTATGCCATGCGGCTTGTTCATGTATTAACCTTTCCTGTGAAGCTGCAGGGAGCCCAGCAAGCAGACAGATTTGAGCATCTCAGTGATGTACATCTCCAGACAGCACTGCAGCTGGATGAAGAGCCTACAGATCTCAGGGTGGATCTCCCCGTCCTCTGGCCTGAAATGACACATAGTTAGAACACAGAACGGTTACTGGACAGCTGGAACCGGATGAACTCTGGGTACAATAAACTTCATGGAAACAAATAAAAAAATTATTAATTACAAATCAATACAAAACGAAAGTTGACTGATGAGTTTAGACTTGTTGAGATCAGTTACTCGATGTGTATGTGCTACACCTAACCCTAGCAGTTCCTTTGATCAGTGCTCAGCATATAGATTCCAGACTGCATAAAAAGGCAAGACATTGCCTAATTTGGGTAACTGGGAAAAAAGTAAAATAGTGCGGCTAATAGTGAAGTAAAGAGTCAAATTCACCTAATTTAATTATTCCTTAAATACTATATGATGGACTGGATTAATCCATGAGTGGATAGTGGAATTTAATATTTTCAGTTTCAGAATGCACATCTTCTATGTCACTTCATAAAACAGTCAACTACAAATGTCACGTAATTTTATTTTTGAAGTACCTTTCATAAAAATTTAAAAGAACTAATATCAGAAGGGGTCATAAACTCACATAATCACATAAAAGAAGTTTCACAAATTTAAACCACTAGATGAGAGATAAGCTGGAGTTTGCATTAAGGATGAATAAATAGGAGCGGTCTGTTTCTTTAGACCTGTTTCTATGTCTTTATGTCAACAGCAGACGGGGTCAAAATTGCAACTGGCTGGATTTTGCTTGATTATCTTATTGTGTGTCCATATTTTTTAGTTTGTTTAACCATCTGAGAATGTGTAAATAAAATAATAAAACCCCCATCTGAGTATTTTTTATTTACCCAGAGCTGATCACTAGCTTTTAAAAGACACCGCAGTAGCTTCCATATAAATCTGGTGTTCAAAGGGGAACTACAGCAGGTGATATCCAGTGGGTGAGATATCACAGGGGAAAGTGACAGCGATGGAAGGCGTGAAACTTGCACCTGGTGCAAATATTTTTCACACAAATCATGCTGTTGCATTCCCCTCTTCCAACAGCAAGCCTCTCCTTCCCATCCTTGTTGTGTCACAGTGCTGCCTTCTACAGTACTGTTGCTAAAGCAGAGCTGTCATCAATGCTATCCTGCTTATCAGCTTTCCTCTAGCACATCGGAGAGGCCCTGCATCACTCAAACCATTCAGACACACTGGCTTTATTTGATTAAAGGGGAATGATCTGCGCTGTCTAATTCAGGCCCTGTGTCTCTAGCAGTGGAGACGGACATTGAAATGGCCCGGAGAGCTTTTAGAGGAGGAGGTTCAGAGTATTATGACAATGACGTTGATGCTGCTATCAGTGGAAACTTAGAGTTTTCTCTAAAGCTGCTACACCGTCTCTTTTTCTGAAGCAACGGCAGAAAATGCAAGCACACGACTATAATTGATAGTACTTGTTGGCTTGGAGGTATAACTGTATCTAGCTGTATAATTACGAGCCATATATGTGAAAAAAAGTACAGACTGCTCTGTTTCTCAAATGATTTGAATAAGATGTTACTAAAGCCTTGTTATAAAAAATGCAACTGAGATGTCCCTGTACATTGGATGTTGTATGATTCATGTATCCTTATGACAGGAAACATGCAGTAGACGTGCTTGCTGGATACGAGTGTGTGAGTCACATGCGGTTCAAAGCCTCCGTATGTTAAATGGAAAGATTTTGTCATGCATGTTAACAGACAGTGAAGGATATACATTCTTAAATCGCTGTAAGATATTGCAAGTGGATTAATTATTGAGCCAGGAAATGGGTTACAGTGCAGAGTAGAGTACAGCCTAACACATTTAAATGCATGCCAATGAAAAATATGGCAGGCTAATATTTAATGGAGATTATTGAATGATTTTGCAGGTCTCCAGCAAATGTGTATGTAGGAGGAAGATGGGCTATAGTAAACCTGATGCTGTTATTGTTCCAATAGCGCCCAGGCTTTGGCAAGCAGCTAAGCACTGCAGAGTGTCTTTCCAAATCCCCCTCACCACTGGCTTCAGTCTGTCCAATTGTTATTTAAGTAAATTTGAGGGTGCCAAGTCAACTGGCATCTTAGCGTCACTGAGGACCTTCAAATCCCAAGCCCCACTTTGCCCTTCTTCCACTGGCACCAATGTGGAGTAGATGTTGTGCTCAATGGAGAGTGCAGGCCACTTCAACAAAACCTCGAGCGTAAACAAACCACTATAACAACCTCATATCTTCTGATCACGTTGCATTGACTGTTTGTTAAGGGGTATCTTTCTTTTAAGGAAAGATAAAGCCAAGGATTTGGATTCTTGTAATATTCTGAACTCTAGAAAATAATAATATCCATTGTTCAAAGAGAGACCCCCCCCCCCCCCCCCCCACACACACACACCCACACACACACACACACACACACACACACACACACAAACACTCACACACAAACACTCACAATACATTAAAAGCAAAAGCAATGCAAAAGTCATTGGCTTCACATTATTGATACTATTATCTCAGATATTCATCCTGGGAAGCGTTTCACTTGGTGCATTATCGTTTTAGGCCCCAGCTAATGGGAAGCGGTCAGTTACAACATGTTGTTGTGATTGATTCCTGGTAAAGCTGTCCCACTAGCAATTAGAGACATCATGCTTTTTTTTTTTTTAGTTGAACGCATGTCCTGCTTCCCCCCCCCCCCCCCCCCCCCCCCCCCTCAACACTAATAAGGCAGACACATGGATGAGTTCTTTGAAGTGTTGAGGAGCAGGCTTAAATATACATGTGCCTAACACGGGGATGCTTATGCAAATCAGAGATGTACTTTGGTAAAAATATATATATTTATACTTTACAACTTGAGGCGCAGCAATGTTGCACAGCGCCCCATTTGGCGCACTATCAGGACCGTGGACAGCTCTTTACGAGGTACTTATTTTCAGCACCATGGACGGTGTCGGTGCCAACTCACCCCGATATCAAGGAGAGACTGTGGTGCGCCGCTCTCGCCATTTCGCAGCCTTTAGTTCGGGTCTTCAGCATTTCGGCCCGTAAAGAAGGACAGTCCACGGTAATTTCGCCAATGGAGATGACCAGTTCACGGTACAGAGCCACAAGCGTATTAAATTCTTGGACGATCTGTGTTACAATGAGATGATGAAATCACACAAAAACACAAGTTATTCCCCAGATGACTCAGTCAAGTAAGCACCAGCACAAATATAACAAACAACTTTTGCTTGCTCATGGCTTCCTGTTGTGGTCATTGCAGTAGAATGCCCTTCATCCCTGGCCTGCATATTGACTTGTCAACATGAAAACGTGTCAGACAAGAAGAAATGCTGAGCAGTACTACACACAGCCTCACTATTATACTACTATACAAATAAGAGGTAGTATTTCAAAGAAATTGCAAACTTGCACATATGTGGTCACAAAAGTGCATTGATATCTTAGAGTAACTTGTGACTGAGCAAAAAAGTGAAGCATTGCCATTAAAATAGTCCGCAAAGTCAAAGTGGATGATGAAATAAAATTGACGGTGGTACCATTATGTTAAATTTGCACAACTGAGCTTGGGGTTGGTGTACAAATATTTGGTTCATTTTGTGCAACTCCTGCTATAACATCCTGCTGCACTCAGCGAGGCTGCATGGCGAAATCTGATGTATGAAAGGGTTGACATATGATCGACATATGCGTGTCAAACATCTGTCAAAACATGTGCCATGATCACGAACATCTCGATAATCTTGTGATTGGGGCAATTTTGAAATCAGGCCAAATCACCAACACTCCAAATGCAAATCACAATCAATCTGCACGCCGAGATGATCTGTTTGCCTTCGCTGTCGACAAAGCAATGCAAATGCTTAAATCTATTTTTAGGCTCCCAGACCGGGTTACACTCTTTTTTTTTTGCAGCTATTAACAGCTGTCGCCTGTGCATCCTGCATGCACGGGATAGTCGATCGTCCTAGAACAAAGGAAGGTTGCGCTAATAACGTCCTAATCAGAGGCACCATGCAGGCATCGACGTGTCGCAAACCTACCATTCTGCAGTCGGCCACGGCGCGCTGGGCTTTGCGGGTACTTTCGGTGCTCTCCCTCCTCTGTGGGTCTCGGTACGGAGGCTTGCCGATCTGGAAGATGTTCCCGGCGGATCTGGGGCGGTTTTTGCGCCCATTCGATGCAGAACTCATGCATACACATCCACTAATAAAACAGCCCTAACACAGAACGGTTCTGTCTTATTTTCCCAACCAAACTCCACCACTTTCTCTCTTCCTGCCTCACCACCCTGCACCTTACTGTTCACCTTTTTCCTCTCCTCCGCCAATTCACCTCAGCCAACTACTGGCTGGGTTGAAACCCCGATTATTGTCTTTGCTCTGTCCGTCTCTCACGTTCCTCCCCCTCTAATGTGGGAGACGGAGCAAATATGTTCCCAGACGAGCCTTAGAGTGCAGAAAAAGTACCGGATGAGCGCCTGCGACTCCTCTCCGCATTGCCTCGACTGCGACGGGGCGCGAGTCACCTTCAATCCAGCAGCGCGCGGTGCACACAGTGAAGACTTCACACCCAACCCGGAGTCCAGCTAGCTGAGGTGTATTCTCTGACGCGCCGATGTCGGAAGGAGACGATCGCGTTCACGGATATTCTCCAAATGCAACCATTTTTTATGATTGCGCGTTTCCATTAAACAGCGATAAAAACAGGGCGATAACGATCTTTTTCTTAGCTGCACAACCACCGTATAAAGACGCAACGCCGCTGAGGATTTCACATCGCACAGGCGACGACGTTAAGCCTCTGGGTCAGAGAAAATCTGAACGTTACAAAAAATAAAAAACTTAATCCCTGCTATGGCGGGTCTCAATCCGCTCCCAGGGTCAGTTCCCTTCGAGTGTTTCCAGCTGGTCGGGCGGCCCTATCTCTAACCTTGGAGAGGCAGTTAGAAGACGAGCAGTTGCTACAGGCCTGACGTGGCTCTGTGGCTGGCAACACTGCGCACCCAAAGGGACGGGAATACTAATTGGGCCCGTCAGGTGAAACCCCCGCCCTGAGCCGTATTAGCTCCTAAACGTGTGAACATCAGACTGCTGGCCACTTTGCCTCCGCATAGAAAATAAGTCAAATGGAATGAGGATAATTCGATACACCAGTTGGAGACTAAATGTGGGTCAATTTAAACTTTAGCATTGAACACAATGGTTGAAATACACATCTGTGGCATGTTTGTGATATGCAGGGCCATTGTTTTGGGACGAAAAGTGTGTTTTATTGTATTTTCTTTTTAAATCTGTCTATTCTCTACAGCAATATAATATATTGACACACAGAGTGGTGTAGTGTTACTTTATTAGAGTTCACAGCGACATAAGTCTATTTTAAGTTGGTTAATAATTGGGTTTTATTGTATATTTAGAATAGACCTCCTATGTTGCTTGGTAGTAGCCCACAATCCTCCTCTCCCAATACCAACGAAAGTCTTACTTGCAATCCATGTCGTGCAAAACATGTCAGACAGACAAATACATAACCTCAAAAAGTATTATGTAAATTGGAAGTATGCTTCTTTCATGCACACACACAAATGGAGAATGGTGGCATCAAAGAAACAAAACAGGCTACAGTGTATATGAATATATAAATGTATAATGTATCAATACATGTGCCAGTTCATTGCCTTTGGTTACAGCACAAAAAACATACTCTTTCAAGATTCCTATTCTTGGTTTGCTACTATAAACGTGCTTGGATCCAGCTTTCAGCGGTGGCTACGTATTTTACCCTTGCATGCTTTTCACAACCACAAAGAGGAAAGTGTAGATATTCTGAATAAATTAAGAGTCCATTTTAGTGTATGGTGAGTGCTCTTTCTAAACCTGCATTACTATTTAATTATGAATGCAGAGGAAGACTTTCAAAATCCATCTATGTAAGTGACATACACCCACAGACGCACACAGCGCCACTCACACAAACACAAAAAGACACATACAGTGGGGAGCGACATAGGAAATGTACAGTGTAATTTTACGTCTATTAAAATGTTAAAGATTATGCAGTGATCATGTGTTTGAGTTGGATTTGGATCTTTTAGAAGAGATAGCACCCTAACCCATCTCCTGGTTTCTGAGCGATGACAAGTCAATACATTCTTCTTAAATGGCTTTTACTCCAACACGTCTGTACCATTTTAATAAATGGAGTCATTATAACGTTGCCAGTCAATATTAAATGCTATGCCTTCCTGAGTTGCCAACTCAAAGTCTTTCTCCATGGTCTCCCCAAATGTTTTTTCACTGGGGCCTTGCGCTTCTCATCATAGAAACGTTGCTTCCTGCACTAGCAATACTGCACTAGCCACTAACCACAAGCTTTCTGTCCCAAGTGCTAGTTAGACTTGTCTCGCTTTCAAACTGGCAACCCACCAGACCACTTGATTGTTTTTGTAAAGTTATATCAAACTGAGAACAATTTGTGCACTGAGCGAAGCACACCACTTTACACTGATACAAGTGGAAACTAAAAGTGAAGCTCTTTGGAAAAGCTCAAACATATACAGTCTTTGGTATCTCAATTAAATAACATTAAATGTGTCGAGTATAAAGTCATTTATTTGTCTTAAACACATGGTTTCATTACCAAATTGGAAATCACTTAAAATGTACATATTCATTTAAAAAGCCATGTCTGTATGTAGGTGTTACTGTGTAAACTTTATTGGCTATAAAATACAGTGACTTAGTCAAACATCCTTCGCTCAAGAGGGTGCTTAAGAACAATAAAAACCACAAAGTCCAAGCAAATTAAAATCATCTAGCAAGACACACTGTATAGTATAACAAAAGTGCCAATTAAATTGTTTTGCAAGGATATGGTGTATGGTGGTAAATTGGAACAAAGAGGTTCATAAAACCATAAACATGTGGTTTCAACACATACCAAAGAGCAAATCTTTCATTTAATTAAGTTTTGTGAGGATGCATAAACATGAAAATCCATCAAAAAAGTGCTCACTTACGTTATATTCTTTTCAGTTTTTAATGTGGTTTAGTTATTATTATCATCATTTATATTAGACTAGGATTTACATTACAGTATTATCATGGAAATATGAAATACCTGTGGTAGTACTGAAATGCTGTGTTCTGGGCAAAAGTATGAAAACATGTAATGCAAATTCGTTCCACGGTCCATCAGATCTTTTTAAATTAGACATTTTTGGGAAGATTTTAGGAAATTATGATGACATTTGTAGCATATGTCATTGAAAGCAACCAGACTGGTAGTAATTCAGTTGACTGTGGTGTTAATCAACATGTTAAGCATTAAAACATATGTACTTATGTTGGAAGTAAATCACTACAACCTAGGAGATGTTATGTATTAACCCCCCTCCATACAGGAACAGGAAGTGTTGTTCAACCCACAACTCATGTCCAACATGTGGAGACAGAGAACAATTGATTCCCAAAACTTCCCCCGACAATATTTCCCTATTTCAATGATTTATTAATAAGAGACAACAAGCTGGTACACTCTTGTAATTTCCCTCTACCTCGTCATCCCACGTGCCTAAAATTCACTCATAGTTGCCATGACTGTCAAAAAGAAGGGAAGAAGAGGTAGCAAAGGAAGCACAAAATGAAGAAGCCAATAACCCAGTTGACTGAGTAGATGTAGATGATGACCATGTCCATGTCAAAACGCCAGCCTCGAGAGTCATCCTCAAAGTCCAGATCGTCCAGCCGGTAGCCTCCTCCTCCGTGGGGGAACTGCCGTCTAGCAATGGGACTGGACTGCCTCTGGAAGCCTGGTTTGGGTGACAAATGGGGCATCTCATCTGGTGGTAGTGACACTCCACCCAAAAAAATATAATATTTAAACAGTTTTCTCCCTTACTTGAATCCACGCCATTTCCAATAGATTCTAATGGTGACAAGTTTTCATTTTGGAAAAATGCATCAAAATGTCAAGAACGTAGAAATTATTGAGGGAAATTAGGGGAATTCAATGAAATGTACTTTCTAAGATTACAAACAAATTGGGGTTTTAAGGGTGATTCTACTTTTCATATTGTAAAATCTGACTGTCCAAACATTTCTTAGATGGGGTTATTCTGTATCTTAGAAAAATACTGAACAAAATGTTTCAATCGACTTCTGCAGCATAATCAACTTTTCCACTGTCCATCCATATGCTCAGTTTATACCAAACAACCTTTGTGTATTTAAGTCATATTTGCTTCATACAGGTGTTTATACAGCCCTGGCTGAAATCGGGCCACACAACACCATTCCAGCCAATCAACATTCATGCTCGAGCACAGGACAGGAGAAAGGCCATGGGTGTATAAAGAGATGGGCAGTGGGAGCGAGAGGGACGGTAAATCTGTTTTATTATTATTTGTTTGAGTTCAAATATCAGCAATCTTTCTCTTGAATTGCTGACTCCGCATTAAATACTTTAATATGTATTTATATTACTAGCAATTTTGCAATATCAGTAATTGCACATAGGTAAGCAAATAACTCTTGGGAATGGTGCAGCACTGCTTCCCCTCAAGATCTTCTCCAAACATTCTTTGTATAATAAGAAATTGCCTGCGTGTGTGGGAAAGTCAGCCCCTTAAATTTGTATTCTGTGTGCTATAAAGTTTCAGTGTTACTTTACTCTGTCACAGGTCTTGTCAAGACTTGCAATCGTACATACAAAGAGAATAGCAGGTAAGTTATAAACGAGTCCTACTGCTGCTGGTACTCTGCCAAATCTGATGAATTGATCCTGAACTGAGAGAATTTCAATGTAGGGTAATTTAAAAACTTGCCTCCAAAGATACGGAAGAGTTTTCGGCAGCTTGGGAGAGGCCACTTTGCGCAACTTGCTTTCTGGAAGTTCTGTTTCCGGGAAAGGTATTCTTTTGGGAAGAATGTCCTTGCTGTTTGGTTTAGCTCTGTAAGAAAGACAGGGAGACCAAGTAAATATTATCAAACATAAACATCTTATTCACACCGCCACTTCATGATAGCCTGGATGGATTATGTTTGATTTATTGGATACGTTCTAAAAAGCAGCAGATGCAGCATCGCCAGACTCCCTCATTGTCTCCTCCTTGTTCCGTTTCTGTGTCACCTTGGGTTTGGTAATCATCACAAGAATCTAATCTACGATCCTTGTCATCTAATCACTCACAAGAGCCCTTAGTGTGTCTGCAGCGCTCATAACCACGGCCACTCTGTCTTGTTATGGCCACAACAGTGTCCCTGCCGCTCATTTTCTCCTACATACATCTAGAAGTAGGCCAAAGTGAATCACAGAACTTCACGACTATGTCCCATGTGATCAGCATGCAGTGATCACAAGGTTTATGATCGGGGGTTACAGTTTCATTTCCCACATCTTCTTTTGTCATAGCCCAATGCATTATTCACTTACACAGAATTGTATTTCTTATTTCCATTGGAAAGCTCTAAATGACAGTGTTTCCGAACGTGTTTGATTTTGTTCTTCTCGTTCTCGATCTGGGTGACTCATCTGGTCAGAGCTGAACTAAAGGTCTACACTGCTCCCTGTGGGGTATCTGCAGCTGGGCCCTCTGAACAATCTGCAGCTTAGATGTCATCAGTACAACAGCCAACAGACATACAAATACACATAGAGCTGCAAGTATACATGTATGCATATATATTAACTGTATCATGCAGTCATGGATTACTATATTCTAAACTACACATTTTACTGGCATATTTCAAACTGTCTTTCCATCCATCTCACATTATTCAATCTAGACTTGTGAGCAGAGTCATAAGTAGAGGTGATGAGTTTTTTTCAATCATGTGAATTGTACAGCAAGTGCTTGCTGCCCATTAGCTCACCCTTCTGGAAGAAGACATGAGTGATGATTGTTCTGCAGAGGGGGCAGGGGGTGTTGGTGGGGCTGTTCTTAGCCAGCGTTCTCAGACAGGGTTCGCAGAAGATGTGGTCGCAGGGTTGACACATGTAAGGACTGAAGTACACGTCCAAACACACTGCGCAGATGTAACCTTCTTTTTCATCGGCGCTCACGTCATCATCCTCGCTACTGCTGCTGCTGGATGGGTTCCCTGTTGAACTCTGGGTGAGGAGGAAAGGCAGAGAGAGATAAGATCGATAGATCGATAGATGTACTTGCCCCATGTGCATCTTTTCTTTTAAACCTCCTCCTCATGCAAATCAATGTATATATGTGTATAAATGCAAACATATATGTATGAGTTGACTTATGTGGGTTTTAGATGAGATTCAAATCAGAATAGCGCTAAAATAAACATTTACTTTAAAAAAAGTATACAAATAAAATACTTTTACCCCTCCAACGAATCACCATCTTAACGTGGTGGAGGGGTTTGTTTGCCCCAGTGGTCCTGGGAGCTGTGTTGTCAGGGGCAAAAACTCCTGGTAGGGTCTTTTTTAAGGCAAAGAGGTCCCAGGGCAGGAGCCAGACCTGGGAGGGGGGCCCTTCCCTCTTGGGACTTCAGCCTATTCCAGAGTTGCCCGAGGTGAGAGGTCCCAAGCAGGTGTGGGGATACTCACGAGCCCCCAGCTGAGCGCAGCTGTTCTCCCCGGAGAAAGAAAAGGTTGACTCTATGAGACTGTGAGTCGTTGAGAGGAAATCTCTTACTGTTTTTTTTGTGCTTATGCACCAAACAGCAACTCGGAGTAACTGGCCTTTTTGGACTCTCTGAGTGGCATCCAGGAAACGGGGCAGACTGGGGACTCTATAGTTCTGCTGGGGGACTTCAAATCTCACATGGACAAGAGGGGCGGGGTGGATTGGGGGGAACGGCTGGCCTGCCTTATCTAAACATTAGTGGTGCTTTTCTATTGGACAGACCGGGTAAACCAAAACATGTATTGCGGCTGAACTGGGAACGTCTGACTCAGGCCCCTGTCCCACCTCTTCAGCTCCCCCTTTCCGGAATGATTTTTCATGCATCCCGGAGGAGGCTGGGGACATGGAATCCAATTGGGCCATGTTCAAAGCCTCCTTTGTAGAAGCGGCTGCTAGGAGTTGGGGTCAGGGTCGTCGGTGCTTGGCCTAAGAGCCTAAGGAGGCCATCAAGCTAAAGAAGGAGCCCTTTCAGGCTCGGTTGGCCCAGGGGCACGCAAAAGAGATTATTTAACTGGTCTGTCCCGGGAGCACCCCAGAAGAGCTGGAAAATGTTGCTGGGAAGAGGGATGTCTAAAATATCCTGATAAGCCTGCTATCCCCGAGACCCAGCCCTGGATGAACTGTATATAATGGATGCATGAAATACTTTTATGAATATATTCAAAATATTATTGCAATGCTTATCTCTTCTTCTATATCTCTAAAATCATCACCCACTTCTACAGGGTCACGTCTGTACGGATTGAGCTTCTCAGACAGACAGATTAAGTATCAAGTAAAAGAATAAAGGACACCAATTCAGAAATCTGCCCCCCCCCCCCCTCCCACATATTAGATTCTGAGCATACATTATCACTACAAGATGTCATCGTACCAGCTGGCAAAAAAATTCAAATGAGAATGTCCTCTTTCGTGTTCCTCTTGAGATTGTGTATGAAATACTCTTTAACACGCGCTATTTGTTTGGGTGTAAATGTCTTTGACACCCACCTGCACAGCATAATAATATGTGTGAGGACATGAGGGTGTCAGGTGTGAGCTCAACAGAGTGAAACGTCTACCTACCTACATGTTCTCACTTCTTATTGTAAAGCATCAACGTTGTTCCCTAAAGAGAGCTATTCGACCCTGAAGCTGACCCCAATTCAAACTCCATTCACGTTACAGAAAACAGAGGTGCAGATGGCCTGTCTTCAGTTTACCTTTTTGATTCTAGTTTGCATCCTTTTATTTCATATAGCTCAAGTCATCTAACAGCCCCCCCCCCCCCCGCTCTAATCTCTCTCATCTCCTCAGCAGTCAACTTGCCCACCCTCCCAAGTGCATCGGCACCTAAATCCACACTCAGCATTTCCAAATTCCAGCTACAACTTATATCAGAGGGAGTACCAAAACTTGTTCTGAGAACTGTATCTGGGGCCCCTCAAGTCCCCCATCTCCTCCTCAGACCTATGTCGGCAGACCCAGAGGATTGGTGTCTGAAGCCTGTGTCTTAAAAAAGGCAAGGGGAGGGGGGGGGGGGGTGTACAGACAGAGTAATTACCGCTTTCTCACACAGGGGGAGCTCCAGGGATTTCCGTGTTGCACCAGTCCTGCTTCCCAAGGTGTGTCATTAACACAGAGTAGACAACACACAGTGCTCCCAAGCTCCCACGTTATCATGGGTACTGAGGCTCTCCCCAGGCAACTTGCACTTTATCATGGCACCTTTGTCTTCAATGCATTGGTAAATGTGTAAAAAAGTAAATACAATTCTTTATCATAGGGAACGTGAATCTAAATATATTCGTAGACACAGAGTAGGCCTGAAACAAATGTGGTTTGTGTAAAGTATTGTAATTCTTACACCAATAAATGTCTCTGCAGAACTACAGGCAGCAACTAAAACCACATTTCAGCTTCCGTGCACAGCAGCTGGATCAAGTAACTGAGCAATCCAGCGCTAATGGTTTCCCCATCACACAGGATGAGACCACTTCCTGTGGGGAACTGGATGACCACCCGCTCTGACCTTTGGCCTTCTTTATACTGTATGCAAAATGGACAGCAGGACATTGTACTCAGACATATTTACATTAGATTCTATCAGGGGAGTTAAGACAACCATTTCCACCAAAAATGCTGGTATGTATGCAGGGGACGAGAAATAAAGCGTCATACTTGGATATGCAAATTACAATCCACATCCATATCAATACATATCCACAATATAAATCAGGCTTTGAGACCAATGGGTCCAACAAAATAATAACTATATGAGTGGGTGAATGAGAAAAACTATTGTTAAGCTGCCCTTGAGAAGTATCCTAAAAACCCTAGGGCTATGACTCATAGCAGAAATGCTGTGCTTGTAGTGAGCAGCTCCCATGTGAAAAGGAATGTAACGGTACAAGTGCAAAGTTGGATAAAACGGAGGAAAGAGCATGCATACTCAATAAGCCTTGATAAGGACAAATGACCAAGAAAGCTTATTCAATTTCCTCTGACTAAATACAAGGGTAAAGTGGGGACAAATACGCTTACTCGCTTTTTTACTGAGGGATAGGTGAGAAGACCAACACCACTCTCAGACAAGAAAGCGGTATCAATCTTCTCATCTGGCTGACTCAGCCAGGACTTTGAGTTTCTAACATTTGGCTCCTGATAACTGTGGGACAAATTAGGAAAGATTTAAAAACATTTCGTGCACTTTCCTCATGGCATGTGCCATCTGTTATCTCCCACAGAAATAATCGACCACATTATAACAAAGACAATTGTATCTGCCAGATAGCATGTGTGTTATGTATCTACATCATGCATACATTAACACCGCAACCCCAATGTGAGAGAGAGAGAGGAATATCTTAACCAAAAATAACACCATCAGCAGGGAGGCATTGAATTAGAAAATGGATATTCTGTGTTTCAAAGCAACTAATTCTATTCCACTTTCTCTAATTCAGCAGTCAGAATAATTTCAGTATACGGCCAACAGCAGATCTGCAGCAGCCAAACAAAACTGAATCTGCTCTTTTGTCTGGTTGTTTTTGAAGGGCTCTCCAGCCAAGCCTCATCATGCAACTAATTCAGATGTAACCCCACTTTAAACCGCATAGACAATGGCTTTTGAGATGAGCTGGGTGCTGAGAGGGCTGTCGACAGTCAGACTCTAGTTGAAATGAACACACACAGACACACAAATACACGTGTGGCCACACACAGTCACAAAAAAGTGCCAGCAATAGATACGGTTAAAAGTGGACCCAACAAGCAATGTTTTAGTCTGATTGCCTATTGTATTGTACCACACACACAAACTCTTACTTGATTTCTTGCACTATAGCTTCCACCCTAAAATGTAAATGGACTTTTAAGTGGATCAGTTAGGTCATTTAAGGCTGGAGTGCCTTGAGACTTGAGCGACTTAAGAGGATCCTACGGTTTTCTCAAGTATCCTGCTAATGCACACTGAAAAAAAAGACTGCACATGATGACAGCAATGTTTGATTTGGTGACTGTCATATAGTGGTAGATAATTGCACCTACTTCTCAGTGGCCACATAGAATGAACACACTGGTTTCATAGGTAATACATTATTTGCATTGTATTAACATAGTATTGATTGGGAAACAGGAAGCGAAAAATAAATCATTCAATGATTTAATCCCAAGCTCTTCTTGCAACACATGATATGAAGCAGTCGCCTGATCTTAATCCTAAAATAACTGGCAAACATTTGGTAACAGAACGTTGACTTCAGGAGCCATTGACATATTGATGCTGAGTTAATTGTGTCATTCACCTGTCTGCTCTCCTGCAGTTGACTCTGTCTCCACCTCTCCCTTCTCCTCTGCCTCCTCCTCAGACACCTAATCCTGTTCTTCTCTCTTTTACTCATCCTCCTCTCCCCAAAGGGAACATAAGGCGGCACCACTGCTGAGGTTATGGTTTGACCGATCACCTCCATGACGCCACTGCCTCCCTCCTCGCCATCATCCAAGTCCTCCTCTCCTTCTTCTTCCTCCTCCTCTTCTTCTCCTAGCTCTGAGCTGATGAGCGATGGGATGCGTGTCTGATGACTTTGTGATGATCGTCCAGTTGCTGCCCCTGTTCTCACCTCCATCCAGAACGGATCTGCCACTCTGTATGAACTAAATGGGTGGTGGTGCAGGTTTCCTGCCGCTGTTCTGGATGAAAGTCTCTGAGGGGACAGAGGTGTGGATCTGGTTTGGGTGGGAGGCTGAGGGAGAGCAGACGACATGGACCTCATTGCTGGCCGAGGGGATTGGAGGTTTAAATTGGTGGTGATGGTCTGGGTGCAGCCAGTACTTGGAAGTCTGGGACATGTGCATCCTCTCTGCAAGGTGTTTGATCCTTCTCCAACTTCCAAAGTGTTGTTGAACGGGATGTCAGAATTACTGCTGGACCAACTTTCAGTGCTTCCTGTTCCCTGTCTGTCCTGGGCTCCATCTCCGTGTGTGCCAGTTCTTTCCGCCTTTCTCTGCCTTTGTTTTCCTCTTTCCCTGCTTCCTACGTGTTCAACATGTTGTCTCTCCTCATCCCTGTCTTGATTTCCCTCTCTCCATCTTCCTCTGCTGTCCTTGCTGCAGGTCTTTCTGTGTGCCTTCCTCCCTGGCAGGGCAGGTCTCACCAGTTGCTCCACACTGCTCGGCCTTCCCTCACCGGCTGGATCTGCGCTCCTCGGCCTAGGTCTCGCTGTTTTTAAACACTGGGTGCAAGTCTCGTTGTTGTCGTTTTCTTCGACGGCATCCTCACTTCCACGACCTCCAACTCTGCCCGAGACATTTACACTAGACGGTCCCAAATGGGAGCTCATGACGGCGCTTTCCAGGCCCTCCGTCACCAGCAGAGCGCATCTGATTCAACTTCAACCAGCCTGGTCTTTCCCCTGTCATCTTTCCCCAAGTCTTATCTCTGCATCCCGCTCCTTCTGGATGTAACTTTTTTTCCAGGAGCTAGAGGGACTGTTCCAGTGTAGAGGAGGTGAGCACTGCAGCCCTCTGGCCTGCCCTCTCCTGCCCCTGTTAGCCCGCTGGGACATTCCACACTGTTGGCAAAGACAAAGTCCCCCTGGTGAGCCCCATCACAATAGGTGCACTGGTCACGGCCTCACTATTGTCCCGTGACCTATAGAAAACACACTGCTATACAACTACTGAATACACAAAAAATAAGGTGAAAAAACCAGAGGCACCTTTTTTTTCTCACGACCACTACCATGGTGTCAGCTTTTTTTTCACTCTGGGGTTTACAAACAGTGTGTGTGTGTGTGTGTGTGTGTGTGTGTGTGTGTGACTTTTCCTTTATTTGATGTCTGATTTTTAGTTTCTTTAGACTCTAAGAAAACCTAAATGTGTTTGATAATAACTTGAGAAGGCAAGATGTGGCACTTTGTTGCAACAGATTGCTTTATTGTTTATCAAATGGAGAAAACAAAAAGGAAGAGAAGATTCTTCATCAGAGGAAAAACAGAACAGCTTCAGATTTTTTTTTACACCCATTATTATTATGGGTTAGGTGAAGTGTAATTACTTCGTTATAATTACTGAGCACAGAAAAAGAAACAAAACAGTCAACCCAGCTCATCCGAAGTAAATGCACGATACAGAAGCTTAAGCAAATATTAAATATAAAGAACAAGAGTAAATCTAAATATTTAATCACACAGAGATATGAATATTTTCATTCTTCTGCACAATTAGTGAAAAGTGTATCCCCCCTAAAATGGATATATTAATATTGTTGCTTCTTTAATTGTATTTACATGGAAAATGCAATCAGTGAAGTCAATGCACTCACTGTGAATAAATGAAAGCAAATATTAAAATATTAAAATGCATGCAGCCACAAGCACATGTGAAATGTATGTTTTCATGTGGTTCATGCATGATCACATGCAAGAATGCTGTTTCACATGTGCTAAATCTCATTCGTGAATTCATCACATAACACATTTGTTGTGTGGTATATGTGAGAATTGCTTTCATGTAGGGTCGGATGACATCTTCCTTGTCCTGTTGTGGACCTGATTCTGACATCTTTATGACATTTTTAAAGGACGTCAAAACTTCTTGAATCCAGAAAACTGGACCACAGAGACAGGATCAACCTCCAGACTTGCCATCAGGTCAGAGAAGAGTGTGAGACCTGCCACCACTGCCTTTTCTTTCCCCACCAACACAGCCATCACTAAGGCAGTCAAAATGCTAATCTACCAGGTGATTGATGAGACTGTCAAGACACTACAGTCCACCGAGACTGTAGAGACACCACAGTCCACCGAGGCTGTAAAGACACCACAGTCCACCGAGGCTGTAAAGACACCACAGTCCTCCGAGGCTGTAAAGACACTACAGTCCACCGAGGCTGTAAAGACACCACAGTCCTCCGAGGCTGTAAAGACACTACAGTCCTCCGAGGCTGTAAAGACACCACAGTCCTCCGAGACTGTAGAGACACCACAGTCCTCCGAGACTGTAGAGACACCACAGTCCTCCGAGACTGTAGAGACACCACAGTCCTCCGAGACTGTAGAGACACCACAGTCCACCGAGGCTGTAAAGAAACTACAGTCCACCGAGACTGTAAAGACACTTCACTCAACCGAGGCTGTAAAGACACTACAGTCCACCGAGACTGTAAAGACACTACAGTCCACCGAGACTGTAAAGACACTTCACTCAACCGAGGCTGTAAAGACACTACAGTCCTCTGAGGCTGTAAAGACACTACAGTCCACCGAGACTGTAAAGACACTTCACTCAACCGAGGCTGTAAAGACACTACAGTCCACCGAGACTGTAAAGACACTACAGTCCACCGAGGCTGTAAAGACACTACAGTCCACCGAGGCTGTAAAGACACCACAGTCCACCGAGACTGTAAAGACACCACAGTCCTCCGAGGCTGTAAAGACACCACAGTCCTCCGAGGCTGTAGAGACACCACAGTCCACCGAGGCTGTAAAGACACTACAGTCCACCGAGACTGTAAAGACACTACAGTCCACCGAGGCTGTAAAGACACTACAGTCCACCGAGACTGTAAAGACACTACAGTCCACCGAGGCTGTAAAGACACTACAGTCCACCGAGGCTGTAAAGACACCACAGTCCTCCGAGGCTGTAAAGACACCACAGTCCTCCGAGGCTGTAAAGACACCACAGTCCACCGAGGCTGTAAAGACACCACAGTCCACCGAGGCTGTAAAGACACCACAGTCCTCCGAGGCTGTAAAGACACCACAGTCCACCGAGACTGTAAAGACACTACAGTCCACTGAGGCTGTAGAGGCACAACCAGATCCTGTAGAACAGAAAAGGAGAGACACTATGAAGGATTCATGATGAGTTGTCTCAACTGGACTTGTTTGTTCTTGAAGAGGTTTTATCCCTCATCTAAAACAGTTTTGAACTTCCCATCTGATTTTGTTCTTTCATTTCCTTCCCTTCATTCTCTAACTGATATGAAAGCATGAGAATCCTTGTATGTCCAAGTTTGTGCTTCTCTGTCCTGAGGCTTCATGAGCTGTGAAGTGATGAAGCTTTTTCTGGACCAAACAACTTGAAAGACTTGAAGATGTCTTCGAATCATCTTTTATGTTTGTTTCTGTACTGACGTGTTGTTTTTGTTTCTATTTCTTCCCCACAAAGAACGAGAAGAAGGAGAAGACGGCTTCAACAGAATCTGAACAAGCCGCCTCCTTTTTGATGTTGTGCTGCAGTTTGTGCAGCTGTTGCCTTGACAAGTAAAGAAAAAGACCAGGACCAGCTTCAACCACTGGCCTGACCAAAACTTCTCCCCATCTCTATTTTCTCCCCCTCTCCCTCATTTCTTCCACCTGTCTATGTCTTTCTGCTCACGTTTCTTTGCCTTCTCTAGGTCTCTGGCTTTAGATTAAATAAAGTCAGGATATACATAGTGATGTGTTTTTACAGTGTTTTATCTGTCTGCTTCTCCAAATGAATGCATTTTGATGATTCTGGCAGTTTCTTGGAAGGATTACCTGTTACCCACAAACTAGACAAAAGTACAAGACATTGCATGTTGCACAGCTATTGACGCCCCCACACACAGCGTCATAGAGACAGAAGGAGCACAGGACCGAGCCATGTACTTGTATTTTATGAGCTAAATTAATAAGTGCAGCTTGCAGCAGGCATTAGCTTGCCAACATTGCACACTCGGGCAAAATCTTCAAACTTCTGCCCTCTGATAAAACCCATCCATGTGTGACTGTGACTAAACTTCAAGTGAAAATGTTACGTTGGTGTAAAAAAGAATGGCTAAAGGCCCTGAGCTAGTTACATACTAATTTTCATTTTGAGACTCAAGGCAGCAACGAGGGTCAGTCAAGTTCAACGAGAATGCGGAGCAGAATGCCAAGGCGGCCTTGACTTCACCGTTGTAGCTATAGTGGGAGATAATAATGACGCTTTGACCTTCATCCTTCATATATTTAGTCTATATGGTTATACTTTATGGACACAAATGTTGGACTCATTCTACCCATCGTTGTAGGCTTGTAGTCACTTGAGTCGACAGTACCAGCAGGAATATGTTTCTGTTCTATTTTCCTTAAATTTTCCCTTTTCATTTTAAATTTTGGGTTAAATGATCCTGCTAACTATAAACCCTGCACACCCCTCCCTCCTTCTATCAACCCTGCAAGTGAGTGTTTGTCTTCTCTCACTAGCTAGGTCTATTCAAGGATGTTTCTCTCTCTCTCTCTCTCTCTCCCTTTCCCTTTTCCTCATCCCATTCCCACAGCATCTAACTTTGCCTGAAAATACTGATGCAACAGTGGCCATCATCTGATGCAGTACCCGCTGTAAACAGCAGATGGCAGCAGCTCTCCTCTCTGCACCGTCGTGGCGCTGTCCCTGGTCCTGAAACTACCTCTCGCTCCCAACGCTCTGAGCATGTTACCTTTCCTTCCATCCCGGCTCGAAATGCATGGTTCCTTAAATACTCTATACTTGTCACTGAGTTTCTTTTAGAGGTCTTTTGCATATCAAAAAATGTCTGTTTCAGATGAAGTTGCCTTAAACGAAAAGTTAATAAGAAGTAATGAAAAATTAAGAAATGTTCTCAGTTATTATTTCCACCTGGAGTATCCTGCTGATATATATATTTTTTGCTATCATGCTATTTTTGTAATAACTCAGTTAGGCTATTACGTTTTAGTCCTGACTGGCACCTACCATTTGAGATGTAAACTTAAAAGAAAATCCACAAAATGTTACATTCAGTGAGTCCAAAGAGTAAAACAAAGGAGAGAGAAAAAGAAAGGAGCTGCTCTGCGCCCTCGTCGGCTGTCTGCAGTGAAAAACGGAGCAACAAGAAGAGCAGAGGCACAAAACTCCAGGGCGACCTCCACACGGTCTGACGTACCCAAAGCTGCTGGTATAAATGAATTCACGGCGTCACCGAGCTCAGATGATTCGCAGTACCCGTGAGCGCACCCGGCTGTCAACACTCACGGGCTACAACTCACACAAACCCCCTCACACACACATACTCACAAACACCTCTGCGTCATGCGTCCTGAGAGCGACGGCACGAACGCGGTAACTCCGATGGACCCCGGTAAAACGCACAGCGGCAGCAGTCTGAGGGGCTGACTGGGTCCTGCTTATCTGTCCAATTGCGTGTCCCCCACTGCTCTGGGAAAGTTGCGCTCTCAGTGTGGTCGCATTATGGATTTTATAACAACGAGCGCCAACGGCAGCAACTCGACCAGCGGTTACCCTGACGGGGTGGACGTGGTTGCCGACTGGGACGGGAGTGAGAATGGCACGGGCTCTGGGTCTCCGACAGATGTAAAGCTGAGTTACCAGATTATCACCTCTCTGCTCTTGGGGGCCCTCATCATCTGCTCCATATTTGGCAATGCGTGCGTCGTGGCAGCCATCGCCCTGGAGAGATCTCTCCAGAATGTGGCTAACTATCTTATTGGATCTCTGGCCGTGACAGACCTTATGGTATCGGTGCTGGTTCTGCCAATGGCGGCCCTCTACCAGGTTTTGAACAAGTGGACACTGGGGCAGGGGATCTGTGATTTATTTATATCCCTGGATGTACTGTGTTGCACATCATCCATCTTGCATCTGTGCGCAATTGCATTGGACAGGTTCTGGGCCATAACAGACCCAATTGACTATGTAAATAAACGGACGCCGAGGCGAGCTGCGATCTTGATAAGCGTGACTTGGCTAATTGGTTTCTCCATCTCTATTCCGCCTATGTTAGGCTGGAGAAGCGCCGAAGACAGGGCAAACCCCGACGCCTGCATCATCAGCCAGGACCCAGGCTACACCATCTACTCCACATTTGGGGCTTTTTACATCCCTCTCATTCTCATGCTGGTCCTGTACGGCCGAATATTCAAGGCTGCTCGGTTTCGGATTCGAAAGACGGTGAAGAAACCCGAGAAAACAAAAGTGTCCGACACGTGCTTGACTGTGTCTCCGGGCATCTTCCACAAAAAAACGAACGGGGAGGCCGGGGGCAAAGGCTGGAAGCGCAGCGACGAGTCGAAGCCCAGCTCTCCGTGCGTAAACGGCGCGGTGAAGCACGGAGAGGAGGGTGAGTCACTTGAGATAATAGAAGTTATCGGCAACTCCAAAACGCACCTGCCTCTGCCCAACACGCCTCAGTCCTCCTCGCAGGGCTACGAACACATGAATGATAAGAACTCGGGGGCGAAGAGAAAGATCGCGCTGGCGAGGGAACGTAAAACGGTGAAGACACTGGGGATCATCATGGGAACTTTCATCTTCTGCTGGCTGCCCTTTTTCATCGTCGCACTTGTGCTGCCTTTCTGTGCAGAGAGCTGCTACATGCCCGACTGGCTGGGCGCAGTCATAAACTGGCTGGGCTACTCCAACTCTCTCCTCAACCCCATCATATATGCCTACTTCAACAAAGACTTCCAAAGTGCTTTCAAGAAGATCATCAGATGCAAATTCCACAGAGCGTAACCACACACAGTGAAAACATGTGCGTTTACTTAGATGTGGAGTGAATGAACGGACAGCAGGAAATGTTCGCTGACTGTATGGGGGGGGGGGGGCGGGGGGGACTTTTCATTCCGGGACAGTTTCTTTTTCGGTGTGTGTTCGAGGACCGTGTAAAAAAAGAAAAAGGAAACCCGGGGTCGCTATCCGGTGATGAACTGAGACAAGACGTGGACTTTCGCTCTTAATGTACAAGCTCATGTTTGTTCAGTGTTGTAGCTACATTATATAGCCTATATGCGACGGCAGCCATCGCTATATTGCCATGCAACACGTGTCATGTGCTGATTCCATGCATTCTATCCTGAGACACGCGGGGGTTCCGTCCCACACCATGAGCTTTGTAGCACTGACACAATAAAAGCAATCAAAGTTTGTCATTAAGAATGAGTCCATCTTTATTTAGACGATTAAATAGCTAATGAGCCAAGCACAGATCAGGGCCTGTTGTGAGAAAAAAAACGTAACAGTTTCACTTGGGACCTGTCTCATCATCATCATCATCATCATCATCATCATATCTTCATATAAGGAATGCATCATTGACTGTGTTGTTGAGCAAACAAAGCAGGAGCAACTTATCAATTTGCTTCACAGGCCACAGGGATGATGATGATGATGATGATGATGATGATGATGATGGGCGATCAGGCTGTGGAGTGCATGGTGTGTTTGATGTCTTACAGCAAATGGTTGTGGAACAAACCCCTCTGCCTATCCATCAAATCCATCTCGGAGTCAAAAGCAAAAGAAGATAGGCAATTTTTTTTCTAAAATGAAGGCTGGTATTCTCTCTCTCTCTCTCTCTCTCTCTCTCTCTCTCTCTCTCTCTCTCTCTCTTACAATTCCAGAGCTCCCCCTTCCCATCCCTATGTCAGGTTGTCCCCTATGTGTGTGGGAAAGACTGAAACAACAGATTGAGAAAGAAAATAGCTCGAGAAAAGAATCACGAGAGAACATCAAACATCTTTTTCCTACATTAGGTTATTATACAGTACCATATAGCTTTGAGTATTTGAGAAGACAGCCTGGTTGCATCAACATCTAGAAAAGCAGTGCTAAATTTAGTATGCACTCATAACACCACATAATGTAGAGGGACCACATACTCCCCACTGCTATAACTGCTCTCGTCGATCAAACAAATCCCAGACACAAATCCACTTACAGCAGATACAAAAGATAAAGACTGTCAGGAGGAGGAAAACAACTTTCAGGAAGAAGTCCCAATAAGGCCTGCACGCTTCACAAGATGGGTGGCTATTTGGCCCAAGGCGTCATGGGTCAGTCAAGGTGGCGGGTGGGCTAAGTGAGCGTGGACAGACCAGAATGTAATATACCGTGTGGCAATTTAGAGATGACACCCATGTCAGACACTCAGGAGGGTGCATGTAGGTTACAGGACACATAAATAACTTTTTTTGACTAATTAATCCACGGTGGCAGTACTGTTCATTTAGGGATAAGAATGTATAAGCAGTCGACCTAAATGTAAAATCATTTTAAAATGATTTCTAACACACTGTAATGTGGTGTATGCAGATATGAGGACATCTGTGTGTTTATTAATGTATGTGTCAACAACCATAGCTCCTCCTGTAAGGCAGCTTTGAGGCTGCAATGAATGATTGATAACAAAGAATAACAAAGCTGTAATCAAATTAAATAAAATATGAATACACTCACAATAACGACTGCTTAAAGTTTGTTATGAATCATTTAATAACATGATGTTGTTATAGTATAGAAATTAAAAAAATACTATTTGTACTATTCATGTAAAATATTACAACACATCTTATAAGATTACAACTCTATTATATCATATTGTCAATGATTTATTAACTTTTAATGCACCAGTTATAAATGCTTAACAACTACAATATAGAGTGTTATAGTGTGTTATAAGCCATTTACTGAGTATAAATAAATGCTTATCAATGTGAAGTGCAGTGTGTCACAATAAAGTATGATCTAAATGGCACCCAGGACATCCGTCCAGTTGCAGTCACAGGACAATACAGTATATTTCAAATCACAGAAGTTAATTGAGTCTGAAAAAAATTTACTTTTCCCTCCAGAGTTAATATCACTCTTTGATTTCAGGAAATTAAGATTTGGCCTGTGCCAAAAGTGATGTAGTGATGCTCCGGTCTCAGCAGCACAGTCACTCTACACTACGGCTGAAAAGAGTCAAATAATTGTTGGTCATAAAAATGATTCTGCAACTCTAATAATGTCAGCTTCTCAAATGTGAGGATTTATGTTTTTCTCTGTTAAACAGCCAACTATCATTGTCATGATTGTAAACAAAATATCTTGACAATTACAACAGTCAGTGTAACAGATAATTGTGTCAGGAGAAAATTGAGCTGGTAGGAGGACGTCAAAAAAAAATAAAGTCTCTTCCTCTCCATGACACTGGCTACCTTTTGCTCTCTGGTGCATCAGTGCGACACCAATGCACTAAAAATGCTTTTGGGAAAATGAGTCCCATACCTGTGACCTGTAGGTCAAGTCCTGGGCTTATGACAGTGTCAGACAGGCCCATAGAGAATGTGGTGAGCATGGTCAGGTTTATTTTTCAATTGTGAGTCACATTGTGTGTAAGACCATTAACATCATTACATTATGGTCCTGATACATTGGATTACAAGGCAGTGACCTCCTTTGAACTATGCAGTAATATCAAAGCTTTGGATTGTAGGACTGCATTAATCCCACTCCCTCTAGGCTTCTTAAATGTAATGTTAGGTAGGTGGGAGCAGTGTGATGACGCAGGAGCATCGCCTTCAACCCCCGGGAGGGGAGGAGAGGAGAGGGGGATTATATAAAATGGCAACACAAACAGCGTGATTACAGGATTTATTATGTCTACCGCTGCCCTCTGGCCTAAAACTGCATGGAAATCGTATGAGATTATGCCGACATAGAGTAGGTTGTTATTGTTCCTATAGGAGCAATTTAGCAAGAATGAACAGCAGGTTATAGGACGGGTAAGTGCAAATGCAGAGCTCCTGTAACATTTTTCAACGTCAAGATATTAAACATTTATAGATTCTGTAATGAAAAGTCAGGCAACCCTGTTCATTTTATAGTGACATTTAATTTGGGTGCATAATTGTAATTTTTTCAGCGTGCTACTTTGAAATTGATTAAAGCGATCAATATCAAACGGCAGTTGCCAACTGAAAATGTGACTGCATAAAGAACAGACAGTCCAAGAAACAAATCTACTTATTAATATTAATTGCTTCATGACTGCACTTACTATTATTAAACATGAGTTCGTTTTGAGGTGAGACAGTGAAAATGTTTTGAACTTATCAAAGGATCTAATAGATTTTAGGTTCGGATCATACAGCTGTGAAAATGGATGTTCTTCACTGATCTTAACTTATATTGTAGACTGACAAGGACCTAAAACACAGTTTATATGAATAATTAGAATATTTAAAGTAAAGTAGTTCAAATGTTAATTTCAAAATGAACACCGTTAATTAAAATGGCCTGTCACCTGAGATCAGTTGACGAACTCGAGCCTTTCATAGAGAAGTGTTTCAAATAGAAATCTCAAAATAAACTTACAAAATTAGGCTGCGTTCAAAGAAGGAAGGACTGCTTTGTTGATATTTTCATAAACAATGAGCACAGTCCAAAAAATATTTGTTGCATGAGGATTTCTTTAAGACATTGACGATAGAATGTTTTTTTCAGAAATGCATATCATCAGCACCACGATACATTTTTAATAACAACTGGTGGTCGAAAAGTGAACTCTCGGAGTAGGTAAATATGTGCAAAGATTTTAACTATTTTAAGGATATCATAAACTGTAAGGGAGGCTGTATCTGGTACCAAAAATCATGTTTTTGTTTTTTTGTAATTGGCTTAACGCAGCTTTTCACTGCATTTTTGTTGCATTAAAAACCCTTACAGGACACATTTACGTATGTTACATCATTATATGTTCAGTGTAAGTAATGTATGACTCTACAACTAATCAATGTAAATCTGTGTGTGTTTCAGTGTTTTATAGGGCATTATAAAGAGAGGAAAAGCATATTTGGTTGAAGAAGTTAGCGGATGAGCGGAAAGCAACACAGAGAGTGTGAAAAACAAGGTTTGAAAGACAATGGGAAGAGGAGACAGGCAAAGACGAGGAGAATGTAAGAGAGAAATATATATGACTGAACACTCAGCACAACACATGTTTTCTGCCTCGCCCCCATCATACTTCAAGGTCTTTTTCATCTGTCAGATTGTTTTTCAAGGATCTCACAGCCCACAGCCCTTCACACGCCGGAAGCTCTCGCACTCTCTCTCTCTCTCCGTCCAAGCCTGAGAGAGGCAGGGAGGGAAGAGCACCAGAAAACTTCTCCTGACATGGAGAGATTACGGTTTGGGTGTTTTCAGATACGGTCCCTTTTTTTTTTTTACTACAAACGTTAGTTTACCTCATTTGGAAAACAGATGCGTCACTTCTGTTCCGCGGTATAGTCCAAACATTGATGGATAAAACAAAGTATGTGTTCAGATCTTCTCACTCTCTCACACACACAGACAGGCGCATGAACACGCCAACTCATCACTTTGATGGAGGGCAGGCATCACGTGTTCAAGGACAGCAAACAGAAAAAAGTAAGAGTAAACCATGTGCTGTCTGACGCTTTCCTCTTTCACAAACAATCTAAAAGCATAAGAGTGATGAGGCCAAATGCCAGTTCACAGCTCCCACCCAACTTCAATTTGAACTTCAAGGGGAAATGTGTCTTGTAGCCAGGTGAAACAACTCACACGGACTGAAAATGAGATGCATAAGAATAATAAATAAAATACATAAAACACTACGCACGCTGAGACATTTTTTTAAGGTATTTCCATCTCCAGATTAAACCAGTGATCCAGATCCATTTTGGTTTGTGACCCATGACAAAAACAGCTTGGTTTGATTGTGGTCCCATGTCACGTTTCAGAAGTCTTCACCCATTTACTGTAGATTTAAGTGTTGAAGGCGCAAAAAAAGGTTTGATTAATAAACATTTTACAACACAATAAATGTGAGAAAAAAGTAAAAAAATGAATATGCATTTGTTTACCACAACTTTGACTATTTGGAGGAAAGCAGTGTCCTATGTGGAACCACTCGATTTAACTTCTGAACTGTATATAAAGTATCTTGATGAAACAATAATTTTCTCTACTAACACACATTAGACAAAGTGACAGTCTTTGTGTTTTGAGAAGCAGTTGAAGGGATATTTGTTCACTTCCATAAAACCGGAGTTTTCTTGGATCCATTATACTGCAGGTATCTACCATCAGCACTCTGTCGCTGTAGTGGTTGCCAGGTTGTACAAACTGAATTTGTTTCATCATTCACTGAGTCCTAAAAAAATTTATAATAATAATATAGATATTACATACATGTAGGCATTCAATATATATGACCAGTTAATAATATATGGATATTTAATCTAAACTGGTTAGTATATAGAATAGTTAATATAGCTCCAGATTCACCAGATACAACCATTCTGCTGCTATTTGCTGCTAATACATGTGTAATTCTACTAAAGTTAAATTACATTTTGAATGCAGGACTTTCACTTGTAATGGAGAGTTATTATGGTGTGGCGTTGACACTTTAACTTCAGTAAAAGATCCCAATATTTCCGCAACTAAATTTCAGCACAAACTCTGAATGCAATTTGGCTTGTTAGAGATCCAAAAGTGGAATTTGTGTCAACACGACCAAAGTTGACCTAATTATCTCCCAGATTTTTTTGTTTTTAGTCGGATGTTACCAAAAGGCAATGCGTGTGTGTTTCTCTCAAAGCTGTAGTGGTGATTCTAAAAGAAGATGACGCAGGTTTTAATTTGGATCTTATTGCCGCTAGCTCCTTGAGAGAGAGACATCTTGGAGAGGAAACATCACTTGGCTTATTGCATCATTTCCAGTATCAGTCAGCGGGCAAAATCTGCCAAGAGTGAGATCTATTGCCTTTAAATGAACTCAAAACAACAAAAAAGCCCCCTGTCTTCGTTTCATCTCCTGCAATGCGTTTTCTTAGCATCCCAGCATGTGTCTTGTAAATATGTTGACGGCCTTTCTATAAATAACTTAACATGCCAGCTATTTGCCTCAGGGACATCACATTTGATTCATATTGTTTTTAAATTTACATTTCCTCCCTTTGTCTCTGCAAACCATAATGCACCACCACCATCAGTTGAGCATGCTTTTTAGAAGTCAAGTGTCAGCGCCCTCAGTAACAACGGCTTTATTGCTGCTTCATAGATCTTTAATAACAACATCATCTCAGTGCTCGTTGTTTTGTGTCCTCTGAGACAACGTGGTTGCTTTCAGTCATGTTGTCTTAATTGCCAACAAGATACTGACACTGGCAGAAGATGTGCACAGTAATTGGGCAGTTATGAGCACACTCACTGCAGACAGAAACAAACACAGATATTCCCCTAAGCACTGATGTTCCTAATTGGGTCTGGTTCGCAAAAACCTTTTTGTCACTACAAAGTGATGGCGCCTCATTTAACAGAGGGACAGACAGTGAGATATTTAGACTCAATGCCAATAAGTGTATATTGTTCCCCATAAATACAGTCATAAAGTTAAGTCTAGATCAAGCAGGCAAAGAGACTGATGGGAGTGGGGGGAGGTTGAAAGATTTGCATGAGATGGTCGACTGACTAATGTTTGGTGAGAGCTACATTAACCATTACCGCTGTTTGTCTTAGCTAATGCAATCGCTTCACTTACTTGATGCTTTGTGATGGATATATGGGCCCAGAAAGTAAAGCAAGGAGACGGTGGACAGGGCCCCACCATCTATGTGGGGACACGTGCAAAAACAAAAGAAAGGGAAACAGAGAGGAAAAAAGTAAAGAGAGAGAGAGTTAGTTTTGATCTTAAAATATTGTCTTCGGCCTCAGGCTTTTGCCAAAAATTCAGAGCCCGTGCACCACTCAGAAAGCATATTTGTTGCCAAAGGAAGAAATCCTCGGCATGTGTAAGGACAATCAGAGTACTGGCTCAAGGCTAAGCTGAGGGCCTCGAGGCTTGGGATGAGGAAGCTGCTGCTTCGTGCACATGTATGTACAGGCAGTACCCCTTCAAGCATGGAATACATGAAGTATGCGCTCCAATTTACAGCAGCACGTGCTGTATATATGTGCTCATACTGTATATGAATGTGTCGTGTCTGGACATGAGCAGGCGCCCTGACAGTTTTAATATGCCTATAAGGGATTATCAGACCTCGGTAAACACATTGCGTTGCCTGGGTGTGTGTAGGTAAGGGTGGCGTGCTCTCATTTGTATTTCGCGTAGATGTGCGTGTGATTTGTGTATATGTGTTGGCGGAGAGCAGCAGCAGTCCTCTTGGCAAAGTCTATCCATTAGTCTCTGTCACAGCCCAGCTGCAGCTCCACGGATCTAAAGGATAAGCGCTCGCTGACACTTCATCATTCGCAAACTGAGCCTCTAAGGGAGGCCAATTAGCTACATGCAGTGCTAACAGCAGCCAGGGGGCTTATCTTATGATCCTCTGACCATGGCATTTAACAGAGACTAATAGTATACGAGACTGCTTGCACAGCGCTCTGCGGGTATAGTCATGCATGGCAGTTTGTGCAAACAGAAACCCATGTGTCCGTCCGTGCTCGCACCACAGCGTCACATTAGAGACATATGGAAGGTCTATATATATATATGTATGAGGAACACGCAGCTTCACTAGTCTGCCTGCTATTCATAAAGATGTGATGTGATTAAATCTGGCATGTGATCCTAAGGACCTCCAGCGTGTTCCGAGTCTGCCCCAAGGTCTCTTCCCAGCTGGGGGAATCTTGGAAAACTTCCACAGGGAAGAGTCTTGAGAGGCATCCTGATCAATATCTACTTATCAGTATCATTACCAACTTGCCCCCTCTAAGCTGCCCTGGTCCCAAACCACAGTGGGTTGCTGTTTAAATCATTTAAAAGCAAACTGATTCCCTTTGTTTTTCCTCTGTTAACCGTAGTTGTTATTCTTTTTCAACTGACTCCCTTGTTTCTTTCTTTAAAAAAAACAACAACAATAAAGGATTCAAAATAGATTTCAGCCAATTGAAGTAGAATGACTGGAATGAGAGATTGGGAGCCATGGAGAGCATACACATGAATCATCCTCACAACCCCTAACCCCCTTTCTGGTCTTTGTATCTCGTCTCCCTCCCCTTCGTCCTTATCTCTTTTTTTGTGCACCTCCCATGTTCTTCAATTTTCACCTCTTTACTCCTCTCTCACTATCCCCGGAGCAACACTCCTCTCCTCTCTCCACAGTCTAGTCTCATAGACTTTCCACTTAACAGCAACAGCAAAAAAAAACAAAAAAAACAGGTCAGAGAAGAGCAGCACCACTTGCTGTCTGGCTGGCAGAAATCCTTGACCTTTCGCTCTTGTTCCGTTTTTCTGAGCAGCGGAGCCTGTCAGATGACCTCTCGTCTCAGATGTTGAGAGACCCTTTCAATGTTTTTTGAGATAGACAGAGAAAGAGAGAGAAGTCATGAAGAGAGGCATAGCTATTTGCCACAACAGCATCTGCTGGCTCCAAACATTTGATCAGATTTCAACACCAATATCATGCTCTATTAAAGTATTTTATGGCTGCTTTGGTTCAATTTAGCAGTTTGAATGTGCAAAGCTCTATACACAATGTGTTGTATCCCCAAAATTGGGCTCATAAACTCAAATACAATAGCATGCAACACAAAACACCCGTATCAAATTAGGAAATGCATCATATTTATCAGAGCATCGGGGTATCAGGGGTATCTGGCATTACCGAATTTTAATAATTCATTTTTAAATATTGTCTAAATAATGTTCTAAGAGAGCATGCTATGGCAATTGTCTCAAAGATTACACAAATAGCTACCGGTATATTAAAAAAATGTACTTTCAGAAAAGTGAGCTAAATGATGATTGTGACTGTGTTTCAGTGCATCAGTTTACTTTTTCTGTATTGTTATGCAAGATATCAAACATGATATATCCCAGTCCAGCTATATTAATCCTCCAAAATACAGAGTGTCACTGTAACAGTGTAATGTTTGAATTGACAAAGCAAGTATAGCATCATAACATTATAGTATCAGAAACTCAATGCATCACGTCATTGTACAAAAAGAGAGAAACGTATGGCAGTGGTGGCAAGATGATAAGCAATTATTCTGCATTGTTGCTCATCTGAATAATAATCTATTAAAAAGCATTAAATGTGCCAATATGAGGTGTTATTTTCTAAGGACTGAGCAAGTGAATTTATGTTCATCACTTTCTATTTAGGGACAGCATTTTTTTTAAACTTGAGCCATCATTGAATAATAAAATATATAATAAATAAATAAATAAAACTACAGGAACATTGAGGGAACAGTATATACAACATTGGAATGGATCCTGTATATATAGTATATTGATAAAGTATGCCTGCCTCAGTTGCCATTAATTATGCAGAGCCAGGAGAAATATACTGAGTTTGCAGAGCCAGTGCTAAATCTGTATACCATTAATATATTATCTAATAATCCTCCTTTTCCGAGAAGATTCACAGAAGATTTGCAGCGGTTGGTTTACGTGCATGTGTGTTTGTATGTATGCATAAGTGATGCACGCACACACAAGTGGATCATATTTGAATTTCAGTTATGATTTACATTTCGTGCTGTCAGCTTCTCTTCTTTCATCTCCAGGGTGTTGTGTTGAAATTAACAGGCAATCTACTACTCACTCACACGTGCTGGTGCAAGAGGTCCTCTGATCTGGTTCCAGCATGACTTTAACATGGTGCCATGGACTTGCCTCTCACTATCTACTGCACTGTAGCCTTCAAACTGCACTTTGTGGCATTGGGTTGTACTTAAAGGAGAAAACTTCAGCTAAACTGTTGGTCATGGTGCTATATTCTTGATGCAAAGGGCCTCAAGAAAAAAAAAAAGCAGTAGATAAGACACAACTGAATCTGTCAATTACTATGAGGAGGGGATGAAAGAAGCGTGAAGAAAAGGGTCACGACCACATTTAATGAGAAATCGCAAAAGTGTCACAGCTGGTTAACATTTGAAGAAGAAAACAAAAAAATGCTTTTGGCAAGACCACGAAATTTAAACTGTGGAAAATCCTAAAACATTATTTTGCCCACAATGGCGGGTAGTTCACACTGCAGAGTTTGGACTAACCATAGAAATAACATTTAAAAAATCGACAAAAATAAAATAAATGTATGCCTCCTCCAAACAGTGATGTTGCAGTTTACATTCATCTCTGTCCAAAATGTCATCATTACAGAATGTTTACCTTTTAGCAATTGTGTGACATTGTTGTAATTAGCATAGGAATTCTTGAGTTATGGCCCAAAAAGTGTGTGAGGTCACAGTGACCTTTGACCAACAAATTCTAATCAGTTCATCATTGAGTCCAAGTCCTCTAACATTGAATCAGTTCGATTTTGGCGCTTTAGTCAAGGTCGACATTTGTGCCAAATTTTAAGATATTCCCTCCAGGGGTTCCTGAGATGACGCGACCGTGAGAATGGACCGGACAGACCACCCGGAAACATAACGCCTAAACACACAACCAAATACTGACGCAGGAGGAGGCTGAGCAGGTGGAGGGTGTGGTGGGGCAGTGAGGATGCAGAACTCAGCATTGTTCTATGCAGACTGTAGTAGCACAACATGTATATTAGCCTGCCTCATTAGGCTTTTTTCTCTCTTCTTTGGTTTTACAACTACTTATTATGACTTATTGTCATTCCTTTTAATGATAGGTCATATTTAACTTCTTTTCGTGCAATTTGTGAAGCACTTTGAATTGCCACTGTGAAGGAAATGTTCAATATGAGGAGAACATGCCCTGCCTTTTTGCTTTGCCTTTATGTGTAGTTGTGCTTAATCCATAGTGGCAGACCACCATGTAATGCAGAATTATGCATATGACATGTGGTTGAACTCTTTGGATTAAAGGCAGTGGGGATGAGGAGGGTCATCCATAGTTCCATGACTGTCATGTGACACTAAGATGGCAAGGCAGCATTTTAATAACTGCAGTACATGCTTTTGACTTGTCACATTTTCAGTGACACGTAAAAAGTATGTTATGAGATAATGAGAGTTGTAAAAGCAGCATGTTTCCATGTCTATTTCTTTCTTTCTTTATGTCACAAAAATATGATTGTTGTTAGTAAACCTCAATACCCTTCATCTTTACATATGAGCAGGAATCCACTGCATGGATATATTCAACTCAAGAACATGTCAGTAAAAGATGATTTTCCATTCCTGACACGGAGGGCAATAAAGTGCTTCACTTAAAAGGTCTCCTCTCTTAATGACACAAGAAGGGAAACTACAGAAACAGAGAAAGTATACAGTGGATAAAATATGCTGTTTGACAAAATATGAATAATGCAGACAAGCGGCCCGACTGATAATCTATCGTGAATATGATTATGCACACCACACATTTCCTTTGAATGCTCTACTTTGATGTAAAGCTGCATCCATCTGCCCTTACATATTGTCATGTTCCCAAGTGCAAAATCTATGTTTAAGAAAAACTGGAATACGTCAGTTGGAATGAGCGGCATTGACAAGTTATAGGACAACCAGACAGAGGCTGCAGACGGTGAAATAATATATCTGATTCAGCCAAAGCATTTTCTCTCCTCTCAAACGACACTGAGTATCAGAGGAATCTCCTGCACTAATCCTGCAGGACTAGACCGGGATTACCAGAGCTGTGTGAACAATACACTGCACTGATTGGCAAACTCAGCGCCGCAAAACTGACGTGAATTCACCATGTGAAACTCCAGAGGGAGAGCGAGACTTCTGTAAGAAACCGGAGTTGTTCGGCTCTTAAAATGCTCGCAGGCTTTCTTGCTTTGTGCAAGCGCACATGTGCACTCTAAAAAAAAAACACAAACACACACTTGCACACATAACACTGAATACTTTATTCTGGTTTCACTGAACTTCTTTTTGCCACTCCTGACTTTTCCTCGATAGCTCCAGCAGCCTCCCATCATTATCTTTCACTTGCTCTCGTTCTCCCTCTATTATTCTCTTTCATTTAGGACTTTTACATTTTTCACCCTCTCACTAATTCTATCCTATTTTCCTCCTCTCTCCATGTCTCCTTCTAGTTGTTGCTTTTAAAGTTTAGTAGGTTTTATTTATACTGCATAGCCCCAAAAATAAAAGCCTCAGAGGGCTTTACAATATGTACAGCCTGTGTCTCTGACCCGGTTCTGAATAAGGAAAACAAAATAAAAACATAGTAAGATCCTCTAAGTCATGATCATTCCCCTTTCCTATTTTCTTGTGTTATCATAATTTCCCCCTTCCTTCTTTACTTTTCTCCTCCCCTCTCCATCCTTCTTCTAACTTTGTCTCCTCTCCACTGCACTCTATTTTACCCAAATCCTCTCACCATTCCCCTCAGAGAGCCACAATCTGTCCTCCCCTCTGTCATTAAGATGCAGTGCAGGGAAGTGATTGCCGTTCCAGACCCCGGGGATATCTTGGAGGATCCACTGAAATAAGTGCTGCTAGTAATGGTTCAGCATGCAACAACAAGAAACATGATGTGGGCAGATCGTTCGCAGATGACTGTAGACGGGGAGCAATTTCGCACGATACGGCTTCCAACTTGTTTACCGAAAATATGTAATCCATCAGCTTCTTCCGAATGTGTTTTTCTCCGACGGTCTTATTTTTCCATTACATCCAACTTATATTTGACCCTACTGTGAATATTCTCAGTCGATCAGTCATCCATCCGCTGTCTTTCAAATAACTGTAGGCTTTGAAATACAGGCGTAATATCAGAGAGAAGTATGTTTTGCAAAATACATATTTGATACACAAAGCAGTCTCATAGTCCTGTAAAACTCTAGCTGTGGGCTCACTTGTTTCACTGGGCGCTATATGTGCTTCTTAAATTAATCAGGCACATTAAGAATATGACTCATGTTACCTTGTAGAGTTACAATAAAGTTGATACGGCAGCCAGTAAAAGTCAATCACGTAGCTGGCAGCCATGCATTTTCTGCCATAATTGCATTTGGCAATATCCAATGGTAATAACTGCAAAATGTGAGATGGCCAATTTCGTTGTTTCAGTGGAGTGTGAAGAGGATTGTAATTCAAAGTGCTTTGATATATCGTGGAGTTTAGCTCGGTCATCAAGTCCAATACAAGAAAAGAGAGGGGGACAGATGGGGCCGAGGGATACAGCAGAATGACAGCCTTACAAATGGCTGAGCCCAAATCATCCACATAGTGGGTGTGTGCATTCATTAATAATAACAATACATGAGGAAGAGGGTGACTAAAGCAGGAGTGCGCTGGTACAGCAGAAGTACATGAAACAAAAAATGGCTCTAATAAGCCATATGTTCAATTTGAGCGACATTACTACCTGTCAATTACAGGTATCATTCTTGCATATTGATCCAGTGCCGGTTATCAATATCCATCCTGCCTGGTCAGGATCAATGCTCTGCACATAAAGATCCCTTGTGAACACAGGGAAGAAATCCTGTGAATCTGTTTTTCAGCAGCAGCCTCACCAAGCTCTCCTTTTCCTCCCTGAGCACTAACGATCCATTAGGCACCTGTCTGTCTTTCTCTCCGTCACTTGCACACAAATGTGATCTTTCCATTTTGCCTCTCGTCTCTTCCATATTCTGCCTTTCTCTTTCCGTCTGTCTGTCTCTCCCTCCGTCTCCCTCTCTCCTCGTTCCCCAGATGTGCAGTATCTCCACTCGAAAGCGTTTCCCTGTTCCAGGGCACAATAAACAGTTGTTTGCGGTGTGGAATAACAAAGATTGTCACCATGGATACTCTTCCATCCCGTGAGCGCTGAGTGGCCCTTTCCGAGTTCTAAAAGGAGCAATTATCTGATGACATCAAAGACAGGCGACGGCATAAAAAAGCAAAGCGAGGGAATTGGGCCCGAGCTATTTATCAGACAGGTGGAGAGGAGGCCTTATTCAGCCGGGGTGACCGGCCTCAGGCGATACGCGTTCACCTAAAGGGGCCTAAGGCAGTTATATAAACATGGCTTTCATACAATATAATACAAATATGAATACGAGCAACATAATAGCTCCAGTGTATTTTATGAATGTAGACCAGGAGGGAAAAGAATACCAGCTGTATCTGAACAGCTAAAATCATGAACAGGATCACACTACAACAGCTTTGTATTATTGCAAAACACACATTTACACAATCACAATAAATGGTACACTGGTGATACACTCGGCAAACACAAGTAGACAACAAATCTGATTATACGTGCCAAAGCTCTAAAAACCTTCAGTTTAATACCAGCATTAAACACGATGCCACTGTCTGGTGAACACAGTCGAGCAGTTAGCAGCTAAAGAGGTAAATATTCCCCTCACGATTTGGTGACGACCAAAAAACAAGCAAAACGGAGCGTGAATGTTGGACTTACATATTAAGTAATCTTGGGATCATTACTGTAAATTAGAGATATAAATTAATGTAAAATAATGGTTGCAAAGATAGTCAACAATTTTAAGCATAAATCTTAAAGTTAAGTTAATAATATAAAAATTCGACATTCCTCAGATTTTGGTCCATATTGACATGATAGCATCTGTCTGTAGGTAGGCTGTGGTGTTTAATTTAAATGTTTAAATGATGCTTAAATTTGGCAATAAGGTGCCCAAAGTGTGCCAAGAGAATCTCCCCCACACCGTTACACCACTACCACCAGCATAAACTGTTGCTACAAGGAAGGATGGATCCATGCTTTTATGTCGTTCACACCAAATTCTGACCCTACCATCTGAATGTCTCAGCAGAAAACATCTTTTGTCCAATTTAGGCGAGCCGGTGCCGATGGTAGCCTCAGCTTCCTGTTCTTAGCTGACAGGAGTGGCAGCCGGTGTGGCCTTCTGCTGCTGAAGCCCATCTGCTTCAAGTTTTAATGCTGCGCGTTGAGAGATGCTCTTCATGTATACCTCTGTCGTAACAAGTGGTCATTTGAGTTACTGTTGCCTTTCTAGTGTGAACCAGTCCGGCCATTCTCGTCTGACTTCTGCGATGGAGTCATTTTCACCCAGAGAACTGCTGCTCACTTGGTATTTTCTCTTTTTTTTGACCATTGTCTATCAGACCTAAAGATGGTAGTGCGTGAAAATCCCAGAAGATCAGCAACTCAAACCAACCTGTCTGGCATCAACAACCATGCCACATTTAAAGTCACTTACATCATCCTTCATCCCCATCTCGATACTTGGTTTGAACTTTGAGCAGATCGTCTCGACTTTGTCCAAATGCCTAAATGCTTTGAGTTGCTGCCACGTGATTGGCTGATTAGATTAATCAGAATCAGAACCGTTTATTGCCAAGTATGTTACACATACAAGGAATTTAACTTGGTGAATGGTGCATAACAATAAACAACTAGAAAATTTCGCAAGACATTTTGACAGTGTGGCTTCTACTGCCCGAAGACGTTGCAATACATATATAGGCTACACGCCGATATTAACGGTAGTATCGTTGAGATTAAATTGAGATATTACTTCTCTCTTTTCTGCATTTTAGATTCATACACTTGGATTGAATCTTGTATTTGTGGGGCTTTTATTTTGAAAGGGTGGGACCGGGTGGGGGAGAGAGGGGGAGGGGAAACAGAATCATAATGTTAATCATAAACTAAAATGACAGGCTTCATCACAAGCATTCCAGTTAGAATTCATTCTGTGGGGCTTTTATTTTGAAATGGGGGGGGGGTGAAAGGGGAAAAATCCTCTAAAATATCTAAGACCTGAATGACTGTATGATAGAGAGAGACACAGAGAGAGAGACACAGAGAGAGAGAGAGAGAGAGAGAGAGAGAGAGAGAGAGACAGACAGACAGACAGACAGACAGATAGAGACAGATAGAAAGAGAGGAGAGAGCGACAGAGTGTGTGAGTGAGACAGACAGACAGAGAGACAGACAGAGAGACAGACAGAGAGACAGACAGAGAGACAGACAGAGAGACAGACAGAGAGACAGACAGAGAGACAGACAGAGAGACAGACAGAGAGACAGACAGAGAGACAGACAGAGAGACAGACAGACAGAGAGACAGACAGAGAGACAGACAGAGAGACAGACAGAGAGACAGACAGAGAGACAGACAGAGAGACAGACAGAGAGACAGACAGAGAGACAGACAGAGAGACAGACAGAGAGACAGACAGAGATCAACATTTTCTTAAAGTACCCATTATGTCGTCCGGTAACCGCAAGGTCGGCGGTTCGATCCTTGTCTGCTACATGTCCTATGCCGAAGTGTCCCTGAGCAAGACACTGAACCCCTAACTGCTTCCCGGGCGCTTCTCAGCCCACTCCCAATAAGCTAGGGATGGGTTAAATGCAGAAGTCAAATTTCGTATATGTGTATATGACAATAAAATCCTAACTTTAACTTTAACTTTAAGACTGGATCTCTTTGCCCGTAAACAAAGGCCCTACAACTCGATTCCACCAACTCAGGCAGCCCTGAGAGAACATGCAAAGCGTGCTGCTTATCAGGCTGGGATCATCTGGGGCCAGACAACTATCTCCAGGCCAGACATCGGCAGTCCTACTGATTGGGGGTGGACACAGAAAGGAGAGAAATGGCAGGTATGTTGGTCGACGTTACCCCTCATCGCAGCCAGTTGTCAGGAACTGGCCAAGTGTTCCTGTAAGAAAAGTTGCCATGGGAGGTGCAAGTGCTTTCAGTTCGGACTTCCATGTACAGCACTCTGCAGCTGCATATGTGAGCAGTAGCAGTTGGAAGATGAATGTGCCCGATGACCGTACCTTTGTGCGGAGTTACTGCAGACATTCAGATCGAAATGATACCTCCTGAACAGTGACATTAATGCACCTACATTTGGTGCTACATATTAGTTTGAGGCTAAGTCCTCAGCAATTGTAAGTAAAATTGCATTTAAAGAACTGAAAAATAATAAAAACAAAAAAGAATGTTCATGTTCCAATTGGTTATAATCACTTTATGGCAACTGCAAAATTGTTGATTTTCATATCAGTTCAGTATCGTACAGTGCTGTAAGATAATTAGTTTCTGTCCAGATTGACTAGTCTAGCAATGTTTCATATGTTATGTATAGTTATAATCTCGATAAAGAATCTCAACTACTTTCCAACGGTGCTGATATATCCTAGCAACTAGTCTTATAATGTTGTACGTGTGAATTTAGCTGCTTTGATTTCGTGTTTAGAATAATATTGTAGATCTTATATGAAAATGTAGCATCTTTAACAATGTTTAAAATGTGAAGTACAGTTGTTTCATTTATTGAAAGAGTTACAACTTGTTTACCGTCCATGCTGACTAGACTAGTCTGGGAATGTGTTATAAATTACACATTTATGTGTCCCCAAGTGGGTGGGAGAGTGTGCAACTTTGTGTCTGTCCACAGCTAATCTCGCATTCTGCTGAAGCAAACTGCATAATGAGTGCATGCCCAGTTGTGGCTGCAGTCTTAAGAACCTCTTAAGAACAAATAAATGTGTGTTTTTCAACTGTAAACTGGTAAATAGGGATGTTTACTCAACCTTGTAATAGCAAGGTAAGGGAGATAAGATAATATGTATACTTTCTACATCTAAACACTGTGATATTCTATATTCAAAAGTCAGTTGCATCTTATTTAAGCCTGTGGTTCATTCATACATGGTTCATCTTTATTCATTGTTCTCATTTATTCATCATTTACTTTATTCTTTCCATTAATTTTGTTCATTTTATTATTTATTAATTTATTTTGGTAACACTGTATAATAACTACACACTATGAAGCATTAGTTAAGTATGAGTAAACACTTAATTCATCATTTATAAAGCATTGTTCCTACATTAACACTCATTAGTATGCAATTTATAACAACAGTTATAAATGTTTTATTCTTGATTAATAAGCTTGTCTATGAATGTTTCATGATTGTGTTTTCATACTTTATGAATGATGGATTCCCCACTTGTAAATGAAGTATTATATATATTACAAACCAATTATTAAGGAGTTGTAGATGATTAATAACATCATTTATAAAGTGTAAGTAAATGACTAGAAAATTTCGCAAGACATTTTGACAGTGTGGCTTCTACTGCCCGAAGATGTTGCAATACATATATAGGCTACACGCCGATATTACCGGTAGTATCGTTGAGATTCAATTGCGATATTACTTCTCTCTTTTCTGCATTTCAGATTCATACACTTGGATTGAATCTTGTATTTGTGGGGCTTTTATTTTGAAAGGGTGGGACTGGGTGGGTGAGAGAGGGGGAGAGGAGACAGAATCATAATGTTTGACACTAAAATGACAGGCTTCATCATTATTTTGAAATGGGGGGGGGGGGGGGGGGGAGTCCTCTAAAAATATATAAGACCTGAATGACTGTATGATAGAGAGAGACACAGAGAGAGAGAGAGACAGACAGAAAGAGAGAGAGAGACAGACAGAAAGAGAGGAGAGAGAAAGACAGAGTGAATGAGTGAGACAGGCAGACAGAGAGAGAGACAGAGAAAGAGAGAGAGAGAGAGAGAGAGAGAGAGAGAGAGACAGACAGACAGACATGAGGTCTAACAATGCCTTTGACTGAATATCTCCAAGTCATGTGTGTGTGTGTGTGTGTGTAGAGAGACAGACAGAGAGAGAGCGTGCGTGCGTGTGTAACTGGTTGCCATGGTGATACGCACCTGGTGTTAGAGGCAGACTGATTAAGAAACGTTACAGTAATCAGTGATTTTGAACAAAACCCCTTCCTCCTTTTAACAAAAAGCAGGAGTCTGAGTGCCAAAATATGGATACCATGAGAAAGATAAGACCCTCCCGAACGCGGTGATGTGGTTTTTATGTTTGTGGTATGTCTGCTTTCTTTGAGAAATGAGTGGTCAGATTTAACATGGAGTCTAATGGAGCAGTTGGTTGGAGTTCATGTTGCTCTGCGGCTCTTTGAGCCAAATGTGTAAGTCTGTTGGATTCCATAGACATCTGTGTGCGACAGCACAACATTTACAAGCTTTTTGGCCAAAAATGGTGTATAAAGAGTAAACATTTTGGGACCTGGAGCAATTTGTTTGGAAAAATCACAGAATATTTTCCTGCTCCGCTCCACTCTGACAGTTATGCCCTCACTCTAGCTCTTAACGAGCCGTGCAATACACACCCATTATAAAATCTGAAACGGACCCAACATTTTCCTGAAACTTAAACTGTGACTTAATGAAAACTGTGCTAGCTATCAAAATGCCCATTTGGCTCAATAAAGTGCAGCGTTTTGTCTATGTTTTAAACTTTGAATCATGTTTCTACGTTAAAGTATGGCTAGTCAATATGGGCCCAAAGTTAAGTGTTTTTTTAGCTCTCTTAATGCCGAAACCCCATTCAAGTGAATGGAGAAATTTTGCTCTGTTTTTCGGGATTTTCGGGAAAACCGCTGGGCGAATCTCTTAAAAAAGTAATTGCACACGATTCCCGATCAGGCCGCACATTTTTATGTATTTTTTGCGCAGGTGTTGGCAACGCTGTGTGAGGAGAAGCGTACCAAACTTTTCCTGATTATTAAGCCCGCAGGATTAAAGTCAGTGTGCTTTGGCACAGGCAGTTTTACTGCCTTTGTGCCACAAAGCCACACTGAATGAACAGCAATAATCAAGACATAATTTAAAAATAGAATCATATTCAAATTTACAAAAACATATGGTACACAAACAACCAGATAACAGTACTTTAAAACAAATATATTGTAAAAATGGCAAGTGTATTTAAATAGAACATAGAAGGGGCAGTTGAACAGGTGTACCTAATAAAGTGGCTGGTGATCACCTTTCTCTCATGCTGTCACGTAAAGCAAGAGTTTGTAGAGGACCAGTGCTTTTATTTTTGGATAAAAAGAACTGCTAGGGTGAAGTTCAGACACCAATGTTACATACAATACTGGTGTATACACATTATAATGAGCTTCAACAGAACCACAAGGGCCTTTGAGCAAATTAACATTGAAAGTTCTTGACATTTTCATTTTAGCATTAGGAAATTGATTGCAATGTTGCTCCCTTAAGAGCAAGCTGGCATTTTCACATGATGGGAGCTGAGAACTGAAGAACTCGGAAATAATTTATAGTCCGTTGAGATGCAATCTCATTATAATCAAGATGTTGATCTCCGGCAAAGTTCAATATGAAAAATGAATTACAATCTGGTTCCCCGCAGAGTTTTACAGAATCAGAATCATTTTACATGTGTGACAAATCCATTGGAAAGTGGGAAGGGTGCAGAGAATTATTGATAACGAAATTGATTTGAGTAAAAGAAAGGTAAAGCCGAATGCATGATAGACTATGGAGAGTAGTTTGTGAGGAGGAGGAGGTCAGAAGAGAGCCAATTAACAACTACAACTGAATAAAGTGCAAAAGGAACTGCAGTGTGAGAAGAGAGATGAGTCACGGGGGCAAGAGAGCAGGGTTCAATTGACACGTTCCTCGCCAGAAAAACCACATCAGCCTCTGCTGTTTGTTCACTTAAATGACAATGTTAACATCTTCCTGGCAAGCGACCTCTTGTGGTCGTAAAAATAATAACTGTCCTCAATCAGAAACAAAGGCAGACACATTGTGCAATACTGTAAAACCTTTTGGGAGGTGATCAGGGCGGATGGTTGGTCGTGTAAATCATCTTTTTTCATTCCTCACATTTCTTTGGTCACTTTCTGTGCTTACAACTGAGTGCAACACCGTGCGTGCCTTCAAGGACACACTGTCAAGAAGTGTGCACCGTTATTCCCATTCATACGGTCTTATGACAACAGATGGCAGATCAAAAAATACCCTGACCATTACCTTTATGTAATAGTAATATGGGTTGTTTGGTTTGTTTTTTGTTCCAGGTGTGAGGACATTTTGGTTCCATCATGGCCTGGAGGTACAACATAGTCTTGGTCACTTACAGAGTGTTGTGTAATGCAGTGTTTTTCAACCTTTTCTGAGCCGCGGCACATTTTTTACATTAAAAAGATCCCGCGGCACACCAAAAACCAAAAACGTCACAAAATGACACCTTTTAGCATATGCCAGGGGTGTCAAACTCAATCTCAGAGAGGGACAAAATTTAAAATTGGGACTACGTTAAGGGCCAAATAGAGTCACCATTTAATGAACAGGATAGAAGGGATATTGGACAAAGTGCAAAAAGAATACATGTTTAGTAGGGGTGTAACGGTTCACAAAATCCACGGTTCGGTTCGGTACGGTACAGTGGAGCCACGGTTCGGTACGTTTTCGGTACGTTTCGGTACGTTTTCAATACAGTAGAAAACTATAAATGCCAGAGAAACGTACTTGATTTTAAAATATATTTATTCATTAAAACTAACATCATAAAGTTATTCTTTGAACAATGATGGAACTATACCTGAGTGACCCATCTTCTGGGGTGTCTTCTTAGCAGCGTGTAAAATAAAAACAGTTTCTTATGAAAACTAAAATGTAGCATTGTTTGCTGTAGTTATAAACAAATAAAAGAAACAATCCTGTTTTATATGGAACTATGTGTGTGTGTGTGTGTGTGTTTCTACTCAATGTTTAAGTTTTTTTTCAGAAAGATGAGAATGTCTATATATATATATAATGTATATATACACTATATTTATCCCTTTATGGGGGACATTTTTCTCTGCATTTGACCCATCCCTGTATATAGGGAGCAGTGGGCTGCCAATGAAAGGCGCCCGGGGAGCTAGGGGTACAGTGTCTTGCTCAGGGACACTTCGACACATGACACGGCCCAGTCAAGGATTGAACCTTCGACCTTGCGGTTACCAGACAACCCTCTTAACCCAGGGAGCCACGGTCGCCCCCTTAAAAAAAAAAAAAAAAAAAAAAAAAAAAAAAAAAAAAAAAAAAAATGAACGGTTCGTTCGGTTCGTCATGCGTACCGAACCGTGAGCCTCGTACCGAACGGTTCAATACGAATTCGCGTATCGTTACACCCCTAATGTTTAGGTAGGCTACATTATTTTATGCATATGTGCCAGAGCCAGATGTTTGGCATCTTTTCTTGGCTGCCAGTTCATTAATATCTGGGGTTAGGTTCTGTGGAAACCCTCAAGATGGAGTAAAGGTGTGCATCAGTAAGATGACTCCTGTGTGGGGTTTTGTTCATCTTCATCACAGAGAAAAGCTGCTCACACAGGTATGTGCTTCCAAACATGCAGAGCGTTTGAGCAGCATATAGGCGGAGTTAAGGCATCGTTTCGGGGGTGAAGCTTGGAAACTGTGCAGCGCCCTCAGAGTCATACTTTGCCTGGAGTGTCATTACACTGGAGGTCTATCAGCTCCACAGGTGCTCTTTCCACGTCAACTGCAAACGGATTGCTGAGCAGTTCAAATTTAAATTTCTGAGCTGCAAAGTCGGCAATTCGCCGAGTGAACTCCGTGCCAAGTGCACCCAGTTTATCAACAAAATGCGCAGTCGGGAACACAGCGGTGGAGACTTTTACTGCATCACACATGTCTGTGATCACACGTCCCCGTCCCTGAAGCTTTAGCGCAGTGAGATGCTTTGTAATGTTGCACAAAAAGCCAGCTAACATTGCCACTTTTCGTCCCGGAGCTCTGTGGTGTGGCGGGCCAGTTATGATAAACATATGCTATTTTCTGGCGGGCCGTTGTACCGAGGGCCGGATATATGCTGACAATTTAATGACAAATCTCTAAATGTGTTGATCCTGACTAGGCTTTTCATCTGGGTTATTTTGTCCAGGGCCCAGTTCAGAGTCTGCATTTTTCCTTTTCAAATATTTCTCCATCGCTGTTCGTCTTGTCACCGCAACCTCTCCCGTGCGTCATTCAGTGTGGCTTTGTGGCACAAAGGCAGTAAAACTGCCTGTGCCAAAGCACACTGATAATAATAATAATCAGGTTTATCCAGAAAAGTTTGGTACGCTTCTCCTCACACAGCGTTGCCAACACCTGCGCAAAAAATACATCAAAATGTGCGGCCTGATCGGGAATCGTGTGCAATGACTTTTATAAGAGATTCGCTCAGCGGTTTTCCCGAAAAACGGAGCAAAATTTCTCCATTCACTTGAATGGGGTTTCGGCATTAACCTTCTGCAGCCTGGTAACCTGCACCCGCAAATTCCGCAAATTCCGGTTCTGAACGAAGGGGCCCCACAAGGTCTTTTTTAATAATTCCAAGGGTATTAACACTAAGAATGGTTTGCTCATATGAATAGAGCAAATATTATGTATATATTACTGGTTAATATATTAATATATTAATAGCTCATGAAGATGGAACACAGCTCCACTTTGAAAATGTCAAATTCGTATGGTGAAAAAGCACTATTATTCATAAAAAGATATTAAATGAGGCTCAGTGGAGCCTAGAACCACCCAAATGGGCATTTTGATAGCTAGCACAGTTTTCATTAAGTCACAGTTTAAGTTTCAGGAAAATTTTGGGTCCGTTTCAGATTTTATAATGGGTGTGTATTGCACGGCTCGTTAAGAGCTAGAGTGAGGGCATAACTGTCAGAGTGGAGCGGAGCAGGAAAATATTCTGTGATTTTGGCAGATGTGAAATAATGTATAAGAAGCAGGGAATATATTACATTTCAAGATGTAAATGGATGTGTAGAGTGTGATATATTGTGCTTTGGTCCAGTGCACCGCGAGGACACTGAGTGGAATCACACTTTTGGAGTAAATTGGGACAGCTGGCTATCACGTGTTTGTGTGGCTGAAAAGTTTCACATAGTACAAGGTCTGAGGTTCACGGGGTTGTGCAGACACGGTAGGTTTTCAAGTATGCGCTCAGGTCATGACAAATATCATGGTGATAGATGCTGACAAAACTATGGTTTATTCCATAACGAAGAGGAATCCAGAGATTGTGGGTGTTTGCAGGGTGTGAATCCCCGCAACGGGATCAAAAGGTTCACGTGTGTGCTTTGAAGTTATACAATCACTTTGAGAATGTGTAAACAAAAGGTTGCTTATCATCCAAAAAGAAGACATTTCTTATCCCATAAAACATAAATAAAAGCTGAGTGTCATAACAACTCGCGGGACAATAAAACTGAAGATAATTCAAGACCAAATTATGTTCATTTATTCAGCTTTTATAGTTCTAAAGACTTCAAAATGAAGCATTTCGCTTCAGCGCACAACAGTGATTTACATCTGTTCTCGAGGGTTGCTGTGTTTGATATTCAAGTAAACCAGCCTATTTAGTGCTGCTCTCAAATACTTTATTCATCTATGATGTTTTTTTTTGTTTTTGTGTCTGTGTGTGTGTCATTTTGCTGTTGGCTTTCAGGCCAACAAATTTCAAACCGTTCAAATGATCCATTTATGGAGGGCCCCAACAACTACAGTGAAACAGAGGATGAAGCCCGGGAATATGAAATGTAAATGAGGCACCTGGGGAACAACTTGATATTCAGTGTGTGTACAAAGGCGGAGCTTATTACATCTGAAGATGTACTTTCAGTTCAGCTGGCCTCAAGTCCAGGACTGACAGGTTTGAAATGGTGCTCAGATGTCCGGTGTCTCTTTGAGCTTGAGTTCTGACACTATACACATAAGCTGCCTGTGGGGATCCACAGATCCACAGAGATCCTGCTGCGAACCGTGTTAGAGAAGACCGAACATTAAATAAACCGAGCATCACAGGTGATTTTTCGAGGCGGCTGTTTGGTGTTTCTTGGTAAGTTCAGGTCTGACAGAGTAAAGTTAGATAATTATATCTAACCTGACAGATGATTTGTGTCTCGGCATCTAATTATAACTTAACTCTTCTTTCTCGTCTCTTCAATCATCATCATCATCACCACTCTTTAACCTGCTTCTTTCTCTTCTTGTTCTGGGATGAGATTTCAAGAAAATGCTCACCTGCTTAATATTGTCAATAAGACCGCTGGATTCAAACCCAATGGTTGTTCCTTTGGGAGAGAGCTCGTACACATGATTGTCAGATAACTTTTCCTTCTCCTTCTTGCGTTTTTTTCTTCTTCATCGCCTCTTCTACTTATTCTTCATCTCCCTCTTGTGCTTCTTCCGTCTTCTTCATTTGCTTCTTCTTTTCTCCTGATTCCATTTCTCCTCCTCCTCCTCCTCCTCCTCCTCCTCCTCCTCCTCCTCTCTCTGTTTTCCTGTTTACTTCGTATGCAATTGTTCCATCTTCTTCCTTGTAATTGTCTTTCTTTTATTCGTCTGCTGCTGCCGCTAAATTATTCTGCTGTGACTTCAAGTTGCATAATATAAAATACAAAAAGGCCGGAGGGGAAGTGAGTCATTTTTATAGACACTGCACCATCGGACGGAAGGAAACACACTTAGTTATTAAAAACATAAAGACAATAATAGCTTTTAAAAAAATATGTATAAATATATTATAATGTTAAGATGTATGTTACTGCATTATATGAATGCTTTTTAAATGCATTTTCCCTGCATGTTACTGCCCCCCCCCCCCCCAGTTTCCTCCCAGTTAGAGGCCATGTCAGATTGATGATTAATGAATATGATCTCCTCCGCTCTCCAACACAGTTAACAAAAACCCATTACATGTAACTGTAGAATTACAATATCTGCCATGAAGCACTGATTATGCTGCGAGTGGACCGATGCTGCGTGCTAATCCTGTTGCTCTTTGATGTCTAATCCACGACTTGTTCTCGTAGTTGTCATACACACTTTTGTATTTTACAAATATGCTCGCAAACGCTTGCAGCTAACCACCTGCTACCGCGCTGCAACTTCATCTGGACGCCTGCCGTGTGTTAACCTCCAATGTTCACAAAAATAACATCTCACCACCTTCATGATCTTACCCCTTGCTACAAACATAAACTCGAGAATAATTTGGTGCCCTTAGCATGATAATATTGTATATGTTTGTGGTCCGATTATTCAGAAATTTATGTGAGGACATTCTAAAGAAACATAAAATAAAAAGAAGTATTTAAAATTAAAGGGTTAAAGTTAAATCCAGACATCCAGAAGGACATAATGAAAGAAGATCCTTTGACAGCGAGCTGTGTTCCATATCTTTAGATGTACTCTGGTGAAGAGAGAGTCTCAGCATATGCACACGTTTAAAAATACTGTGGGAATTCTTTACCCTTTGTATTCGCAGAGGAGTACACCTGCGGATCATTGTGTACAACTTCATCAATAACTGTGAAGGGAAATGATCCACGTCCAAGGCTTACATAAACCTCAACCCTCCTTTGATAAGAAAGTGTACAGCGGAAAGCTTGAAGCTCAGACCTTGTGGAATTTTTTTTTTTACAGAGCACTCTACATTTCAAGTGACATACAGTTGTTCTCCAGGTTCATACACACTAATGCATACATAATTCATACTGTGAACACCTGAGCACACTTTTCTCCCTCATAAATACCATTCCTTAAATATTCTCCATCTTGGGATATAACAAAACAAATCAGTGGAAAAGTAATAGCTGTGTTCTTCACCCGGGTTATTGGCTATGGAAAAAAAATGTATACTCAGAAACACACACACTTGTTACTGTATACACATAATGTACAGTACATGTATCGTATGTACTGTGTAAAGGCTCACACCCACTCAGAAAATGTGTGCCGACATGTAGAAGCAAAAATAGATAATCCATATACAATACCTAAACAATTACACAAGAGACATGCCGGAGGACTTCATTTACACTCCATCCTCTTGTTTCTCACCCTACTCCCATCCACCATCGCTCTCCCTTTCTCCTCCCCCACAGAATTGCTTCTTCAACAATTCTTTCATCTTATCCATGACTCATCATCTTCTCCCTTTTCTCTCATCTGTAATCTAGGATTACTTTTATATTCTTGGCTCCAGTTGCTTGTCACATTGTATCTTCTCTTCTCTTCCTCAGCGGCTCAGGAAGAGAAAGAGGAAAGATATTATTCACGTTGCATTTCTCTCAAAAACAGGCAATGGATGTTGAAGCAAACACACGTCGAACTGCTCCAGAAACAGAGTGTGCTCCCATTTACTGTTATAACTCTGAGAGGATGTGTTACATCTATGAACTCTAAATGCATCGGTAGGACTTGAGCAAAGTTTTATTCGTTTTTTGTTTAAGTTGTTCAGGATGATTATTTGCTGTCAATCCATCATACTAAAACTAGTTATTGAAGTCCTGATGCCACAGATTTAACAATAGTTTATCAGGTCACTCAGGCTCATACAAAGTACACTGCACATGTCCATCAGTCACCTCCTGTCAATGTTAAAAGGAACAATGGTGCAGGTGTTTGTTGAAGGTGCAGGATCTGAGACTGGGAGCATTTCTATTGCCCCTCAAGAGTGCAAACTACAGCGAAAGTGCTGTCAGAGCTACCGGTGTTTAACTGAGGAGGGGCCTGGAGGGTGGATGCTACGCTTCCGCGTCGACGCTGTCGGTCGGGACGGCGTTATCAGCTGTGAACACTGAATAAGAGCAGTGCAGAGCGGTCGGCCGTGAGCTAGCCAGTGGGGCACGCTCACACGCACCAACATGCAATAAAAGCAAGCATGACCGGCTGCACCAACAAAGTAAGGAGAAGCTCAGATTACAGCACACACAGAGGGAGAGCGACTTCATTCTCAGCTCAGGGAGATGTTACTCCACTATATACAATGGCGGCTGGTAGATATTTTTCTAGGTAGGGCTGTGCCACATCCAATCAATTTCAGCAAACATTCCAGTATGATTTAATGCAAACAAATTAAGGTATCAAAAACTATAAAAAGTATAAAAAATTACTACTTTGCAGTTAAATATTTAACATTTATTCCAACACGAAAAAAAAGTAGTAAATAACACTTTGACAAACACGTCAGGACATCTTATTTTTGTCACCCTCATAGGGAATTCAGTATAATATAATATATATATATATATATCATATAATATGATATATATTCAGTATAATATAAAACACACATATATATATATATATATATATATATATATATAATATATAATAGAACATGTTCATTTATTGAGATGCCCCTATGGACCTTGTTATAGGAGGTAAAGATCAGGAGAAGTAAACATGAAGTGCAAATAGGAATAATGGTGTTAAATTAAGCTATGATGAGTTTTCACTGTTAATTTACCATCTCAATTAAATGTTGATGCCTCCATGACCAAGTTAAGCAGATGAGACAGAGGACAACTATGGCCAAGAACAGATGTTCACTTTGCCTAATATGTAGCTTGACAGAGTTCTCCATGTGTGCCCCGGTGTTCTCATGTCTCCTCACCTCCTCATCCCTCACTGTCCGTGCTGGATCTGTCCCCGTTGTTTTAAAAAGCTAAATAAGGCAATAGCATGACTGCATCCAGCTAGCCCAGGGGTCGGCAACCTTTACTATCCAAAGAGCCATTTTGCCCTATCACAGCTTATAAAGTTTTATATATATTTACATTATATATACAAAAACTATAGTTTGTTGTATTTATGAAATTATAGAACAAGAATAAACACAACTCTTGACATTGTATTGCTATTTTACCTGTTAGAACAATATCAAACTCTTATGAAGAGGAGAGTTTGCTGCAGCAGTTGAGACGCAGAATTAAACTACTTTCCTCCGTGACTTTTCTTTTTTTGGATTTATCCATTGATAGTTTACCGAGGGCGGGGGTCTGAAAATCATGACTAGCCACCTGCAGGGAAAAGCGCTTGACAGCGACGTAATAGGATGTGATGCACATTTTAGTTGACAAAATATTTAAAAAATATATATTTTCACTGACACAGTATCACCTCAAACCCCAAGATAAGAGGTGTTCCCTTTGAAAGATTGTCCACTGCAAAAAAGTAAATACAAATAACCGTTATTTATTTCCATGTTATTATTTGTCAAAGCCTGAGGCCTTGTCCACAATACTACGTTTCCATTTATAAACAAATATGTTTTGCTACGTTTACACTGAGCGGCCACACTACGCCGGAGTTTTAGAGCATCGAAAACTCCGGAGTTTGAAAACTCCGGAGTTACCTCGTAAACCAGGGGTCTTCAATTAAAATTCCAAAAGGTCCAGATTGAGAAAATCTCCTCGAGCAAAGGTCCGGAACATTACAATAATATCTAACTCACGCCACTTAGTGCCATATATATATATTCAAGAAGTCTAGTAGTAGTAACGTCTCTGTGTAGTCAACAACTGTCAAATCAAATAAAGAAAGTACACATCAATTATATTTTAACAATTAGTATTCTCAGTTTTCAAATAGATTATGAATAATATATAGAAATACATAAATAAATGTTCTTCTCTCATTTCAAGTAAAATAATGGCTCCATCTAAAAATAAAATACACAAAAAAGAACTTTTAAAAAACTTATCTTATTAAAAGAAAGTGCTTGATTTTAGAAAGATGAGCCTTGTGGCTGAGGCTGCTGACAGGTATTTGCTTGATTTTGTTCACACAACTCTTCTTTTTGTTTCCCCTGAAGTAAAGTTCCAGCTACTGCACTCATGCCCTCCTTGACAACCTCTCCGTCAGTGAATGGCTTTTTATGTTGACCCAAAATCCAAGCAACTTTCAGGGAACATTCGTAAGCACGTTGTTGGGCAGTGAATGAATTTGTTAATATTCTGGTGGAACGTTCATATTGGGCTCTTAAATCGTTTATTTTCTGTGCCCTCAGTTCGGATTGGAGTGGGTATGTTTGGTCTCGTAGTGGCGTTTCACATTGGCGCTTTGAATAATGGCCACGGGTCCGTGTACGTTTTAGTCATCTGTTTTACCGTTAATTCGGAAAAAAACAAATACGGAAATACCACGGAAATACCATGGTATTCTCGTTTTTCGTTTCAAACCAAAAACGGGAAAACGGAAATGGGCGGTCGTATTTACGGAACCCGTTACGCGCGGAACCCGTTACGCGCGGAACCCGTTACGCCCGGAACCCGTTACGCCCGGAACCCGTTACGCGCGGAACCCGTTACGCCCGGAACCCGTTACATATGGAACCCGTTACGCGCGGAACCCGTTATGCGCGGAACCCGTTACATATGGAACCCGTTACATATGGAACCCGTTACGCACGGAACCCGTTACATATGGAACCCGTTACATATGGAACCCGTTACGCGCAGAACCCGTTACGCGCGGAACCCGTTACGCCCGGAACCCGTTACATATGGAACCCGTTACATATGGAACCCGTTACGCGCAGAACCCGTTACGCGCGGAACCCGTTACGCCCGGAACCCGTTACATATGGAACCCGTTACATATGGAACCCGTTACGTGCGGAACCCGTTACGCACGGAACCCGTTACATATGGAACCCGTTACGCGCGGAACCCGTAACATATGGAACCCGTTACGCGCGGAACCCGTTACATATGGAACCCGTTACATATGGAACCCGTTACGCGTGGAACCCGTTACGCACGGAACCCGTTACGCACGGAACCCGTTACGCGCGGAACCCGTTACGCGCGGAACCCGTTACATATGGAACCCGTTACACGCGGAGCCCGTTACGCGCGGAACCCGTTACGCGTGGAACCCGTTACATATGGAACCCGTTACATATGGAACCCGTTACGCGCAGAACCCGTTACACGCGGAACCCGTTACGCACGGAACCCGTTACATATGGAACCCGTTACGCGTGGAACCCGTTACATATGGAACCCGTTACGCGTGGAACCCGTTACATATGGAACCCGTTACGCGCAGAACCCGTTACGCGCGGAACCCGTTACGCCTGGAACCCGTTACATATGGAACCCGTTACATATGGAACCCGTTACGCGCGGAACCCGTTACGCACGGAACCCGTTACGCGCGGAATCTGTTTCGCATGGAACCCGTTACGCATGGAACCCATTACGCACAGTACCCGTTACGCGTGGAACCCGTTACGCACGGAACCCGTTACGCACGGAACCCGTTACGCGCGGAACCCGTTACGCGCGGAACCCGTTACATATGGAACCCGTTACACGCGGAGCCCGTTACGCGCGGAACCCGTTACGCGCGGAACCCGTTACATATGGAACCCGTTACATATGGAACCCGTTACGCGCAGAACCCGTTACACGCGGAACCCGTTACGCACGGAACCCGTTACATATGGAACCCGTTACGCGTGGAACCCGTTACATATGGAACCCGTTACGCGTGGAACCCGTTACATATGGAACCCGTTACGCGCAGAACCCGTTACGCGCGGAACCCGTTACGCCTGGAACCCGTTACATATGGAACCCGTTACATATGGAACCCGTTACGCGCGGAACCCGTTACGCACGGAACCCGTTACGCGCGGAATCTGTTTCGCATGGAACCCGTTACGCATGGAACCCATTACGCACAGTACCCGTTACGCGTGGAACCCGTTACACGTGGAACCCGTTACGTGTGGACCCTGTGGAACCCTTTACGCGTGGAACCCGTTACGCAGGGAATCCGTTACGCAGGGAACCCGTTATGCATGGAACCCGTTACCTGTGGAATCCGTTACGTGTGGAATCCGTTACGTGTGGAATCCGTTACGGGTGGGATCCGTTACGCACGGAACCCTTTACGCACGGAACACGATTCTCGATGCCAATTTCGATACCACGGTAAAAAAAAGGATTTTCTAAGATTCCATGTACTTGAACTTGAAACATGAACTTCTTTATTAAAATATTTGAAAAATAGCAAAATGTCATAAGACATACAAAACATGTGCAATAGAGCATAGCACAACATAATAAAGTGCAATTAATGGTCATAGTGCAACAACTAGTGTCCCCAGACACATTCCAGACTTCCAGGCATCTTTTCAAAAGGTACTGTGCAAAAACAACAACAGTGCAGTAATCTATAGCCACATAGGAAGTGCTATCTTAAGATGTAATTGACTTTTTATTATTATGATTTATCCTCATTTAAGTTTCATTCTATTTGATGATTTGTGTTTTGTGTTTTGATCTCAGATATCGATATATTCTTTACATGTAATCTCATATATTTAGTGTAAATTTAATGATGATAGCCTTAATGTGTTTTTCTATCATTTATCAATATGTAGTCATATGTGCTTCTATGTTGTACTGAATGGAAAAGACAAGTTAATTAATTCATTTTGGGTTCAACTTACTCTGATAATTGTCAGAGTCGGCATAGTAAACAGGTTGTAAGTGCAGAAACTGCAAGTATAGTAATTGTTAGAGGGACGTCCTGTTCAATAAAAGCCAGACAGAAACCTTCATCGGGAAGAAAGTGTTCATTTAAAAGTCTTTAAAAAATTAAAAATTTAAAAACTTTAAAAGTTTTAACAAGTCTGTCAGAAAAGGTAAGACTAAACTGCTTTAACCAATGAATTGAGAATGATTAGTTTTCTACTGTATATGGACCAGGAGGTTATAGATAAATGAATATTAAACTGCATGTAGTCAACTACTGTTGCTAACACACTCCCATCGGCCCAGTTATTTATTTATTAATTTCTTGCATACAGTCATTATATTGCCTTCACTTTTATTTTGAAATATTCTTGTTTCCGGGTTACCTGTTGTGCTCTGCGTCTCGTTTTAACGGAAAAAACAAAAAGGGATTTGCAAAAACGAAATACGGCTCGTTATTTGACTTTGGTTCTGTGGTTTTTCCGTTTTTGAATTCAGAACCAAAAACGGAAATACGACCGCCCATTTCCGTTTTCTGGTTTGAAACGAAAAACGAGAATACCATGGTATTTCGGTATTATCGAATGAACGGTAAAACAGATGACTAAAGCATACACGGACCATGAACAAATACGAGTCCGTCCATTCTTTGTTAAAGCTCTGTTTTCGAGGTCCACTTTTCTCTTTTTAGAGCACGCCATGTTAACTTGCTTCTCCGACTTACTCACTTCTCTCACTGCTTCTCTCTCACTGCTCTCGCTCCGTCTCCCGCCTGTCTGCGTGATCTCACTCGACTCACGATGCATTTTGGAATACACATTCGATTGGCTGAGTAGCGTCACGTGAGATTATTTACAATGTATGTAATTGGTCGGTGTGTTTCCTGAACTGCTGAATGAATGCCGTAAAGGCCAGAAAAGCTGTGCAGGTTAAAACAGAAGCGCTCCGCCAAAATGTACAATTCTCAATTATCCATCAATTATACGTCCGGGTCCGGATAGGACAGCGTCTGGGTCCGGATCCGGACCGCGGTCCGCCTATTGGCGACCCCTGTCGTAAACGCATACATTTAGAAACGATGATGTAGACGCCCACATTCGCTACTTGATTGGTTCTTAGCAGTCATGACATGTCCTTCCCTGATTCGTCACACCCCGATCACTTGACACTTACCAGGAAGCTCACAAACAACAACATTGATTACCAATCGACTACCAGGTTAATTTAACATGGACAACTGATTACAGGTATTACTGACCTTGTTGTCTTTACTAGCAGCTGTTGTCCAGTTAAAGTCTGTATTTGCAGCTGTTATTGGAGCGATTAGTGAGCAGCGTGTCCAGCGGCGTTATCAGACCTACGGAGCGGCCGTCTGAAGTCACGTTAGCGGCTTTGAGCAACCAATCTACTTCCTGTTTACACCGGCACCCACCCGCATGCCCAGTGTACGTGAAGTCACGTGATATTCGATTTCAGGCGTGGTAGTCTGGATGGAGATCATCTCGAAAACGATGATGAAACGCCGTGTGGACGGAGATCGTTTTAAAACGTATTAGTGTGGATGTAGACTCAGGGAGCTGCAACAGAGGGGCTGAAGAGCCGTGGGTTGCCGACCCCTGAGCTAGCCAAACCTGTCTGGTGTACAGCTACTAGAGAAGCTTCGCATGTACTGCTTCCCTTTCACGCTAGTCTGCTGTCTGATTGTGAGGTCAGGTTGATCTGATATCAGCAGTTTCTCCGCCAAAGTTGTGTTGACGAGGACGCGCAGTTCGGGGCAAAACAGATTTGGCCCCAAGCTGAATCTATTTGAGGACGCTGATTGGCTAAATTGTATGTCACACATTTATATCTTTAATCAGCAATTGGCTAAACTGCTTCATAGACCTGTCTCCTGTGGGCACGTTCTCCATGGCCCCAGCGCTGCTGAGACATGCAGACAGGTGGAGAGGACGTGCAGGAAAAGCATATATTTTTATATTATATTCACATACATATACACATATTACTGGGTGTATTCCATATTTCAAAAACACAAATATTGACAATTTGTATAATTTATTATTGTTTTTATTTTTTATTTTCTGTGGCTCAAGAGGGGGGCGGCGCCCTCTATGGGCCAGCCGTCACTGCCACTATATCTTTACAAATTAAATAGTTGTTTATACGGCTCCTTTAATGAATATGTTCAATATAAACAGCAGTAGGTGCACACAGCTTAAACAGCTGTCAATCAGAGTTTGCACTGATAAAAAAAGCCAAAAGTGTTGGTCCCAAGTCAATGCTAGGTATCCTGCAAGTTTAAAGGGATTCTTTGCCGATTTCCAACCCAGCTTTTGGTTGTATGCCTCCGCCAACCAGTGTCTCAAGTGGCAGTTTGCTTCCATGTCTGTCCAAAATGTCACGAATTCATCATTTTATCCTACTAGACATTTGTGGGGAAATTGTCATCCAAGTGGACGTTTGTGCCAAATTTGAAGAAACTCCCTTGAGGCGTTCCTGAGATTTTGCGTTTCTGAGAATGGGATAGAAGGACAACCTGAAAACCTCCGGCCACACAAAAAGTCAAGGTTCACTTCTTTCTTAATGCAACCGAATTATAATATTTCAATCTCCTGACGCAATTCTATCTCATTTCTTTTATGGTATGTTCTTCAGATCACATAGTGCTCCAATCTTTAATACAAGCACACTTCAGTGTGGAGTCATCCCTCTTCACAGCCGTGTTAAAATCATTTACTGGCTGAATTGGCATAGACCGATTTCAAGGCTGGCTCACAGGCCCAGCTCATCTGATTATTCACATTATCAAAGTCCTGCCAAAATCAGAGGGGACTGAGTGAAGCAAAGTGAGCGGAGACAGGCTGCAACGAAGTAAAAGAAATGTAAAGTATTTTTAAACCATTTCCCCAGATGGAGTCAAGAGGTTGACAGGTTTGAGGAAATAATGAAGTTCAATCAAAAATAGATTCTTTGGTCTAAAAGCGTAGGTTGTATTATAAACTGATATCTTATGGAATAATGATGGCTACAATTAGTTCTGAATTCTTCCTGTCTACCTTCTTGTCTTTTTCTGTGACTGCTTCCTTGTTATTGTGAAACTCAGTATAAATTGGTTTGTCCTTTTAACAACGTGCTGCAAAAGGCAAAGACAAGAAAAAATCCCAATACAAAACACCAGCAAGGTGTATATAAGTATAATATAGGACCTGGTTTACTGTAGCTATGAATGTCTCTAATGTAATCTAAATGTAAGATAAATATCCCATTACGAAACATTTAAGGACTCCACCAAGGGTCAGCGGCTTGTCTGTCAGAAGGTGAACAGAGGAATTCCCTTGATGGATGAAGGACGTTTGTCACATTGATTGTTTTTCCGGAGAATATTTCATGGCCACAGTGTGCAGTCAGATCTAAGGTCAGCTTAATACAAACTGCCATGTGCAATGAGGACTTTCTGGCTATAAATGTTTAACCACAAACAATCTCACACTGTGACAGGTACCGCTGTAATAGTTATGAGTGATATGACGATTGAAATAAAGTAGAGTGGTCTCTGACCCTAGTCCTGTTATCTGTTCGTTTGTGCACTTTATTTTATATTTCACTTTATTTTATATTTTACTTTATTTTATATTTTACTGTACATTTTAATATGTTTCTACTTTTTGCTCTGTGTTGATTGTTGTTGATTGTTTAATGTTATGCACCTCCCGTCATGTCAAATTCCTTGTATGTGCAACATACCATGGCAGTAAACGGTTCTGATTCTGATTTCCATGGCATGGGTGGAATAAAAATATACCTTTCCATCATAAGTATATTAAGCATTCCTGAAGAGCCATGTGAGCAAAATAAGGTTTCAACACGCACTCGCACACACACACACACACACACACCAGTGTTTTTGACGAGTCAACCAATCAAACCCTAGTGTTTGAAAGTTAAGTTGAGATTGAAAGCTAATTTTTGACCTTAGAAACAGCTGTTGACCAAAAAATAACAAAATCACAGAATCAGAATCAGAACCGTTTATTGCCATGGTATGTTGAACATACAAGGAATTTGACATGACGGGAGGTGCATAACATTTAACAATCAGCAACAATCAGTGCAAGTAGAAACATGTTCAAATTTACAGAGAGATATAAAATAAGGTGAAATATAAAATAAAGTGAAATATAAAATAAAGTGCACAAACGAACAGATAACAGGACTATAAACAAGTGAGATGTGAGTGTAGTGTAAAAGTGTCGAGTGTAATAGAAGGGATGCAGGGGAGTGACCGGTAGGTCTAATGAGCCCGACTGCCGATGGGAAGAAGCTGTTCGTGTGTCGTGAGGTCTTGGTCCTGATGGACCTCAGCCTCCTGCCAGATGGAAGAGGCACGAACAGTTTGTGTCCAGGGTGAGAGGGGTCGGCTACAATCTTTCTTGCTCGCTTCAGGGTCCTTGAAGCGAGCAGAAGGTCCAGAAAGGTCCATTAGTAGTTTTCAATAATATCACACACTGACTGTTCCTCAGAAAATGAGTTTACCCAGCAGTCATTGATTTTTTTAAATGTTCAAATTGACATTTTTCTGAACACCTTAAGGGCTTCTTATTCATAGCAACTTGAATTTTGACATTTAAAATTCATTGCTAGACCTTGGCTCTCAATATTTTTTTGTGTGGGGGGGGGGGTGGGGGTCAGCTAATGTTTCAAAGACGAGAATTAATTTTTCAATCTCAGCTCTTAAGCAAACGTGAATGAGAGCCTGTGTCTGGATCAGAACCTAGATTAGATACTAATGGGCCTTGTGGTGACACAAAGACAAATGATTCCATAACATTTGAATAACCGTATCTTACTAATGTTAGAAGTCCGGTGCATGCCACCAAGCTGTGAACACGCTTCATATTAACACGCTATACAAAGAGAGAACTCTGTAGAAAGCATTCATCACAACCAGCTACAGAATTCTCACATCTTCCTTATCTGTTTTTTAATGTCATCTCTAATGTTAGTCACCTATCATAGCAAATGAATACATTACATTTCAAAGTGCATGGTAGAATGACCTCTCTTAATTTATTTCCTGCTCTCGGGTTAAGGCTCACTCTTTTCTGCTTTCTTCCTTTCTTTCTTCCTTTCTTTCATCTAAGAGTGAATTAGCTTTTTGACACTAGCGCCACATCTGTCATGGTAGAGGAACGCATCTGTCCTCTGTGATATGTCACTTTTGTGTGTGTGTGTGTGTGTGTGTGTGTGTGTGTGTGTGTGTGTGTGTGGCCAAGACACCATGTGTTGTCACCAGCCAAGCATAGAAACTGCCAAACATTGTGAACTGTTCATGTGCTATTGATGAATTGGGTTTGAGACCTCAAGCAGGTGTATTGATTAGCTTCAGGTGGCAAGCTTGAACCTAGAACGGGGCTTGTTTACATTTGCCTTTCCTTGGATTTTACTGCCACCCCACATTATTTGCATTTCATGACTTTACATATTATGTTAGCAATTTATATCAATATTTATTACCGCTTAAGATTGGGAAATTGCTTCGCAACGACAGCCTTGGATGAAACCATTTCTCCTTAAAATCCAATTACTTTGCCTAGTTATCATTTTGTGTGAGCGTATTGGAGTTTTAGTCAGGAGGGTAAACCAATTTGAAAATGCAGAGAGGCCTTGGCTGAATTGTTGAACCATTCAGGGTTCTGTGTGTGTGTGTGTGTGTGTGTGTGTGTGTGTGTGTGTGTGTGTGTGTGTGTGTGTGTGTGTGTGTGTGTGCTTGTGTGTGCGTGCGTGCGTGCCTATGCATTGTTCACCACAGTCTTCATCAGGGATTCTCAGTCAGATGCGGACTCTACTGTACTCCTCCAGCTGCCTGGATGGTTGGTTTGATTGTGATCAATAGGCAACCAATCCGTGGCCCCTGCGTCACTGCAGACTTTTCTGTGACTGACGGACCGAGGTATGCAGAGGTGAGTGTGTGTTGGTGGTGGTGGTTGGACGGGGTTGGGGATTTGGGGTGGACAGGCCTGTTAAGATCATTCTCCTGTGACAGACCACTCGCTCTCATCCTCTCTGCTCTCAAAGTCAACTCATTGCGCTCTCATTTCACACTTGATGGCGAATGGAAGGGGTGGGAAAGAAAAAGGAGGAGTAGGGAGGAGTGAGGAAGAGGTGGAGTAAACATACTTTTGGGGAGGAAAGATGGGATGGACACAAGAGGGTCAAGAGGGGTCACAGGAGGGCAAATAAGAAAAGCTGTTGGGGGGGGGTGGTAGGATGAAGAGAAGAAGAAATGGACCCAGAACAGAGAAAATACTTGTATCGGAGCAGCAGAGCATTCTTTTTTCTTGTTTCTTCTCAAGATGTGATTTTATCATTCTGCATTTGTAAATAGACATGGTACCACCAGGGCTGGGGCAGTATGGCCTAAAATTGATATCACGGTAACAGTATACATCATTGTATATTCGTTTTTCCTTAAATTTCAATGCAAATGCTTCTGAAGGGGTAGAGCACTGCTATGGCAACTGTGTGGCATAATTTCAACCGTCCCGAAGTAAATGTAAACTGTCCAAAACTCTAAATATTATCTTTTTACTGTAATTGTGATCTATATACCTAATCACATGATTAGGAAATAAATGATTGTATTTGTATTTAAATATTGGCATTGGTAGTTTTAATAATGGCTTATAAGCTGCTTCGAGCTAGTGTTAGGAAGTTAAACAGGTCATAGTTCCCTCTGGCCCAATCCCAATGTCCCCCCTAAAGCCTCAAACCCTGAACCCTCAAGGACTTACTGACGTCACCTGGTAAGTGGTTGAGTGTGAGAGGCTGCGAGGGCTTCAAATAGTGTAAATAGGAATGGGACAGCACTTTGCTGCAACATATCACGTTACCATGAAAACGACAAAAAATATGATGTATAATTGTGGGTATTTATTTTATACTTTGTACTCCCTGGTTTGAAAGTCTTCCAGACTCTTTCCTCACAAGATGAGGTCATTTCATATAATCTATTTACTCGTTTTTTGTCAAAACAGCTTCAATGACAAAATCAAATATTTGATGAATAAATTAATAAATATCCTCTGATTTCATGTTTTTTTTGTTCCATCTTTAACCCTTAATGTTTCTGTGTGAATTTAAAACAACAGGCTGAACACACGTGAGCCGTCCTCTTTGTTTACTTTTTTGTTTACGTCCACTGGTTACCCCGTGCTTAACGTCACATTGCAATGATTTGTGGGTAATTCCCTTCGGCAAAGTCTGCATCTAATGCTGATTTAAGGAAAGGGTTCATAAAGGGATCAAAATGTCTGCCAGAAAGCCCTCACACACTCGATGATTTGACAGTGAGACAGCCTTAAACCCTCACGGACTTTGCGGGAGCGCGCCTCAAAGTCCGTGAGTCCGTAAGGGAGGACATTGGGATTGGGCCTAATATCTATTTTATATTGCTGTGAAAACATCTCCTTCAAACAATTGCATTTATTCAAGTTTCTCGCCAAAAGCTACATTTTACAAAATTACATTTGAACACATCATGATAGTGTTGTAATTTATCTTCGACTAATAGTCATTTTTACTGAGTAGAGCTTGAAAGCGCCACGCAAGCCGACGCAAACTCCATTAGCGTTAGCCGTTTAGCTCTGTGCTGTCTGCAGAAGAGCCCGTCACTGCGATCACACTGATTAGCATGCATGGGATAATAATAACTATCTGATTAAGTTAGTTGTTCCAAATGTTTTAAAAGTTTTTCCTTCACGGCTTATTTTAGACCCGTTTCCATCGGAATTCCTGTAGCTCACAAAACTGGAATTATCGCCTCCTGATTGTATAACCATGTTGCAGTTTACATTCATGTCTGTTCAAAACGTCATTTCATCAATTTATTCTATTAAAGATTTTTGTGAAATTGTCACTGAGTTACGGGCAGAAACGTGTTTTGTGAGGTCACAGTGATTTTTGACCACCAATTTCTAACTGGTTCATCCTCGAGTCTAAGTGGACGTTAACGCCAAATTTGAAGAAATTCCCTCTAGGCATTCCTGAGACATCGCGTTCATCAGAATGGACCGGACAGACAAACAAAAACCATAATGCCTTCGGCCACAACTGTAGCTGTGTCCTCTCCCTGGGGATCGATAAAGAAAACTGCGCTCTCAGCATGTTCAACAGAGAGTTGCTGAACTTAAACTTTAGGTATCACATCACACATGTATCACACTCAAGAAATATGACCAAGTAAAGAAAGTGATTATAGTAGAGCATGCCGTGTAATGGTATTATTCATTAACATGTCTCGTCTAATGTTTTTATTTTGTGTGAAACAAATTTCCTGCATTCTGGTGAATTTGTATGCACCGTGGAGAGCAGCAGGGTCGTCCTTCAATCAGAGGATCAGCGGTTCGATCCCCGGCTCCGCTGGTCGCATGTCGATGTGTCCTTGAGCAAGACACTTAACCCCAAAATTGCTCCAGCGGCGCCTACGGTGTGTGAATGTGATAGTCTGATGGGCAGGTGGCCTGGTAGCCATTATTTTCTCTGAAGAGTCAACACACATGTGGGCATGATTTACTCTTCTTTCGTCTTTTGTGTCTTTTTTGAGTGGACGTAACCTCTTTTAATGTGCATGCGGCACCTGTTAACCTCAATGATAGCCAACTTAAATGTATTTAAATTTGTTTATAAACCGCTGGACTTTCATAATTACATTTTTGCAAATTCAAAACCTATCTCACATATCTGAGTTCTGTGAGAAGTCAAGAATAAAGGCATAATATTTTGAGAGAAAATCTACCGACCCAAAAGTCTGTGTCTAATGCTGTGCATTATGTCATCGCTCCGTTTCCCCCTGAGAGCCTCTGACGGACACATAACCCAATAGAGACTCTCTCTGCAGGAGCTGCTCTCGATCGGAGGTGGGAAACGGAAACTTTAACTGAAAACACTTCTGATCAGACATAAGTCTCACCGTTGTGTGGCTTATTTTCCTCACAAACATTATCTTCACCACCTCTGATGAAGTGCAGCTCATAGCAGCTTCCTCAAGCTTTTGACTGGGAAGCACTCGCAGCGGCAAAGAGCTACCGGTCAGACGACAGACGCCACACTGCAGTAAATGCTAAAACATATGACTCGAAGAAAACTATTCTATTTTCATTTTAATCGAAAAAAATATTAGGCAACAACTGCTGTTTTTGATCATAATATTATGACTTATTTTTAGAAATGTTTTAACTCAATATGATAATTTACCATCTATCAATATAAATCAAATTGTGATCCACAATTACATTTAAATAATAACAAGTACTACCACATACTAGCTCAAATTTCTCGGATATTCTCATTATTTCGCGCTACAGTTCTTAATTGAAGGAGAAAATACTTTCCAGTTGGCAAGTATTAAATCACACACGATTATACAAACCATGTGGTTATTTTATTTGTTTGAATTATCAAATAACATGCAATCTCTGTAAAATATATCGGTATTGAGATATGAAATTATGGACATCGTGATAAAAGATTTTGGTGAGAATTAACTTATTTGTTATTATTATCTCTTATTTGCGGTATTAGAGCTGCTTTTTTACAGTGACAGTGAAACATTTAATTTAACCTGCTGAAACATGTTTCCTAGTCTCCTTGTCATCCCAAGATAGAAGGGTGAGGCATGTGAAAGCTGCTTTCGTGTCTGGACATGATGACTCACAGAAAGGACTGGTTATTTTTACAAAAATGTGATGTGTCAAAGAGTAAAACATCAGGATGTCATTTTTTCCCCCAGCGGAGCTCTTTTTATTTTGAACTTGTGTATCTGTGAAGAAAGTCAGAGACCAGACAGAGGAAGGGGCAATGGGAGCAGGAGAGAGTGGATAGTTTTTGTGTGTGTGTGTGTGTCTGCAATCCCCCCCCCCCAAAAAAAAGACTGTGCCAAGCTTCAAACGACAGGGCCTGTTCTTTGTTCTGTGCCATAGTGTTTCCACTGGAAGCTTTTTATGAAAAGTCTCTCTGTGACTGAAGAGCTCCCACTCTGCTCCGTGCCTCCATCCACTTCGATTTATTACAGCGCAGACGGACGCCACTCCACTTGATCAAGGGATTCGGACCGAAACAGAACAAAATCAAAGAAATTAGAAACTCTGCTATTTTTGAGGAGCATTAACTTCAAACTATGTGTCATCCACAAATGCCACTTAACTTCCCGCACACCTCCCGGATGGAAGTGCGAGATATGAAAGCTGCGTCTTTGTTGTCGGAGAGATGCAGACACAGAAATTTAGACAGAGATGCAGAGAGGGACGGAGATGAGGAGGGGGCACTGCTGCCTTCCCTCAGCCAATGCTTTTAAGTGAGTGCGCTATAATTTTCTAAAACAGGAAGAGTGACTGCATCAAGCTTCAAACAGCAGGACCTGCTCTTTGATCCATATCTTTTCATGAAAGTGCGTCTCTATCTGTGCCTTAAGAGTATCCAATCTGCCTTCTGCCTTTATTAAAACCATTTAAATGAATAAAAAAATAGCTTCAGATTCAGCGCTTTAAAGCGCACAATTAGATTTTATGTTTATGTAATTAGAAATACACTCATTTGCATATTTGCCTGAGGCACCAAAAAATTAAGAGTACCTGAATGTGTTGAACCCAAAAAGGTTCAGAGAACAGGATGAGTCATTTGCAAATCAGGGATCAGGAATGCAAGTGATAAGGACGGACGCAGAGGGATGGCTGAGGGTGGATTAAAACTCACTGCTTTGTAGTCTCATAAAAGCCAGGGGCCGGGGAGAACCTCAGATTATCTTTTCGATTTGTGAAATTGCCTTTGATTGGCCTTTGTTTTACAACGCAATAAGAGACATCACTGTGTAGCAGAAAGGGAGAGAAGAAAGACATGCACAGAATAGCTGACAGGAAAAGAAGGTGGGGAAAGTGAGGAGATAAGAAACGCACGCGAGCTGGGGGAAGAGGGGGAATCATGGAGGTGTGCTGATCCCGGCAGCAGGTGGTTTGCATAGAATCTTGTTCAGCTACAGCTTGGACCTGCTTGGATGCAACTGTGGGCCTCCTTGCCTTCGTTTGGCCATTAAGATGAGTTCCCTCTACTGCAACTCTCCTTCAATTTCCTCAAAAACACCCACACACACCGACATGGATTGACATGAACTGCTTTCATTGACACAGACACATGTACACACTGAACTGCATGGGACTGAAATGAACAGCCTGCCTTCAGACCCACAAACCTTGAACTGAAACAGTTCAACACACACACACACACACACACACACACACACACACACACACACACACACACACACACACACACACACACACACACACACGCACACGCACACGCACACGCACACACACACACACACACACACACACACACACACACACATACTCACATCTCTTTAACAAACAGATTGACATTCATCTGGAGTCCTCCTTTGATTTAATTACTTAAGGGACATTTGATTTTCTTATCTGGACTCAGTAATTGTGTTTCTCTTGATTTAATGGACATTTTGTGTGTAAGTATTTGAGTATAAACTATACACTTTTGATTTGATTACTTATATTTGGGTAAAATGCAGCAGACTTAATTGATAAAAATGTATTAATTGTTTGGGTTTTGCTTATTTTGTGCATTTTGTAGCGGGGGCATCTCTCCAACTGGTTCAAAGTAACATTTTCTTAAAGTAACAGGGTAGAATTGAGATTATTCTCCTGTCTGGCGCCCAACTCCTACTTTGAATATTTGGAAGTAACACCTACGCTACTACTGCATGACATTCATGTTCACCTCACTGTGGCTAATGAGCTGATCGGGGCTCATCTGCATATCATGCCAAAGGTGAGAGAGGTAGTTGGCAAGATACGAGTCCCAGTGAACGGTAATAAACTATCCAATTAAAACAATACTGATACTGATTAAGAGATCCAAGACCAGAATCAACATTAAAGCATACAGGAAAGATGTATCCTCTAAGGATAAGGTTCAAATTGTGACTGGAAATGTTTGTTGTTGGGCGGCTCCGTGTGACCACAGACTAGAGATGCACCGATTGAAAAGCGTTCGGTGCATCTCGACCTCAGACCACGTATCAACAGAGAAACTGAAACATCTGTTGTCTGAATAAACCAGCTATCCCTTTAATGTATGCACAGCAATATTTCCCCTCTTATTCCTCTCTAAAAGCATGCATGTTCAATTATTAATACAATAGACTTGTTCTTCTATTCGCAACAGTAACAAATTCAGCTTTCAAAACAAAAAACACTCCGTTGAAGGATGCTGCGCTCTCAGCCACAGTATAACAATCACAGGCAGAACTTAATACATTAGTTTTAGGACATGTTTTCACCTGATATCTGAATATCTTATATCTGAAAAACATGCGTTTCCATAAAGTCTGGTTGACAGACATTTTTAAAAGATAATTAGTTCAGGTGATAATCTGGATTTAGGAATTCACATGTGATCACTTTAAACCATAATGCCTTGACTCTACATCCTCTATTGTATGTATTGCATGTAAGCAACATACAGTAGGAACAATGTCAAGTATGAGTATGTTATACTTCAAGGACGAAATTACATTTAAATGATACAAATAAATCCGCACAAATCCAGTTTTATTTGTTTCAAATTAGTGCAATGTGCAAAATATAATTGCTCATATGTACATGTTCCTTTACAAGGCCTGCAATAACTGGCTCTTCCACTCGATGTGTGATTTATGAGAGGTTTTTAAGTGAGAATGATGAGAACTCAGAAGTGTAATTTAACCTTGTCAGAGTGTGCTGCTCGACCTGTAAAGTATCTGATTGATTATCGTATGACAGTCAGGAGTCTGGGACTAATAACCGGCCTTAATCATTCTGAATTACACACAAGCGACAGGTTGTAAATCCCGGAGTAGAACAGAGGGGTAAAATTCACACCATGCTGTGGTAGATTGGCCATTCGCTGATGGTCTGTAATTTAGTGGCGGCCAAGCCACAGGAGTAATGGCACTCCGTCAGAGCTCCAGCATATGCGCTTGAAAGGCAGCCTCAGATTTAGATTTAACGTCTTGGCCGGGAGACGAGTCAGAATCTTGTCTGATCTCTTTACCAGTGAGGTAATGGTGTCAGGCTGGAGATCCCGAAATTGATTGTGTCTTCATGTATAGATGACTACTCTGCTAGATGGAACAAACATGTTGCATGTCCCAACAGGCCAAGTCAAGCCTCTTATGTTTCTTGAATCCATCTGTAGCCTACAGTCAAAGTTAAAAAATGGAAGGGAAATTGGCCTTAAGAAGACACTACACACACTTCACACATTTTATTTGTGAAATTGCATTCATTAATTCATCCATTCGAGTGACAGAAGTCTACTGTATATAGTGTATGGGAATTCAGAAGATACAGAGTGGGCCATGAAAGTCAGCAGCATCCAGCAGCCACTGACAGCTGATTGATAATCATCCTCTGTCATTTAGTGATGGAGTTGGGAGAGAAACCAAGGCGGTCACCAGCAATTTACATCGTATCATTTCTGTCTCTCAGGCTGTCAGTAAAGGTCTCAAGTTCATCGTTGCAACTAAGTGGCGCCGCTTTCTAACTAGCGGCAATGCTACATACACACGTAAAAGACAAATACTTGTCGTGCACATAGAAACGCATGCGTGAGCACACATGCAGGACGGAGGACGCGCACAAACACTTGACGGACGTGCCGTGCTCAGCATGAGGAAGCACAGACAATCATCCGGTGAAAGAAAACAGAAGGTGGCCGGTGACTGACAGGTTGGGCTCTCTTACTGACCCACACAGCATAGAATTTTACACATTGCTCACAAAACTCCACAGGGGCCACATATCTAAATCTCATCCGCCCGGCTTCAGACTCGTAACAACAAATGTGACGTTAAATCTGTTTGGAAAATGGGATCTTACAGTGCAGGAAGCCTGTAAAAACCAATGGGGATAAATTGCAGTCAAGGACACACTGTTTCCACAGTACCTGAGGCAAACTTTTGGAGGGAAAGTATTCTCTTTCCTGAATACAAATGAAATGCCTAAAACAAGATTCTATAATGTGTCCCTTTGGCAGTCCGCCTGACACGGGAACTGCTGCCATTAGATAACTCAGAAGTTCTGGCTTAAAGCCCCGATTACAGTTTTGGGGAGCAAAGGTGAAAGTCTGAAAAAGTTCAAAAGAAGTTCATTTTAGACTGGAAATAGCCCCCAGGACAGGGAGTGTATTCATTATTTTAATGATGCAAATATTCCTCAGATGCAAAGACGTTTTAGGGAAGCCCTAACTGACGACTGAGGCTGCATTTAGTCTCTGAAATGTAGCGGAGTGCCGCAAGGGTGCTTTCACACCTGTGGTTTAATTCATTTTGTCCCGGCAAAGGGGAAAAAATATACATTAATGCATTTTAGTTCTGCTCCGATTCGTGTTCATACTGATGTTTTACAAACAAACCAGTTAAGGTTTGCCGATATGACCTGAAATGTATTTCACAGTATCTTCTTTTGGCTTTATTCATCTGCTCAAAACTGAAATTAATTATTTCTGGTACCTGCCAGTGGCAATTCCCTTACTACTGTACTGGCTCTAGCATGTGTCATTATATTGCTCATCCGGCTATCTCTATGGAAATATACTGCAGCGGTTCTAAACCCTCCAATCTCACAGACTGAAAACATAGACATAATGTTAGGCTTCACATATAAAATACACCAATTCAAAATAGAAGCACTTTATTGCTAAACCAAAAGCATGCAGGGGAAGAAATCTCTTGCCAAACAGGCTGAAGTAGCTCTGTGAGCTCATTAACATTAAGGCTGGCTTTAAAGTTTGTATCTTGAATGCAATTATAAGCCATTGTTGTTACTCATAAACACCAACACACACACACACCCACACACACAGAGACCTTGCAATGCTACTTATGTTAAAAGCAATCAGCTTAATAGTGTGTGCTGAAGTTCCTATTTCTCCAACTTAGACTATTGGACTGCTAATTTATTTAACGGCAGCTCTGTTCAACAGGCAGTAGGTGAAGATAAATACCCTTATGTGCACAAATAGACTACACTTACAAACATACCGTGTAGAGAAGCTGGAACCTGATACACCTGAGTCACTGTTGATTGATATCGAGTCTCACACACACTTGAATGGGATTTTTCCAATGTATATGGTTTGGGTGGATCAAGTCGCGGTGCCACAGTCTGAAAGCAATATTTTGATTAAATGAATACAAACCACAATTGGCTCCGTCTGAACTAAAGTGTATCAGATTGGGTTTTTCACTCGCATGTTGAAGACAACGGATACACTTTTATCTACGCACCTGTCTGCACCAGCTCCGTGCAGCTAAACTGCAGTTCACTGTGTAACACTTAAAGTTGAATATTTAACGTTTTCTCTGGATGGAAACGGTCAGTAGTGCTGTGTGTTTAGTTTCATCAACTGTTAACTATGTTGGCCAGACACACCGTAGGATTCCAACTAGCTCTCCTCCTACCGACATGATAAGATGCGGTCCAATATAGTCAGCTCTCATTTTGTCATTTGCTATGCAATATTCATCTCATCATACATATTACATACATGCACATACTGTACATGCGTGTATGCAATTTTTTTACCTGGGCGTGCAAATCAAGAGAGGACCAATTCGTAATCCGTAGTGGAAACAAGTCCAAACTGAAGCCACTTACCATGACCACTTACGGTCCCTACCGGATATGTTGCCAATAAAACATGTTTTTAAAATGTGTGAATCACTGCAACCATGAGAAGTCTTTGAGCATACAGTCATAAATGAGCACAAAGAAACATCAGGCTGATGGGTCCAGCAGAATGCGAGATTAGCCATGGACAGACAGACAGCGAGATGCACACCGCAGACGCACGCTGGACCGGTTACATAACCTCCTGGCGGAGATATTGACCATTGCATCAGAGAGGCACCGTGCATCCCAGATAATAAATGACTGCAGGTTTCCTAGACCAGGAGAGATAAATGAGCAGTCAGCATTTTTATCTGAAAAGTTCCTGAAACTGACCACTATTAATATGCTCCTCTAGATCAGGAAAATGTCACCATCATCATCATCAATGCTGTAGTGTGTACATTCACACACATCCTTGGTATTCCATGATCTTTCTTTTATTTTTTTACCAAAATAGCTCTCTACTTGACAGAAGGAAAAAAACACAACACTTCATCATTTCAAGAGCAGCGACAGCCATTCAAGCACCACCAATAAACATAAAGAAACCATTTAGCACCTGCAGGTGATGGAACATTCCCTGTGATATACAGCTGTTCGCCGCCATCTATCAGGGCAGTAGTTACAGTGTGGCACAACACATTGGACTGGAATTGCATCTAGCCAGACTGATTGTGAACAAACTCGTCAGTGAGTAAAGATACTTTATGTCTCTGCCCTGACCTTCAGTCAGGGCAGAGACATAAAGTATGAGGCTTCTCCGTATAAACTGTTGTCCGATACTCCTTTTTTATAATGACACACTCTCCCAGCAACTTAGAGGAGGTGCAGATGGAGAATGATGCGTGGGGGATACCAGATGGGCTCACGTCTCATATGTTTATAATGATAATGACGGGGTCAGCTTCTCTATTACCATCAGTCACAATGACTGCCATGGTGGTTAGACGTCCATGTGCACTTCTGATTGTCTCTTCAGACTGGAGGAAGAAAACGAAGACTAAACACAGTCTGGCCAGACTTTCAAGGCCTCTTCTGTCACGTATTCACACCCTGCTTTCATGGTGCAGTATGCACCTGCTGCCCCTCAAAGGCTGCACCTATATCCATCTTACTAAAGCAAGAGTTCAATGCATTCTCAAGGGAGGGGCCAGAGAAAATGCAAATTCGCAAGAAGATGGTCCGACCCTGAACATTATGCTCAGGCCTGTCAAAAGCATCAGACGCTGCAATATGCTTTGACTCTAATTTATACCAGTGAGTGTAGAGGGTTGCCATGATCATGAGTATGATGTGGGTAAGGCTCTTTTGACCGAAACAGAGGGGGACGTTTGTCCCACAGGGTAGTCTTTTGGAAACTTTAGGCTTAAAACAATAAAAAAAACTGAAAAGTTTACATCCAATAGTATAGATAAGGTTTGTCAGACAATCCACACTACTCCATGTGAGGGTTGCACACTTTAGATTCAGATGGCTAGTCTACTGGTATGATATAGGCAATGTAATTCAATTTGAAAAGTCTTAAAAGACTATTTGGGTGTTTCATAAAGAGCACAAAACAAAACAACACTCTGTTTCTAACCTACAGCTTATCCAAAAATGGGCAAAGAGGGGGATCACCGTAGGAGCTAAGGCAGGCACCCTGCGGTGGGTGCAGCAGAGAAGACGGCCAAGAGATGAGAGACGTCACCCTTCTGTCCCTCAAAGCAGCCACGCCCCCTTAAATATGCATCATTTAAAGCCTTAATATAATTTAAACAGGTGAGTTTTATTAAAATTCACCCCGCGTACAGTTGTTATGAACGGGCAAATTAGCTACAGAGACCAAAACCGTTGTTTGTTCCAGGCTGTAAACAGCTTGAAATACTTTTACTCAGTAATATAATGGTGAATCTTTTATATGTGGATTCTGTTTACATTTACATATATAATGATACAAAAAAAAAGTGTGTTTGTGGAGAGAGTCATTTGTATATAATTCACAAAAAAACCTTTGTGAATCCTTCTGTGGGCATTCATTAACACTGAGACCTATCTGACCCCGGACATTATGGATGCAGAGGCTCTACTTGGAACAGCCTTGCAACAGCACTCCTATGACAGTCACATTGGTATGTTGTCAAAATATGTTTCTTTGTGCAAGCTTATCAAATGGGCATACGCATAAACCTCAAACACATTAAAAAACAACTATCCTATTGTTACAAAATATTGCCACTCTAGTCGTCCATAACAGAGCGGGGCTACAGACTGTATATATACTTTAAAGCAACTAGATATGAGCAGTATTACTTTCGTTTTAGGGAGAGAGACCAGTGACTGGAATAATATTGATGCATTAAAAATAAAACCTAGAAGGCCTGATGCAATAAACATATCATGAGACAGAACATTTCTGCCAAACAGCCCATATGCATTACCTGAGAACAGTGTCGGTTTATCTGGGCTTTAATACAGCCTGTGTCTGTGGATGGTCTGAAATTGTCATTCTAGTAATTTTGTCTGTATCCTCCCAAAGAACAAGGGATTATGGTCACAGGAAAATCCCGAGGGAGAAATAATCCATCTAAAGGCCAGCAGCAAATACCAAGCCAACTAATATTAGCCAATGACTCATCTCAAATCCCTCGATGGTGCAAGTATAATTTATTTGCACACCATGCACCACACACACATGAATGTATGTATAAAAATGGACTCAAAAACAGCTGTAGCCTTAGGCTCGAGTTCAACCCATGAACTGTACTAAACGTGCAAAATTGAGATATAACAATATGCAACAGCTGCAACACCAGCACGGGCACATGCAATCTCACGCAGCGAAGTAATTACGGACGGGTAATGTTGAATGAATAAATTTGGGTTTTAATCTTTGCTGTCCGCTTCATTTGTTTGTCCCTCTGGCCAAATGGTTACGGAGTAAACATGATGCAGGCAGTGGAAATATGGGCTGTGTGAAATCTGGAGCCAAAACAGTCTATGCAATTTAAGAGCTACTGACTTTGTCGTTGCACCGCTATCTGGTTGGGCTATGAAAGTTCTTGGAGGAAGATTTAATACTTATTCTACTATTCATCTATATGGCTTTGTTGCTTATGGTAGTCCACAGCTCTCAACGCGTAACGAAATGAGATGCAATCCACTAGGGCTGCAACTAACGATTATTTTAATAATCGATTAATCTGTCGATTATTTTTTCGATTAATCGATGAATCGGATAAAAAAAGGCGAGTGAATAAAAACGTGTCTTTAGTCTTGCAAACTATACCACCCCTGCTTACTACTGTTATTAACGAGCTAACGCTAACTTGTCATCGCTGCGGACACCGGGCGGATCCGCACATCGAACGCGCCTAGTTCCTCACTTCAAAACGGAACAAAAGTAGGATTCTGTAGTGACTTACCCTGCTGTTGAACTCCCTTCCTCCTCATCAAGGGCTCCAACATGTTTACGTTTTAGGTGCTGAATCATCACCGTGGTGCTCTCGTGCCATGTCGCTTTTGCATATCTTGCAATTAACACACTTTTTCGATTTATTTAGTGTGAAATGCTCCCACACCTTGGATGACTTAGGTCGTACTGATTTCTCTGCCTCCGCCATGTGTTTCAGAACAACGTTACGGGTCTCCGGTGGTCTTTCCTCTACCTCCGATTATTTTTTTTTATACTCAAACATCTCCGCGACTTATTGAGTCGCGTAATAGTCGCGCAACACAACGAATCGATAATGAAATTCGTTGCCAACTCTTTTAATAATCGAATTTTATCGATTCGTTGTTGCAGCCCTACAATCCACCTACCAATCCTGCGGCTGCGACCTAACTGCTCTGCTCAACTGTCCACTGTAGCACCTCGTTAGGATTTCTACGTTTGGAATTTAAGTGTATTTGCACCAACAAACGTGTGTGTGAGAGATCTTGTATGGGTATATCTAATATAAAGCATGACAAACCGTTATTTCCACCCCTGTGAAGCATGGTGATGGAAAATGTCACTTCCCCTTAACGCCCACACCCTCCAAACAGGCCGAGTTCAATATCAAAAATGAAATTTCACACCAGGTTTACATGGCCGACACACACACACACACACACACACACACAAATGCACCCACAGCACCAACACAAGGGCTCTTGAGTCTTGATGTTTACATATGCTATGTTCTGTAGTACATTGAATATCTTTAACCAAAAAAGAGATGAGGACTAAAATGACACACCCACAAGTTCCCTTCCCTCCCCTTATTGATAGGTCATATACACACTTGAAGAAGGTATACGTTGAGGTGAACACCAAAAACGCACGGACAAAAAAAAAAGAGAGACAAGAAATAGATGGAAAGCAGTTCATGCATGTCTGCGGACTAAAGTCTTGATCTCCTCGAAGGCTTAGTTTGTGATTGTTTCTTTAAATCCTCTAAAGCTGATTTGACCCTATATGCTGCCCAAGAAAGACCAATTGCCACTCCACTGTGCATGAGTGTTTTATGTAAGTATCACATGAGAATGTCGATGCAGGGGATTACTGTATGGTTGCCTGAGCAAAGTTATAGTTTCCGGTATAACCGAGACTAATACCAGGAGTCACATGGACATAGAGCTTCTTGTAACTGTTGATTCTGCGTCCATATGCCTGCACTTCAATGACTATATATATATCTGTAACCAACAACTCCTTATATCATTTCACTCAAAATTGTAGCAGAGGGTCAATTACACCACTGAAAAAAACACAGAAATCACTCAGCAGGAATGCGTGTTCTTATCACTCAAAACAGAGATGCTTCGCAAATAACACCATTAACAGTCACCTTGCTTTTGTTTATGAATCCGTTATGATAAGCAGAACAAAGAGGCTGGTGTATTTCATAGCTTCTGACAACTTTCATCAAAGCGCTACGGCTTTTTAATGCATTCACATCTGAGATTGCCTCTCCTCTTATCTCAGCCCTTCTTCCTCCGCCCGCATCTAAGCCAGAGTCACAGATGACCGTCTGTGAACTCCCCGTTAACAACTTCCTTTACCTTCTGCCCTTGCTTTGCAGAACACTGTCAAATCATTTTAGGTTTCTTCTCTTTTTTTTTTTTTTTTCTTCTTCTCCACCTGTCAGTAGCAGAAGAGGAGGGGGAGGAAGAGGAGTAAAGGTGTGGTGATGTATTCTTTCACAGACAATGTAATCAGAGAAAGGACTTATGGCGGCTAATTGCGCGGGAGGAGAAAGCTCAAAGGTTGCTCGGTGCGTTTAGTTTCCACCACGCCTCTCTGCAATAAACTCCCTTGCAGTAATCCTCCAAACATGTCACGCACACTTTTCTAGCAGGTGGGTGGCCAGGAGCTGTGAGCAGAATTAACATTTCTGCTTTCAAAAAAGGCTTCAAAAGAAAAGATGGTTTACACAGAGGGATAAGATGGAAGACAATGAAAAGTGGGGCAAATGCAAGGGGGGGGGGGGGGGGGGGAGCTGACTGAAGGAAAATGATAAATGATATCAGTATTCAACACATGGATACGCATGCACATTTAAAAGATGATTAAGTAGAGGTGAGTACAAGCAGATTAAGTGGTACGATGACAGAGAGTCTGTAAGAGCAGTTCTCCTCTAAGATCTGTTACGGATGTCAAAAGGCGCCATTCATTTTAATTTGTCCTTTTCGATCAAATAAATAAATAAACAGCTATATTTTACTATGTCACCCCACTTTTAAACAAACTTGAAAAGAAAAAGGTTAAGACGATCAGGTCAAGACAGTATGACTTGTACATCTAAGACGTCTCTGTATCCAGAAATAAAGACTCAGGAGGTAATGAAGCGAAAGGAATAGTCTCACTATGTCTTTTCTCACTGTGAATGGGTACATACGGGTGTGGTGTCATTTTCACAGTCTTTCATCCCTCTATTCGTTCTGTACTCGCAGCTCAGCATGCCGTCATGACTTTAGCACACTTATTGGGGGACAAATCCACAATCCCACAACAAAGTGAGTTAATACGATGCTACAGGAGCCTTTCAAACAAAAATTCAAGTGGTTGTTTCTAATCTAATAATATCACTCTCACATTTGACTATTTCCGTCTGTTGCCTCTCCTCGTCCACATATGCTGGTTCATAGTACCATTAAAAATCACAGCAAAGTTTAAAAAAATAACCGCTCCAATGCACCGTGACAGACACTTCTTTTTAGGGAACAAGGATTGTAGAGTTGTAACCCATTAACTACTTTGAACTGAAGATAGCAAACTGGGCTGGATGATGTATGAAAATGAAATGATCTTCATACTTCAGGAGGAAATTATGGATATAAAAACATAATGAACTATTGGATTATTTCAAGAATCAGACAGACAGTAGTTCGTAACTGTTGTGGATCATTTAAAATGAAGCAATATTTGCATGTGCTACGCAGCCGCCAGAATAAAATGCTTGCTTTGTACGTTTCTGCAAACCACGAATATGTTAAATCCCGATGTTTCTGAACCAATCTGTTTGTCAACATTTGTAGATATTCGTGTTTCTGAACCAATACTGAGTTTCACATTGACGTATACATATGTGTATGAACGTTATATCATAGCTCGTGGTGCTTTTGCCGTTTTGAAACTGCATTCTCAACTACGTTTAGGTTACAAAACTACTGTTAGGTCTAAAGTAAAATTAATAGGTCTAAAGTAAAATGAATACGCTCCTTTTGGACCGATGTTTGACTCGTCCACCCTCCCTGACATTCTTACTCCGACTTCTGCGGACTTTCATTAAACATAATTGAACGTAATTGTTAAGGCAGTTTCGTTGTATGGAAACCTACTTTTCAGGTGACAGGGCTGACTTTTGACCCCACATCACATGTCATGGACTTGGTGTGGACATGAGATATGAGCAGTTAAACCTAAAAGTGAGTGTTTAATCTGCATGGTTTTGGGGGGGTGAAAGTATCCTGTATTTAACAGGAAAAAAGTATAAATATTAGAGAAAGAAAAACCGAAACCGAAAATAGAAATATATATCATTTTCTTTTTTCTTTCTTATCCCTTTTATCATAGTGACCCCTAAGACTAGTCTTGAGAGGTCCCAGCCTCCAGGACATCTGATGCACAGAATAAAGCCCATTAATCCCAAACTAAAGAGGCCGACAGATCTATGAAAGGAACATGAAATAGAGAGCTGAGCAGAAACCTGCATGTCATAAACATAATCCACCACCATGTTCGAAACACAACGATGAAGACATGAAGCATACCGAAGTGAGAATATGCAAAGAAATTATAACAGAGCAAATACATTCAAGCGTAATAACATAAATTTTCTGTATATCAAACAGGCAGCTTACAGAACCATAATATCATAAGCAAATGCTGTCACTGACTCAATTTGTAAATCCCCTATAATGCGAAATTGAAACCACGGGCTATCTGGTAATCCAACAAGGTGTCTGGACCTCCAGGGCACCCATAAATCTCTTGTTGAGGATTCCTCCTCATTGTGGGAGTCTGACAACTGACGTGCGAGAGCTGGAGGCAGCAAACTGTTTTTTGGAGTGCTGCTCACTTCACGGAGGAGAAAATTGGACGGTTACCATGCTGTCTCTGACATTAAAAAGGGGTGAAGATGTGAGCTCGGTCTTCACTTTGAATGCTTTTCTCTTTTCAAGCTGCGGTAAATAGACAGGAATTATAATGTGCGAGTCCTACCATATTATTAGAGTCAATGTGGACCTGCATTCAGACGTGGTTTTGGAGATGTGCCTTTGGAGAGGAATGCATGCATGATATTCATATATGCAACCTAATGTTCTTTTTTCCCTAATAATAATAATGGCAGCTTTGCCATCCAATATTAATCAGCCACCAGCAGGGAGAGACAGAGATTGAGCGCGATAGAGGGGTCGAGGGGAGAGTTGGAGAAAGGGAGGACGTGGCGAGGCATATGTTTGCGTGGGTGATGGTTTTACACTCCACTCACTCTGCTCTCTGATCACACACTCCAGTTACAGGTACTTGAGTGGACCTGTAACCACGCTGTCAAACACCTGTCAAGGGGCTGAGAGCGTGATTATTACGAGCCATATAAAGAATATATTTTTTAAAAAACACAGTCTCGCAGCCTATCGGGTGTTCTGCAATGAACCGATGACGATCCCGTCTCGGGCTTTAGTGAGAGTCGTCCAGCTAATCAGGATCAACACGTACATGGACACTGAAGTGCAGATTAAAGCCGTTTTGACTACGAACACTCCCTCAGCTATGTGACATGGAGCTGTGCCAGCTAAATCTTTCAGTAACAGCTGCAGCAGCTGAGTGAAAGTAGATTACCCCTCGGCTGACCCGCTGTTTTCTACACGGGGGTGGACACAATAACAGGAACACCTCTGTAACTCAATCCAGCGAGCGCAAGGGCGCTAATATACCTTTGCAAAGTTTACAATGTTCCACCTCTGTGGAGGCTTCGTCTGATAGGTATTGGTTCAACTTTATGGGGATTTTTCGATCGCAAGTTTTTGATTTCATCATGTCGAGTAAGGTGTTCTAGAAACTGTGTGCGTGTCTCTAACTGGAGAGCCAAATGCTCAAGGGAAATCCCAGTTGGTGTGAAGATGGGCAGGGAATATTGCCCAGATGCAACTCAGCCGTCAATGTCTGTATCAAAACACAGACAATTGCACGAACGTTTTTTCTATTTCTGTCACGTCTGATCATTCTGATACATGTATGTCTGCCTCTGCAAATATACTGTATGTTCCTAGACTAAACTGGAGCTACACAGACCAGATAGTAGAGAGGGGAGGGGTCAAAAACGTCCTCTCGTTCACATTTAAGATTGCAATTCTCTTCCAATTTTTCAGTGTTCACTTAATTCAAGTACCTTTTTCTGTGCCTCTGTGCCCCCCCCCCCCCCACTGAGTGCCATTAAACAGTGAATAACCGATAAGAGCACGTTTTAGTTCCATAATACCAATGATAAGGGGCTGTCGCAGTCCTTTCAGATACAGACCTTATCTACTGTACCTCTATGGCTACCGCTTATCAATGATTCCTTTCCAGACATTTTAGGGGATTAGGCCAGATTTACTTTCGGATTATTTCTCTTCCGGAATTTCATCCCTGCACTATCATGTCAGGGACAATATGATAACACTGACTGCCTGACACATCTATTTGTGGGCACAGAGACTTAAATAAATTCCTACTTGAGGTGAGCACAATTCAATTTCCCATATATAAAAAACTTCTTGTACCCTTTCCCGCAAAGACAATAATAGTCAATTTCTCCATCTTTGACATGATTGAGTCCAATCCATGGTGTCAGTGGCAACGTACGCTCTACACTGCAGCACTATTGACACGCTTTTGATTGTTTGTAGCTCTTGCTACCATTGAATTTAACCGCACTTAATCCAACAGATGTAAGAAGCATCTGCCAAATATTTTATAATTAACACCTTCTTGTCTTTGCTTCTCATACAACGGCACATAAAAACAGGATAGATGGATAGATAAACAGCATATAAGGCCGATAAAGATTTGGAGCCAGGCGCTGCCGTTGCTCTCCACTGAATGCAAAGTGCATGATGGGAAATACGTGGCGCTCCCCTGATCTAAGAGCTGATTGGTTTAGATGTTGGATGAACAAAATCAGTTTTTTTGTTTAATTGGAGAGATTTTTATTGCATTGGTCGGATTTTGCACTATGCAGGTGTGTTCAGTTTACTGAATAAATATCACTCCACACGTGGGATGTGAGGATGTTTTAAGATAACATCTGATGTTAAGCCTTGACGATCTAAATATTTCACAGCTCAATAATGAAAACTATTGTCTGCCTCCCTCCCGCAGTGTATTTTGACTCTTGATTCATGACATTTATTCACGATTGATTCATGGCACAGCGGCCATACAGCCACAGTCACACATCTGCGAGAGCATATCGAGCTACTCCTAAAGGGGAGCAGAAGCAGCAGCATAACATGTGCAGCCGTATGCACAATATCAACTAAAACACAGCGGGAGCAAAATATGTAACGACTTATGTGATGATTGCACGGCAGCAACGGAATTACGTCACTGTAGTCCAATGACTTAGTCAGTTCTGTCTGTCACCACGGATGTAATACCAGGTTGTATCCATTGTACAGTTGAGTTGTCATGTAAGGTGGCCATCTTGTGAAGTATGTCACCGGTGCTTAACTTTAGGTCCTGTAGACTTTACCAAAGCCACCACCGGAGAAAACTGATAGTAGTTTGATTTGGGGATCAATTAACATTCACTTCTGTCTCCATACTAATTGTTATCTAACGAGGAAAATGGCGTGTGTCGCGGCTCAACTTTGACAAGTGACTTCTGAATTTGAACTCTGTTACTCGCGATGTTACTGGGTGACGTAATGTTACGCCAGTGACGTGCTGTGTTGGTTCTGCCGTTATTTTAAAACTGAGGCTAACTAAAAGCAGCTAACTGTTAGCTTGATAGGCTCCCATTCCTCTGCTCTGGACAGTGATGCATGCTGGGACAGATCACGGACCTGACAAGACTCATATTAAACGTTTTCTTTTCCGACCCATCTTAATGGTTGTAGTCCTGACTGTACACAGTATGTGGTCCAAGTCAGCGATTGAAACAGCTGCATAATGTCTTCCATGGCTCTGTCTGGTCTGACTGCATAGCCCCTGATGATTGGCTTTGACACTACACATTTTTCACAGACAACCAGTGTTACGAAGTGGGGGCTTGGAGTTTGAAATACACTGGCATTTGCCAGGTAGAAAGTGGCCCAATTCCAAACCACTTCCTACACCTCCCTACCCACTTCCACTAGGCTTGCGTTGGCGTGGAGGGCCTGCTATGTGATTGTGGAATGTGTTGCCTTTACTGACAACGTGCATCGCCGTTTTGTGTTCGTCAAGGAATATGCTCCGTACAAATGCAGTTCCGTGCGACTACCCGTGCAAATATATTTACCTACTCGTAAACTACTCGAACAAAGATATATATTTAATATTATCATATCATTATTATATTGTATTAAGGATTAAATATATACTCTTGTTTAGTCAGGAAAACAATAGATGTGGTCATATTTCATCATTATTGTGTTTGTTTTTGTGGTTATACAGGGTAAGCGTAAATATAAGGAAAGGACAGATGTCCAATAGTAACACAAGGGGCCTCTGGAACGGCATGAAATCTATTACTGGTTATGGGACCAGTTCTCCCAGCGTCCCTGGTGCTGGAATCAATGTAAATGAAGCAAACCAGTTCTTCGCAAGGTTTGATGAATTTGATTTCTCTGCATCTCACGAGAGCATCCTCTCTTCTCTTGCACTGAGTAGTCCTGAGGACTGTAGCCCAGCTATTGTAATAAATGTTGAGGAGGTTCGACAGCAGCTAAAGCGCCTTAAGGTTAACAAGGCAGCAGGCCCTGACGGTGTCCATCCACGCACCCTTAGGGTCTGTGCTGATCAGCTGTGCTCAGTTCTTCATTTTATCTTTTCCTTGTCTCTGTCTTCATCAAAAATTCCAGTAATGTGGAAAACATCTTGCTTAGTTCCAATCCCAAAGAAAAACAGTGTGAGGAGTCATAGTCTTACTAACCTCAGACCTATAGCTCTGACGTCGCACATAATGAAATGTTTTGAAAGGGTTGTCCTGGGTCACCTGAGTCGACAGGTCTCAGTCTTCCAAGATCCTTTGCAGTTTGCTTACAGGAAGGGTCTAAGGGTAGATGATGCACTACTTTTTATGCTCCACAGTATTTATAGTCATCTTTCAACAACTGCCAGCTCTGTTAGGATCATGTTCTTTGACTTTTCCAGTGCTTTTAATACAATCCAACCACAGTTTTATCCCCCTTTTTATTCTCACTTTATACAGCGGACTATAGGCAGAGCCATGTGTCCTGTAACATCCAGAAGTTCTCAGATGACACTGCTCTGGTTGGTCTACTTACCCGAGGCAATGACCTGGCCTACGAACGGGAGGTTGAATCTTTTGTCAGCTGGTGTGATGAAATCTTTTTTAAACTAAATATTGGAAAGACCAAGGAGTTGGTTATTGATTTTAGAAGGAAGAAGGAGGAGGAGGTCTTCCCAGCGGTAATTGCAGGTCAGCAGATAGAAATTGTCCAGTCGTATAAATATCTCGGGGTCTATCTGGACAGTAAATTAAACTGGAAAAAGAATACTGATGCTGTTTTTAAAAAGGCTCAGTCAAGACTCTTCTTCCTGAGGAAGCTTAGATCATTTGACATCAGCAGGAAGCTTCTTCATGTTTTCTATCAGGGGATCTTGGCTAGTGTTCTTGTTTATGCTGTGCTCTGCTGGGGGGGGGCGGCATCACTGTGGATGATAAAATCAGGATCAATAAAATGATCAGAAAGGCTGACTCAGTGATTGGCCTTACCCCGGACTCACTAGAAGTCACTGTTGCAAAGCGAACAAGGGCCAAGTTAAAAACAATTGTCTTGGTTAAAGGCCATCCACTACACAGCGTCTTTAATGGACTCGGAAGCTCATTTAGTGAGAGACTCAGGACGCCTCAGTGTCCTACTGAACCACTAAGAAGGTCTTTCGTTCCAGCAGCAGTCCGATTTTTTAATGAACACCTTTAGAGGTTTTTATCTTTCTGATGTCAATCATGTTTTATATGGCATTGTCTGGTGTTATTTATCCTTTGTAATGTGTTTTTGTCTGTCGTGTACTGTGGACTGTGTCGTCTGTATGAGTTTTTGGTGGCAAATAAGTTTCCCCACTGGGGATTAATAAAGTTTTCCTAATCCTAAGTAATGACGAAGATGATCATTTGTTATTTCACTGTGTGGTGAGCAGTACAGAAAGATGATTTTTACCATTGTTCACCAGTCCACCGTCACCAAATACTTGCTACAGATATCTTATCTTTAACGTCAGCTGATGAGATCAAGACTAATGAAGACTGACTACTTTGTCAATATCTAATTCTGTCGTGTGAAAGCTGTGTAACAGGTCTCATTACAGGGCATTACAGACGTTGACCGTGGGACAAACGAAGAGGAACACTGTGCTCAAAGCAGAGATCTTCTCAGGCGCTCAAAGACAACCCAGAAAATTAGCTTTCTCAGCTTGAAAGAAAAAGAGACTCACTGTGCTGCAGAACAAAGGGACAGATCATTGGTTTCTGCTCAGGAACGCATCAACAGTTTAAAGGGATAATCAGTCAGACGGAAACAAGCAACACCATAGGTCATCAGGAGCCTCTGTCCTCACAGATGATCAATAAAGTGGTCTACTCCATACATCACCTATGTCCAGTTCCAGGAAAACCCCTTACATATATATATATATATATACATATGGACCCAAAGACACATTAAAAGGTGCAATGCGATCCCAGGCGAATCCAAAACTATTCTATTTCCAACACAAAAAAACATGTTTTTCAGTCAATGCAACCTTAAATAATGTTGTCTAAACACACAGAGCATCTCAAGATATTTGCCTAAATGATATACAGTGCGTGTAGAGGATGTGCGTCAGCTCTTTCACAGACGGAAGATCGGGAAAGCTCCAGGCCCAGAATGCGTGCCTCCCTCCTGCCTGAAACTCTGTGCTGACCAGCTGCCCCCCCCCCCCCCCCCCCCATCGTCACACGGATCTTCAACAGATCACTGGAGCTGTGTGAAGTCCCATCTTGCTTCAAATGCTCCACTACCATCCCGGTCTCCAATAAACCCTCCGTCACAGAATTAAAGGACGACAGGCCCGTCGCCCCGACGTCTGCGATCATCAAATCCTTTGAGAGACTGAGTAGACCCACCTGAAGGGCCCCTGCAGTTCGCCTACCGGGCAAACAGATCAGTGGATATTGCAGTCAACATGGGACTTCACCAAATCTGGCAACACCTCGACTCTGCATGGACATACGCAAGGATCCTGTTTGTGGACTTCAGCTCGGCTTATCATCCTAGACATCTTCCAATCCAAAGTCACCCGGCCCAGCATCCACCTGCCAGTGGATCACACACTTCCTGACAGCAGGTGAGGCTGGGAAAAACACATTCAGCACATGGACCATCAGCACTGGCGCTCCACAGGGATGCTATTTTATATATCATATCCCTTGTGTGTGCATGTAAACTTTCGGTTTAAGTTCGGTCTAAAATTAGCAATATCCTGATTTAGATAGAAAAAATATTAAATAATATCATACGTCTAAAAATCTGACAGAGCTTGTCAACGTTACTGTAGATATTTGACGGTTGTTGATATTCAATGTGACAGACTTATTTTATTAACTGAGGGTTGATACGAAGCCTGCAGCAACGCCTCAAGAAGTGCTGAGTCATATTCGTGAGACAACCAACACTGTGGTGATAAAAGGGAGAACATGTGGCAGTAATGTGATTGAGTTACTAGTCTAAACTTTATGAGCAGACGGGAGACGAGACAGAAACAGACTACATTATTACCAGTGGAACACCTAGTGCCCACCTGTCTGATTAGTATCAACTGCACTCCTCACAGCCTGCAGCATAATAAATACTGTAATAGTCTGAGATGAGAAGTAGATTCAGAGGGCGACTCCGTCTCTGTTCTTCTACAGAATATGACATTTTATTTTCGTTGTACCCTATCACTTAGAGATTTCATTTTTCATCAAATATTCATTTGAATGTGCTTACGCAGCGATGGACGTGCCTGGTGCAAAGAACAAGTTGTGTGACAGCAGTTCTTCACTTGCAATGATGGTAATAAATGAAAGCATTTACTGCTTCCGTTAGGCATTTGAATAAGTGTCAAATACTTTCCAAAGAGCCCCCGGGGACTTACATTTTACAGCCCCGAGTCCATAAAAGTAGCACTATGACTATTTTTAGTGCAGATTATTCTGCCAAATATTTTCTCAGTCAATTCAACTTTTCTTCTATAAGATGTCAGAAAATAGTGTAAATACCTTTTAAAGCTTCTTAAAGCTCAAGGTGAGCTCAAGCTCAAACCCCAACTATATTTTCATAGCACTAATGGATGCTAAGTATATTTGCTTGTGAAGTTAAATGATTAATCATTTATCAAAATAGTTTTTCTGTTCATCGAAAGTTGCACAATATCCCCAATATTCTTGTTAAATTTTGATGTGAAAACTTCATTCTAACGTAAGTAATTGCTGGCTTTGTCCGTCAACATTAAACACACACACACACACACACACACACACACACACACACACACACACACACACACACACACACACACACACACACACACACACACACACACACACACACACACACACACACACACACACACACACACACACACACACACACACACACACACACACACACACACACACACACACACACACACACACACACACACACACACACACACACGTTGCCATGTACCACCGCATCACACGGGCATCTGTCTCATGTCAGTGCTCTGTGAATAGAGTGTCAGTGGGTTAAGGAGTTTTAAAGCCATTGTTAGTTGCCTCCATTCAACTCTCACCTGCTCTAAGAAACTCATTAATCAGAGGACCAAAGTGTGACACTTTAATCAGTGGACTTCTCACGGCCCTGCAGAACTCCTTTGTGACGGACAAGATGTTGCACACATCGAGCTTGAATAGCCGCGACGTCTAAAGACACGCTGCATTGGCCACGTACAGTAATGGCCGCGCATGCTCGGAACCTCGTGGGAGCCTGCAGCGGGCAGACAAGAGCCGCCACTTCTAATCAGAATCAATACACGGAGACACACGGGCACTCACCCACACACCGTCACCGATGCTTTCGTGCTATATAGCGGCGTTCAAAAGCCCTCACACAATCAGTGACGGGTAACTGTCACAAGCACAGGAAAGGAGGGAGTCAAATACTTCAAGCAAGAGCTTTTACGTAAGGTTTGATCATTTTACCTGTCATGTTTTAAGTCAGGATCAAACGAGGATGGCCCGTTTAAGCCTCGAGGGGCTCAATGAAAAGATTCCGGTGACTTTGTGAGGTGTCTGATGTTGTGCTGATGCGCAGCGGGAGTGTTGGGGATCAATGTGCTGATGCAACTCATTGACCAGCGGTTGAGGAGACTAGATGTTGCCATGGATGTCAGACGGAAAGACGACAACAACAACAACAACAACAGGTATCTGTGAACAGTCTGCAGTTGTTCAACACGACAAACAGGATTTAAAGGTTTTCTAATAAATAGCGCAGAGATCCTCAAACACCGCCAAGGGCACATTATGGATTGGAGTTCAGTCTTTAGAGAAATCACTGATATTTGGGTACAAATCAACTGTGTTGACGCTACAGGATTGTTGCATTGATATACTGTATCTTTGTACAGCATATTCATCAAATGCAAAATATTCATTTGGAGAGAAAAGAATCAAGAACTCATTACTTGAAAAGTTTCCTTCAAAACGTGTAAGAAGTTTGAATGGTGGTGTAATGGATAGGGACCTCATGTTTCAGACAAAGAAAAGTATTAAAGAAAGGAATAGTTCAACAGTCTGGGAGTGTCAAGAGTTAGGAGTCATGATTGATATTATAATCATATCAGTGTGATAATTGTAAATCAGTTATCTTAGCACAAAGACTGGAAACAGCTCGCCTGACTCCGTCTACAGCTCACCAGTAAACACGTATATCTGTTTAATCCATGCTATAGTTAGGTAAGAACTACACCTCTGGGACACAGCCAGGCCAGCAGTTTCCCCCTGCGTGCAGTCTTTATGCTAAGCTAAGCTAACCGGCTGTAGCCTCGTATTTATTGCACAGACATGAGAGTGGTATCAATCTCCTCATCTAACTTCCGGCAGGAAAGTGAATCTGTGTATATATCCCAAACTCTTCCTTTAAAGGCTTGCCTAAATAGTCTTCAAAGTCTAGTTATTAATGACTGACTGTTGTGTCGTTAGCATTAATTAGGATATTTATTGAATGCCAAAACAAGTGTACACTTCTTTGTTTTTACTACTACTACCCCGTGCAGCTCTCTTTTTGGAGAGCGACCTCACATTGAGGGTGACTGGACATTTAGGAAAGAGCATAAAAAAAGAAGTGTAACTGCAAAGAGCTCCATTTACAGCTTTTTTTTTGGGGGGGGGGGGGGGGTAATTAATATTTTACTACTTCCCACATGCCGAAAATGTTCGAAACACTTGCATCATCCCGGGAAATGCACCGACGGATGTCTGTAAATGCGGGCGCATAAATAAGAGAATTGACAATTACCCGACGTTTTGGAATGAGGAACATGCTGCTGTGAAATGATGGCTTTGAAGTGGAGGACTAAACCCACGAAGAATGCGAGTTATAGATTAGAGGTAATCCTCCTGCTCTCCGCTGTCACGCATTCCACAGGATAATTAACACCGAGCACGGTCGATCGTCCACCTGTGGCTCTTACCCGTCTGTCTCTAAAGGCCTACGCTGGTAGGACGAGCAATAGGAGTGATGGTGAAAGACGAATGGCCGAGTCCCTTGGATTAATAGTGTTGGGGTGGAGGAAAAAGCAGGACGAGAGGTGAAGAATCCTTAATCGTTTCTTTGCACTCTATAAGACACTCAAGTGACCAGCTGCCTGAAGTACATTTATTCTGGAGCACTTAAGAGGAATGGGTCGATGCGGTCCACTGCCGCCTTTGTTTTCTTGTCGTTCAGCGGTCCGGAGCCAAACTTTGAGTCGTCAGTCTGCGGAAAAGCAGATGTATTTACTTTGTGGAGCCAGCAGGAACCGAGCAGCATTGCCGCTACAAAAGCTACATACTATGCAACTATTTTTTATTTTTTTTAAAGTCTCCCACTTGTTTATTACTGCAACATTTGCCGATTGCTGCAGCATTTACAGAATTCCCTAGGAGCAATACAATACACGGAGAAAGCAATATTCCGCTTTTGTTTTGTCAGAGGTCACCTTTTTTTTGTTGAACAATACATTAATCTCTACTGTGTAATATCCAATAGTTGCTTATTAGTAAGGGAAAGTCCCTGAACAAGTGGGCAATATCTTTGAAGCAAATAAACTGCGATGGTCCACAATAGGAAAGAAGCACGACGTAAGTGGTTTGAGTGTTGAAAGTAGCGTAAAAACTTTCACAAAGTAATATTTTCAGTTAGTATCAGTTTTTACGTACACTAGTGCCGTGGCTTTAGGGATGACAATGTTGGTTGTCGGTTCCATAACTTTGATCCAGACTGAAATATCTCAACTATTGAATGAATCTATTGAATGGATTACCACGTTGCGCACGTTTATGTTCCCCAAAGGATGAGCTGTGATGGTTAACTTTTCATCTGGCAGCCTCATGAGGTCAGAATGTTACTTTGGTTTAGGACCAAATATTGTGCACAAGTAACACCACTCCCATCAGGTGTCGGCTGTACATTACACCTGCCAGTGTCAATACAGCCGTGATGTGCATGTTAGTGGTGCTGGTGTTGCATCGCAGCAGACTCCAGTCCTCTCCATTCTTAAATCAATACATTTCCCTTCCTTTGTGTGCACAGGCATTTTCCCAGCTACTCCTCTACGGCCGCCTCCGTATTATCTAAACAACTGTTTTCCTCTTTTTCGGAGGTCACTCCCAAACAGCTTGCATGTCGAGTCTCCTGCATGCACACCCGTCGGTATACGTGTGCCATGATATTGCTCCTTCTGCTGTCCTCTGCTGTCCTCAGTGGTGCGGTAATGAGGGTAATAGTCTCTCTTCAAGTCAGTTATCATGTTAGCGCCATTACATTTGCTTGAAATAAACACACTCCCAAAGAAGAGTACAGCGGATAATATACTCTTTGAAACAGTTTTGAGGATTAGGTTGTTTTTTTTAGTTGCATGCATCATTAAATAAGTAATGGAAATACACAGGATGTTATGTTGGCTGATTACTGCATTTTATTAAATGCGTTGGAAAAAGCAACAAGTATCATTTCTCATCAAAGCATAACCAACTTGATAGTCAGAAACATCTCTACTGTACTTCGTGTTACGCTCTGAACTTCATAACTGCTGTCTAACAAAAAAAAACAAAAAACAAGCACAGAAATCATCTACTGTTGAATGAAATGAACATAACAGTAAGAAAGCTCTTTTGAGTTTCAAGGATTAGTTAAGGCTGAAAGCGTAAGGCCGTAATTCTGACTTCAACTCTATCACAGCGTCAGGATTATCTCCCTCAGGGAGGCTGACCAGCCTGATGAGAGCCACTACAACTATATGAATCCATGAATCACACAAGAATGAACTATAACGGCAGGGTGACCCCAACTAAATCACTTGTTTCAAATTATAACAATAGATAGATTTATTTTTTAACGGGTTCTTCTGTCAAATCAAATTTAGCGAAGCTTCCTCTCTACCACTAAAATGTCATCAACGATTTTTCAAATCAGGACAAAAAAAAAAAAAACACGTTAGAGCAGCAGCACAGCGACACAACCTATGTTGACTCATTACGTCACAGTGGCTCACGATAGGACTTCTTTCACAGCCACTGCGGTCAGGATTCATGAGATCGTTTTAAAGACGCATCCTAATAGCATGTTACGTTTGCAGTTGGTCAGTATTTTGTACAAGTGAGCACTGAGACATGAAATATGGCAACGGTTCAAGATCAGGGTCTAATTTGAACAGCGCAGCTTCCGAGGCGTTCTAGCACTGCGTTGAAGTACAGTCGTGTGAGAAGATGTGCCACTGAGACAAGCATGAAAACACGGTGAAACAGTTTTTGGTTATTAAAGTGCTCTGACACACCATCAGTTAGCAGCAGTATGTATATATACACATATAAATGTGGTTCAGCACTCTCACAAATCAACCATTTAAAAAAAGAATCACCCATTTTACAGTCAAAACTAAATTCCCTCAGAACGAAAGAAAGCGTTCTCTCAGTAGTTACTTCAACTTGACCTCTGGCTTTTTTTAAATGAAAAGAGAAATGAACACAAAGTAAAAACAAACTAAAAGGTAAAATATCATCATGCAGAATATCATCCATACTTTACATACATACAAAATTACATTTCTTTTTTTTTTTTCTCTCTTTTTAAGAATAGATTCTGTAAACACTGCTTTAGGTCCTTTAGGTACGGTTCATCCACATTTCTGCTACGATCTGTACGTTCCTCCGTAGAAAATAGTCAAGAGGATCCTGCTCTGGCACCTGCAGGGGATTGTTTTCCCAGCTACTCCCCAAACCCCCGAACTGTTGTACCATCCACCGTATATATATTCTACCCGTTCCAACTGAAAAGCACAGAAAGAGAGGAAACTATAGAAGAACTGAGTGGAAGCTCTGGTGTGGTCATGTTTTAGTGTGGGCGCAGGTACTTTGACATGTTTAAGTACCCACAGGGACCCCACTTTGATTAAAAATAAGAAGGATGTAAAGGAATCCAGATAATAGAGAACGGGACGAGGGTGTTAGCGGAGGACATTGGGAGAAGGCTGGCTCTGAATATAGATAAGGCAAAGCCTGGGTAGAGGTCGGGAAGGGTTGGATTAGGAGTCCACACGCCGGGCAGATTATTAGCCTTTCCGGTACATTTTTGAAAATTAAAGAGGGGGGGGGGGGGGGTGTAGCATTGGGCGAAGATGTTTGTGTAAGATAGAGAAGGGATATAGATGTGATTCAGAGGCCTTTGAGGAACTCCTGGAGCTGCCTGACAAGCTCCGTGTCCACGGTCTCCATCAGGACCCCGAAGCCCTGGTCCCCCATCATGGCCTGCTGCGCCTTCAGCTTCTCGTACACAAACTGCTGGAGGGACACGCTGTGCACCGGGTCCTCCAGGGCCAACTGTAGTGGGACAAAGAAAAACGGAGAAGTTACAGTTAGGACGCCGACGGACGAAGAGCAGTCAAGTCACATTTTTTTTTAGGGGGGTTGAATTCCAAATCAAATAAATGAAGACGTTTTGTCAAGAGTCGAAATAAACACGTTTCAAGCAACATCGTGTCTTGAAAGAAAAATGCTGTACATGTCTCCTCCTCTCCTGAGTAAATACATTTCTGCAGCAATTAAAGGTTGGATTCTTCTTGGATACGTCTGCACTGTTGTAGCAGAGCTGGATTCTGGGGATCTCCTTTCCTCTCTCATGCTTTTGTTGCAGATTTGCTCAAGCTCGCTCAAGTTTGGCGGGGTCAGCGTGGGCTTTTTACAGGACTGTTCTGTCGGCGTTGCAGGTTTGATTTGTGTGGGCGATAAAAGCTTGTGTGTGCTCTTCCTACCACGCTTCACAGTCTGCACACTATGCACAGCTTCTCTCAAAAAGCACTTTGCATGGCAGCTGTAGAGTTATTCTCTATTCAATCTGGGACTGACTCTTTGCCTCAGGCTTGTCAGTCAGGTTGTTGTTTTTTTTTGCAAACTCTGATCTGCTGTCAAGTGGAGTTTTTTTTGTTGTTGTTCTGGCTCTGACTGTTGTCACCCCAGTAAGATCTCACATTTACACCATCTTTGGGTGATGTGCTGGCGTTATCTGCAGGATATGTACAAAGTGTTACGATGTAAAGTATGGAGTCTGGAGCACAACTTCACACTGCATTCCAATAACGCAGAGGTCGTGGCAATGCACAGTAGAAATATGATTTATTTAAATAAACAAACATGTAAACTAAGCCACGTCCATAAGAAACAAATAGTACTATTAATATAATTTAGACTGCTTAACGAAAAAGGTAAAACGACAAATCATTCTTAATTCCATCCATTTCTGCTCGGACCGGCAATACGACGTGCAGTACCTGCATTCACTAGTAACGCCCCTCACACTGTTTTAGAGTTACTTTTGACAAAAAGGGAAGGAAATAGCAACTCAGACACGTTACCATTTCTAACTTGGACAGATACATCAACCACAAACCTCGCGCTAGAGAAAATGATTCAGTACATGCAGCCGCTGCCATTCATCTTACGCAGACGACAGCGCTGGAAAAATAATCCCTGACAATAGAGTACAAAAAAAAAAAAAGCGAGGGGAAGTTGGATGGCTCACTAGAGCCGACACATTGCTGTGGAAAAGCGCACTGTCATTAATTTTTTTTGTGGACCGAAGCACGGGCAGAAGAAAACAACACCACGGAAAAGTTTGAACGCCCGCAAATGAATTAGAGGGGCGTACCATGAACACCATTACACAATCAGAACCGAACGGTACTTCCTGTATTTCGCGTCATGATATTTGTGTCATATACGTGTGTATTTGTGCACCTGCATGCCTGAAGTCTGATTCTCTCTCTCTCGCTTGCTTTGATTTCCCAGCGGGATTAATTATTGCTATTATGTGACGCTGCTTGACCCTCCTCCTCCAGCCGTCTGAGAGCAAACACCCTTAGTGACTTAATCTTTTTAATCTAGCATACACACACTTGACATTTGGGCAAGCTTGTGCACTCTTACTCACGAATGTTGTAATGACAACTCCTGGTGTCCAGCCAACCACTGGAGGGAATACTTGTCATGCTAATTAGTTCTTTGTCATTACAGTGCAATCAAAGTAGTGAAGAGTGGCTCTTGGAGAGTGGCTTAATGGAAAAGCTGTCATCTAACCTGCATAATAACATTCAGCACAAGGACCTGCTGGATGTGTGTGTGTGTGTGTGTGTGTGTGTGTGTGTGTGTGTGTGTGTGTGTGTGTGTGCGTGTGTGTGTGTACGCCTGTACCTTCTATTGTTTGTGTGTGTTTGTGTGGAACCATAGCACCAACTACTGATATGAGTGAGACACATTTTTTAAGTGTTTCTTAATCACTATGATCCTCTGAAATATCTAATCTGATTGAGAAAAACATTAATACACATCTGCATAAATCCCAATAAATATCAGATGTAAGGTCCTGTTAAGTGGTGAAACAGCTGTGTGTGTAAAATATGAGCCACAGAATCAAAGTATTAAAACAATGTGTGTGGATGAGCACTTCCAGGTGTGTTTGAAGATTGTGTAAATTGAAAAGGGGATAATTATGAATAAATAATGATGCAAGATGAATATGCAACAGATGAAGAGACGGTCAAATAGAGAGAGACAGCAGAGTGTAAACAGGATGCTGTGAGTTGACATGAGCTTAAAGGGAAGAATGTTTTAGATAGCCGACAGAGCGCCGAGATAAAGAGCAATATACTAAGGACACCTGCTGTGCACAGCACAGACACAAACTAATCTGAAGAGTGGAAGCTACCAATAAGAACAATAAGCATGATCTAGTGTCACCCCCCAGGGAAAAACAGAGGCAGAGATGAGATGACAAGAGAAGCGAACAAAGGACAAAGAACAAAGGAGGCGCGAGGAGGTGAGGATGTGATTGCTGAGCAGAAAGGAAAGTTGAAACAGGAAAGTGAAGAAAGTGTCGACGAGGGAACACGAACGCAACCAGAGAAAAGGTTACCAGGAACTGGCACGATGACGTCGTGGCAGAGAACACCGCGAAGACAACTACTGACGGAAACGAGATGACGCGGGACGCTGTGAGAGCGGGCAGCTGCACCCCATTGTTCAGGACGAGGAGGAGGAGGAGGAGGAGGAGGAAGAGGAGCGGGCAACATGAGAGGAGGCAGAGAACGATGGAGAGAGACAGATGACATGACGGGGCCTGTGAAAGCCCTCATCTCTAATGTGATCCCTTGGGCCATTGCTGCCCTTTTCCAAAGCACACAAAGTAAAGAGTCCCTTAACTGTAAAAACACCAGCGATGTTCAGAACGGGCCTGCGCAGGGGATTTGAAACATCTCCCACAAGTGTGCCAACAACCCAGGTATGTTTATTGCTCCGAGCTCGCTGAATGACAGGCCCACCCAGTCGCATTAAAAATCAGCTAAGTATTTTACTGTTGCATCAGGAAAACTGGGATTAAAGTTAAGAGAATTAACACAAGTGGGCTCATTAACGATCCATTTTTTTTTTTTTTTTTTTTTAAAGCTGCCAACCTCTCAAACCTCTTATTTCCACTGCTCTCATTTTCTCAGCACAGTAGGCTGCTCTATTCAGTGGGAAAGCGCGCTTGTAGCAGAGGACATTAAAGGAAACTAAGTCAGGCAGCCAATTGCTAACTGGAGTTAATGATGCAACAACCGGCACTTTCCCCAGCCTTTATCTCACGTCCTGTGGTGCCTGTTGTCTAACTGCAAGCACACAAAATACAGTACACGAGCGTGTTTGCGTGTGAACACGTACGCTCGCTTCAGCGTGATGTAACGAGCTTGCGGGGCTGTCTGATGTACTGAAGTGTGAACTAAGAAGTGTGTTGTGGCAAGAGGAAGCTGACAGCGTGGGGTTCAGAGGATTACGCTGCGGGCAGATCTTTATTTCATCAGCTAATTTATGACACATCATCTAACGGGCCCTCGCCAGCCAGTCGCCCACGGCGGCGGTGACTAGACTTGTAAGAAGCTCCCAAGTGGTCAAAAATGACACAAAGCTTCATATTGTTCCAGACAAGTGTCTCCACGGTTATGTAAGACGACAAATCTAAGTGCTGCTTGAAAACGGAAAAAAAGCTTATTTTTTTCCCCCCATTTTGGGTGTGAAGACTGATCGGTTGTTCAATTATTGAAATATAAATACTATAAATACTGCCTCACGTTGTTTGCCTCTGCCAACCAGTCCTGTTGCATCCATGTCTGTCTAAAACTGCATCACTTCATCGTTTTATCCTATTAGACATGTGTGTGAAATTGTCATAATTAGGATATGTATAATTGAATTATGGGAAAAAAAATAAAAACATGCTTTGTGAGGTAACAGTGACTTCTTATCAGTTTTCCAAGTGGACGTTTGTGCCGAATTTGAAGGAACTTGTGTGTGTGTACAAGTGTACGGTGAGAAATGTCTTGAAAAAATAATACAAGAGGTTGCCGAGGTGAAGTTTAAGCGTGGGGATCTGTGTTTGTTTTCTATTGAGCAACCACAGTAATGTTGACAAATGCAAAGGTGATTCAAACATCCCGGCAGTTGTGTGTCTTGAGACGAGTAAAAATGCGGTCGATTCAAAAGAGACGAGAGCAAGACCTTCAAGACCAATCTCTGGTCCTACAACACTGCTTCTTGTGGTATCTCAGCACACGCCGAGAAGCGCAGAGGGTTTTCTGTGTACGTACTCAGTCGATGTGCATTTGCACCTTTGTGACTGTCGGAACCTTTGGAAGAAGGTGGAGACAGTCTTGATGTCCATCCAAAGCTTTGGTTCAAGGCCAAATTGACACATAATGGTGCAACAAAAGTTTTGTACATTTTAAATTTGTAAAATGTATTTGTAAAAAAATACACAAAACACCAATCAAATGATGGCAATGATGTTGGGAGTTTTGTATTTGATGATTTGTATTACTGTGAACAGTTTATTTTATATAGGCCTATTTAACACATGTGGTTGACACATATGTTGTATTTATAAAAACTAGCATCTCCTCAAATTAAAAGTTTGTACGAAAAGAATAGACTATAAAACAAAACAGTATTAAATTCAAAACCAAATAAGCACCAGGAAAGAACAGGTCACCTTGTTCAGTAAGGAAGCATTAAAAACATTAATCAACATCTGCTGATGTATTTCCACAATAAAGTCTCTTGGCAGCAGGTCTTGTCCTGACGGATTCACCAAAATCTGGCTAAACTATGTCAGTCTGTTGCCCACGAGGAGATGAGATATACGAGTGAGTGAGAGAGAGAGAAAAAGCGGTTATCAGAATACAAATGTTTTGGGATGCAGGCGATTATATAAACTGAGAGTACGTCTTATTCATGTTATTTGCTCAGCAAGTTAATGACAAAGTCGTGTGAAACATGTTCGGTTCAGGTCATTTGAGGTAAGTTGAACACAAAAGAAGAAACAGATTTACATTGTAAAGTTCGGAGTGTCAGGAAGATGAAATGGGAGCGTAATCAGGGCGTTTGGATGAACCGGGAAAAGATAAAGGCAACAGGAAGACAAAGGGGGGAGGCAGAGGTGCAATAAACAACATACTAAGTTGAGTGAAAACAAGGAGGCAAAAAAAAGACAGAGTGATGAATTGAAGGACAAAAGCAATTTGCATGAAGATTAAGAGCACAGCCAACCTGATGGTGCACAGACCAAATATTCCTGTCGAGGCGGAAAATGCAGGGGGAGGACAGATGAGACCGGTGGAGGCTTGAGGAAGAAAAGATTTGGAGTGATGATGAGAGGAAAGGATAGAGGGAGATGGACATGCCCCCTGCTGTGGCTCACTGATAAAGAACCACTGGTCCTCGTGCCGTGGAGAGAGTGGAAGATAAATGAGAGGCCGGATGAAAAGGAGAGAGAGACCGATGAGATGGGAGGAAAGTGGAAGAGGTTTAGTAGTTGCCAAGTGAGCAGAGAGAGAAAAATAAAACAGAGCACAAAATAGGGAAGTGGGCGAGATCGGCTAAGGAGGAGAAAAAAAAGAACCCTGTAATTATGAGCATGATTATAATGATGATGATGATGATGATGATGTGCCCCCACAACTGTGGCCACTTTTACTTCAAGTAAAATGTCAATGAATACAGGCACTTCATTCATTTTGAGTCGATTCCCCGTAAATAGCCATGAGAGCACTACATTCACTGGTGAAAATAGTCTAAAACCTACAGTGCAGATCTGCTTTAGGAAATTATTTAACCTTTTTTTTTATATGCTCGTGAACAGTTATTAAAGATTATGTATCTTTGGAAGCAATGAATGAGTTTGGGAGAGCGTGCCAGAGAGAGGCTGGAAGTTGGGAAGTACTGAGAGACGGACACTTTGTTGGTTTATCTCTATTCACGGGGATTTCTTAACAATAGAAAGGAATATTTCCAACCTCACCCTTTAGGTTCTCTCTAAAGCCATCACATCTCAAACATTAGTGGTGAAACCTGACTAGAACTCTACAGGCGTGACAGCCTGTGATCATAGACGTCATAGGTTTGTTTGTATGCGTGTATGCCAGTTTTTATGGAAGCATATGCGAGAGTGTGGCTAATGGGATATTATGCATGGGAGTGAAAGTCTCTATATGTGTGCATGTGTTGGCAGAGATGCACTGGCCTCGTGGGAATGGGCCTGCTGAATATCTGAGTCTGACACTAATCCAATTACCTCAAGCTTCTCCTACTCCGACAGATACCAGCTATCTTCTATACACTGCCCTGATTTAAAGACGCATATATATATATCAAAACAATAGTATAAGCTTGTATACACAGCCCAGTGCGAGTGCTTCCCTCTTAATGTAAATGTATGATTCCTTATACTTTCAATGTACACTATACGACAGGCGTCTGATATTCAAACTCGTCAAACAAGTTATTAACTCTTTCAGTGTCCGAGGCCTACCGAAGGTCACCGTGACGACATTACCGGGGTCTGTTCTTCAGACTTGTAAAATGTCATCTATGAGCCTGGAGAGTTTCCACCGGCTGTGTGATACTACTCCACGTGAACTGATCTTAATCTGCGAAATTGGTGGAGTTCCCCTTTATAATTCATTTCTTTAATTGCAATAAGCACCAGTCACGTCACGACTGCATTACAGGGCTTCTAAATTGTCCCAATTATAACTGCGATTAACGTTTCGTAGTCCACGATCATTTAAATGATTGCTATCTAAACTAATTTGGCTACGCAGACTCATTTTTGGCTAATTAAATTGTGTGTGTGTGTGTATATATATAACCAAATCTCTGTGGGTAATTCAGACTAACAAGAACGTGTTTTATTATATTATATAATTACAGCCTTGCGGCAATTCACATCGACGTTTAAAAAAGTCATCACATCCTTATTTTGTCCTATTAGACATTTGTGATAAATTGTCAGTTATTAGCATATGAATTATTGAGTCCAGGTGGATGTTTGTACTAAATTTGAAGAAATCCCCTCGAGGCGTTCCTGAGATATCTTGTTCATAAGAATGCAGTGGACGGACAGACGTCTGCCTCTGGCCCCTGCTGTCGCCGGCGCGGAGGCATAAAAACAACAGGTGGACAGAGACGGCAAAATATGTGTGTTTTTAACTGTAACGGGTTGATGTAATTGCCCTTTCTGATCAATAGAGTCAGGACCTCTAATAACTGTGTCTAGACCCAATCAATGGCTTAGCGTCTGGACACGAGGAAGAGGTTTAAATGTTTGAAGTGGACGAGGGCTCTGAGGTCTGATAAGTTGCTGTCATAATAGGCTCCGGTGTGTTTAACATAGGACACGGAGACACACTAAATAAAGGCCTATGAATAAGTCTGGACACGAGGAAGAGGTATAAATGTGAGGGGTGTTCCTCCAAACAGGAGACGACGACTGACCCTGCATAGTTCTCACCAGAATCACACAGCAACAAGCACAGAGGTCTGTCAAATTTGACAATGGGAAATGCTATGCTTGTCAACGGTGGCTGCTGGTGCATCCCCCCCATCCTGTGCCGCTACCAACACACTGGGTAACAGAGCTACCTGTAGGATCTCAATAAAATAGTCCGTGGTGGTGGTGGAACTTGTTTCATCCCAGTCTGGGAGGTCCTGGAGCAGGAAGTTAAGTCCAGGATAATAAGCAGCGTTTTACTGCAGAAGTGTGCTCTGCTGCACCTGTAACCATAATAAACCACAATGTACTAGAACACGCTGGAGTACACTTCTACATCACTGCAGCAAGGTGAGCAGTTAAACCACTCGAGGTCGGCAAAAAACAGATGTTCGGCTGGTGTTAAATGTTGTGTTTAGTTTTGTCCTCCCAACCAAAGGAAACGGTGTTTTCCACCACTCATCTTTGCAAACATTAAAGACATCAAATATGCTGGTCCTGCATTGTAATGTGGACTCCAGTGTTTTGGACAGTGCACAAGTATGAAAAAATTTAACGAAATATATCCACAATACAGGTTTTCAGTGTTTCCGCTGTCAGATGACGGCACAAGAACATGTAGTAGTGATTTGCAAGAACAAAATCGTATCCAAATCTGAATTTTTATACCTGTGCACTTGTGAGACAGAAAAGAACACTCCTTAAAAGACAGAGTGACATGTCGAGAACACCTATAATTAGTGATTGATTATACTGAAACACAGCTATAGCCTTCGAAGACCAAGCAGAACAACCACCCGTCTTTGTCAAAACACCCAAAGTTACCAACCATGATCTTTACTAGACGCTAACAGTAATGTGAGGGAAGGAGAACAGATTCAACCATGTTTCCTTTGTTGTGGTAGTTTAGTGTTGATGGCAAACGTTTCAAACCCACTCTGACAATGCTGGTGTGGACGCAAATAATTTCAGTGGAACAAGCGGGTCCTTAGCTGCACTGCCAAAACAGAACAGGGAGCGGAGAGGTCATGTACATTCCTCAGCGTTATTATATCCAGGGACAAAGATTGATCAACCGTACAGACAATAGACAGCACCATTAAACAGCCATCAAGAAAGACACAAGCGGAAGTTAAAAAGTTCAGGACAAGAGAGGTCAGAGCAACAGTCGTGGAGAAACTAGGGCCAGAAAAGAAAAAGAGTGAGAGATTACCCCTTAGAACACAGAACACACACCTATATCAACCTTCCCTTTCCATGGTCTCTTGATTTAGAGGGATTAGAACTTGATGGCAGTAATTTCCTCACTAAATGAGGCGGCACAAATTGTAATAGCCTAATTAGTATTGTACTAGAAGGCGTAAGTGTAGGAGCCCTTTAGCAGTCACAAGGGTGTATATTACTAAACACATACCTCTAAGTGTAGGAGTCTGCATGTGCAGACGCACACACATCCGCATAGTAAAACGAAATGGGGACAACATGGAAGAGCTGTAGAGTGAGCCACCCTCAATAAGTGAGCAACGGTGTGGAGAAGGACCGGAGCGACTCGAGGGAGGCCACTAAGAGGTCTACAGCAACTCTGAAGAAGCTGTGAGGTTCGCGAAAAGTCGTGCGGGCAAAGCGGAAGAGGGCTCTGTGGTCTGAGGAGAGGAAAACTCAAGAGTCGCCGTCATAATCCTGAAGGCTACGGTGTGTTTAAGATAGGACGCTGAGACACTGGATTAAGTGTGTGTCAACATACTGTAAAACAATGAATGTATGGCTTTAAATCACGTCCCCAGCAATTCTATCAAAATCAAATTACATCGCAACAAAAGGAGTTTGAGGATGTGCTATAATAAGAACATGTTGGACGGTCCTTATTGTTTGTAATAAATAAAAGGCCTATAAATACTTCTGACAGTTTTTGTCTCGTCAGCGAGAACCTTCACGGTGCTCTGGTGGACTCGGCTGTGACTTGGAGGACTTGGGCTTCGAGCGACAAGCGGGGTCAAACAGTGAAACGCAACATCCTGTCTGAAATCTGCTGCGCCATCTGGCAGGCACTGAAACACCAGTTTCTGCTTTTGTAAAACTCAGGAGTGGAAGGATGCAGTGAGCAGTTTTTGCAGTGTGGAACCTTTTAAAATGTTAGAACTAGGCTGGAGTGACGCTCGTCTTTTCAATGAGACTTTCGTGATCGGAAGCGCCAGATCGGAATTCAGGTGTGTCCACGCTTGACAATTCGATGCAACCTGCCTGATCAGATAGTGATCGGACATAATTCTTAGTCAATTGAGCAGGTTTTTTTAAATGGTGGATACATTTCTTTTAAAAGTTTATTTTTGCTTCTTACTCTTTCTTGTTTATATTGAATAAACACATTTTCCTATAAACTCTTCCCAATGAAAGTCCTATTTTCTAATGTTATTTCAAGGCTTATACTTTAAAGCAGCAAAAGCAGAAATGTTTGGCAGCAACACTATTCATGCCTAATTTATACTTCTGCAGGAAAAGCTTGCTCAGAGTCGCAGAGATGGTTTTAGGAGCTCGCAAAGAGCTGCAGAGGCGCTCATTGGGGGATATAGATTTGTTTTGGCTTATACGACAATAAGTTTGGTATCTCTCCCCTAAGTTGTACGTGTAGGTTTTGTGCATTTCATCACACCTCTTAACTTAACCTCTTAATCAGCCAAGCACTGATGCAAACACATGTTTCCACTTTCCAGTTTATGATGTCAAGATGATGATGTCTGAGGGCGTCGGGTGCTCGTGACTGTGTGAGGCAAGAAGGACAAATCTCATGAATTTTGAATGAAATAATGCCTGCACACGAGGACTGTCACGTACGAGCATGCAGATGCGTGACTGGAATCCCACCCCCGCAGCCAGCTCCCCACGATTCCGCTGACCAACAGTTGGTCGCGGTAACACGCGAAGGAAAGTTGCAAAGTGCCGACAAATTCAGGGGAGAAGACGACTGCTAGCTACCCAACGTGGATTTAAACAGCGAAGGATTTAAAATAAAAATGAGCTTCAGCATGTTTTTTGTTAGATCCAAAGGAAAAGTAAAATATATGAAAACAAAGGGTACTGTGGGTAGGACACATTGGTTGCATTGTGTTTCCCTTACAGTGACACCAGAGGGTTTTCCATTTCAGGCCAGAGACGCATCGTACTGAGGATTCCACAAAGCTGGTGTACAAACACTTCATGTCACATAGAGAATGTGTGCCGGTCCCATCGGCTGGCTCACAAATGGACAAATCTCAAGTCATGACACAGACGGAGGAGAAAACTGTAATAAATGTGACAGATTTTATGCATGAGAATCTGAAGAAGAACCAACAATAAAAAAAAGATAAGTGTGAGGCTGTCGCTTTGACTTCTGAATGTAGAAAATGTCGACCGCATCAGTCGGTCAAACTTATTTTCATTATTTACTATCATGACAGGTTTGAGCTTGTGCTCGGTCGTTTTGAACCATTAGACAGAATCATTGACTGTGCACAGGTTTGGTACTATCCTCAACAAGCAACTAAACAATGCAACATTATCTACACGCATGTGATCGTGGTTGCTTGCAAACTATCCAGCAGAAATGTGCAACATTACGCTGCCGCTTACCCTCCCACTTGCAGCTCAATACTAAAAGAATTATATTAATGGGCCAGTTTATTTGCCAATCCAAGCTTCGCCCATAACTGCTGGATGGTTTTGCAAACCGCATCAAGAGAACATTAAATGATGGCCATCCCTCTTCAGACAATACTGTTAAACTGCCAGCAATAGGACATTGGCTGATGTATCGTAGATCAACATTCGCTCTCAGTCAATCATCGTTAATGCTTCATTTCATTGACCAATCAATCCGTCCTGAGCAAAGATCAATAGCCAAATCATTTTATTACTCGTCGGACAAGCCCTGAATTTGAGTGAATAGGCCGGAGTGTCTGGGAAGCAGCGTGAAGTGGACCGATTTTTTTTTAGCTCACTCAGCAAAAAGTCAAAAGCAGTGGTTGGTCTCCACTGTGATGAGTCCCACTCAGAATGAATACGCTTCCCACTGGTGATTACGATGCATTAAGATCAATTTAACAACTATGAATTGTCAGACCAAAGATGAATTATTCTCATCACTTGAATCACAATAATTAACTCCCGATAAATCCAACGAGTTGACAGGTGAAGACACTCGGCACACTTTGGTGCTGCGTCATCATCTCATTTGAACAGCTACAACTTTAACACAGAGATGTAAGTGGGTAGAATGAGTCGAGCGCTCCCTGAAGTGAATGTTTTGCATTCTAATGTCTTCAACAGCAGGCTGCAGTCTTCAGAGGCCTGCATGGAACAGCTCAATCAGTACGGCAACACTAATGTCTGTTTAGTACCATGATTTTCATGGCAGACATATTGCCAGAGCAGGAAAAGCATATGTAGTATATTTAACAACAATAATTAGAAAGGTGCACTCGGTAGAGTGAAGATCTGTGCCGGGTTAGTCTGCAACGACCACTGCTGTAATGTTTGATTGAACAAACACAAACCACAATCCCTCGTAGTCAGTGCTCGATTGAATTTGTCGTATTTTTTAGATCAACGGAAAAAAATCTGCGATACTGTCTAGCGGCTACTAGCAGCTAACTAGCCGTCTTCCTGCCGATATGAGAAGACGCCCTTCACGCCGCTGTAGTCATTGAGTTTGTCATTTGTCAAGTTGCTAAGTGATAGTGAACACATTATTGCTCCCGGGACGCTGTTCACTGATCACTGCTGCAATGTTTGATTGAAGAATCCAAAGACGAGTCTGAAATAAGGCCGGTGTTGATCATTTGTGACACCTACCGGCCGGTTAAGGGGAGTGAGGAGTCAGCAGTCGATGAAAATATGTTGTCAAAAAGTTTGAGTCACTGCAACCACGAGAGGTCCTTCAGCAAACAATGAGCACAAACACATTACACGGCTGATGGTTGCAGCAGAATAAGAGATTAGCTGTGGACAGACACAGAGATGCGCGCACACACAAGCACACACTCCTGTGTATTGTGCGTGCTTGTCTTAATGGAATAGCTCACTGGGACAGTTAACATAACGGGGCCATTGGTCATCTTATTAATTACTTCTTTTCCTGCTATGACCAGTCAAGATGTCTGCCGTGTTACCATGAAGAGAACAGAAACGGTCACGGCTGCGAGACAGATGGAAAATACAACACTGCACCTAAATGAGCAGAATTGCGTAGCATTGCCTCTTGGTTACCTCTCTCCCCACTCTCACACGGACACTCTGCTGAGGACTGCTTGCTCTGGGCAGATTTACAGCTGTGCCACATTTTTCCAGTGTCATTGGGACTGCACTTTGAACTCCACGGGATATTCAGTACATTGAAAACTTTTGTAAGCACTTTATTTTGTCTATTATTCTCATCCCTCTGGAGGGGAATTGAATCTCTACTGACACCACACAATGCCCACCTCACAACTTTCTAACAGAGGCGTGAGGCCTTTCAAAGGTAATAAACTAGCATGCTTTACCTGCTCTCCTTCATTTTTGGTTCATTCAAAAAAAAAAAAAAAAAGGTAAACTACAACATATTTTCAATCCTGCCACACTGTAAGAACCCACAGCTCCCAGTGCTCTCATGGACAAATGGCTGTAAAGCTCAGGAGCGACGGAGATGGAAACTAATTTTGATAGCTCTGTATGCCGCAGGCAACACAAAGGAGAATCTCTATATCTTGTGGTGCAGAATAACACTGTCAGAGAGGTCTGTTATTCAACAAAACCAAATTATGCTGACACTGATGGTCTGCTCGAGACTGGAGCAATAATAAAGCAGGAATGGCAAGCCTTCATTACTAAAGCTTTGTGTGGCCCGGAGTGAATTGATAACACACTGAAACTCATTTCCTATAAATATACACCTCTAGAGGACCCCGGGGTCAGGTTGATCGTTCATTAAAATTAAATAATGACAAACTGGTAAATGACAAAAACATATTTCATGATAAATCGGTACTTTATCAAAGCTTCAAAAAGCATTTTTCATGTTCACTCTGAGCAACGACAGCCACCGGCTAATAATAATAAATATCGTTTTCTATAATTTCCTTTGTTAAACATCAAAGCATTCACATTTAATGGAATTGGCATTTAGGGGAACTTAATCGGACTTATTGCTAATCTACACAAAACGATGAAAATGAGGGAACAATTTCATGACCAATTAATAAGTGTTTTCTATTCACTGTGAGCAATAACAGCCACGGGGTAACAATGTAATAGGTATAATTCTTTATCTTTCCCTTCTCAAATTTCAAAGCACACACGTTTAATGAGACGGCCGTTTTAAAAGCCATTCCATCAGCTAAAGTTTCACTGGAGGAGGTCGTTTTACTTAAGCCCCATTTGAACTTCTGTCATATTTTTATACTAAAATAAAGTAAAATATGTGGAAGTATTTGATAGAATAGGTCAAATAAACCCAAAAGTTGGATATTTGCTATCTTACGCGTGATTTTGACACACTATCATTGGCTGACTCTGTGGAACAACAAAGACCAAGTATTCTTGTACCATGATGATGATGCAATGAATGTTTCTTCATTTTAGACGCACTACCTACCTTAACGTTAACCTTCCTAAAACGGCACTATTCAGACAGAACAAAAGTTATCTCTGGCTTTCTTTCAGTACATCATTAAGACAACGGACATTATAAAACGTGGTACAACTACTACTTGACTGGGACGGCACAAACAAATGCACACTGATTCCTGCAACTCTGTTTGAGGACTTCTGCTGCTCTCAGAATCACCAGATGTAAAATATATACTTTTTTTCTTTTCTTGTTAAACTCAAAATGAGCATTATCATCTTTAAATCTGAAAAGAACTGTTCTGACTGTGAGCATAATGTTTATTTTTTTACTATCATATGGATCCACCATTACCAATACCAGTGGCAATGGCAGAAAGACGCACTTCTGAAAACTAACTCATTAGCCTAATTGTCTGGAACAAAAAACTCATCAGTTACACATCCTGAGCACATGCTATAAATGACTAAACCAAGCATTCTCTTCAAATAAATCGAAACGACATTAAACAATAAACAGAGGACACCAAATCAGGCTTTTAAAATGAGGCTATGTAATTGGTCTGCACCTGGGAGGCTGCAATATAGATAAACCATAAGGAGTAATGTGTCTGATCGGCATGAAGTTTAATGCCAAGTGAACGAAACTTTCTGGGGAAAGAACTCCACGTCTAGTCTTTTGTCATTTCTGCCGTGAGGGTTAGGGGTCAACCTTAACCAATTAAGAACTTTTAGGCTGAATGGATAATTCTGTGCAGGGAATTTTCATTAAAATAGGCCTCCCTGAACAACTGCTGCCCTTGAGAAAGGCACTTTACTCTCATAAACAACCCGTGTCCTAATTGTGATAGAGTCTCTATCGATACAAATGTAGCCTAAGCCTTGCTCACACAGGACTAATATCATCTGGGGACCTCATGGCATTTAGAAATGACCCCCCCCCCCACATCTATGTTTGATGCGGCACATGCACACAGGATCTATAGAATAGTCTAAAACTATGTGCCTTGCTGCAGTAGATACATATTATTCATAACTGCTCGTTTCACATCTCCCCATTCAATCAGTTCAGACTTGCCTTCGAGCTTACATGCAAGTTGCGTGTAAACCATGATAACAAAGCCGTATGTTGTATGTTGCCGGGATTCATCACACGATTCCACCTCTGGCCTCTATCACTATTCACTACATCGGGTTTAGCAACCCGCCCCCTCATTATATCTCAGCGCTATACCTGCACAATGGTGCGTACAACAGGGCACTTTGGTCTTCCATCTTCATGTTTGAGTCTAATCAGTCACTGGCACCTTCTCACCGCACAAAGAGCTGTATGCATGTTGTTCGTCTACATTAGTGTGTAATAATAAATAATGTAGTAAAAGAAGAGCTGTGTGTGTGTGTGTGGAGCCCATGTCATTAGCGCCCAGAGGAGAAAGTCTTTGATGTTGCCTATCCCTCTTCTTGTTTGATGGCGCTGGCCTTACAGATGAAGCACAAGAATCAAATGATGCTTTGTGTACCGAGGCCAAAACACAGCATCCGTTAGCCTCGTCTAGTTGCCTGGAACACTCGGATCAAAGTGAGGGGCCCTTGTGAATGCCAGACAAGATAGAGTGGAACAGTCAACAGCTTTCCAAGACACAAAACAAACTCCCGCTTCATGCCCAGAAAAACATGGCAAGTCAAATTCAGGGACATATCAGAAGACGGCAGCAGTGGTGAGGCCGCCTCTCCTGAACACAGAGACCGTGAATCGTAGAGCGGCACCCAATGAGGACAGCCCGTGAGTGGAATGATGGGTCGAGGGGATTGCTGAGCTATCCAGGACATCTTAAGATGAACCAAACCCACGTTTTTAAAGGTTGACGTTTGATGTTTTATCAAATATCAAACTATGTGTGTGATTTTCATAAATGTGTAGTGAAAGAACATTTTTTTTTGTTATTTTTACAAATTTGGGGAAAAGAGTCAAAATAGCTCGGATGTTCTCCGAGAACTAATCGTCTCATACTCTGCCCGGAGCAGCTTAACACACAAACTATAGAATAGCATGTTATTCAGAGTGACTAAACAATAAAGACTAACAAACGCCAACTTTAACTATTAAAATGAAACTATAACTAAAGCTATTCAAAAAGTGTCGATATTATCCAAACACTTTATCGTACTGTACAGTGTAAACAACATCGTGTCGTCACGGTCAAAGAAAATTCACGAGTCATGATTTCCATAGACACGGTCGATTGTGTTACTTACTGACACATGAACGCCAACACACACACACACACCAGGCTGTCTGACAAAGTGCTCGAGGAACACACTGACAACACATGAACCCATTGGCCTTTAACGCCCCCCCCCCCCCCCCAGCAGTTAAGTGACCTCGTCACTTCTGGGCATGGAACCAAACGGACACTTTGCCCGCTACATAATGTCTACCTTTGATAAACCTTTTATTTGATTCAGAGGTTTCACTTGAATTCCAATTATCCGGGGAACATTTCAATTTGGACAATGAAGCACTTTATGGTATGAGGAGCTTACAGGGTGTGTCATGTACGAATGCTAACAGAATTAATCCTACAACCTATAATTGTATTTCAAATGACTGACAAAGCTCAACTGGACTCTGTCTAATTTATGGGTGACTTTACAAAGCATGGATTGAGGGCGCTGATTGCACGTCACGCGCAACCACTATCTGCCCCCGTCTCAAGGTCGGATTCCAAAAAAAAATCATTATTAATGCATTAATATTACAGCAAAAACACCCTGTCAAGTTTGCAGCCGAGTGCAATTTGCTCCCTTTCTCCGGTTCCCCCGTTTTCACTTTCATACCTGCAAACTCATAAGGGGTGAAAAAGGTGACAAGTCCAAAACCATGTCGGGGGGGGGGGGTGGTGGCATGAATTTTCATTGAACCGCTGTTTCCTTGTCAGATGTCAAGACTGGGTAATCCCATTCTCTTCTGTCTCCTCCCATCCTCTTTATCATTCCCCATACCTCTCCCACAGGAGTAGTTCTTCCTATTTTATTGCAAAAATGTCTCCAACTATCTCTCTTAGCTTGTCGTACTGTTCTTCTCACCACTGCTTGTGCCTTTTTATATTGAATCAAATGCTGCATGTTATGGGTTCTCCTGTCTGAATGCTTTGTTCCTATTTTTAACAGCCTGGCAGCACTCCTCTGTCCACCATGGAACAAGTTTCTTATTTATCCTGTTTTTACTCCTGGGTATAGATGCATTGGCTGCCAAAATAATAGCTGAAGTTACCTGCTTGTTTATGTCATCTATATCTCCTGCAAAGGCAATCTTTGTCATTGTTTTATTCTTCTTTTAGTATAGCATTTGTGTTGTATTAAATGCTAATCGCGGTTAGCATTTCTCCATTGGCGGTAATGTTAAAATTAGCTTAGAAGCTAGCTAGTCGGACATGTTACATGATATGCTGGATTGTTGTTTTGTATTCATGTATGTGTATATGGACAGTTTGTAAGGCCATATTTATGTATGGACTTGAAGTCTGGACTCCAAGTCCAGACTTCAAGTCCAGAGAACACAGTATGGACAATTGTTACTGCAGCATGATGACATCACCACCTCAGCTGGTCTTGCTAATGAGTTTAATCCGTTTTTTTTACTGTAAAGTATTTGTACAATCAAACTAAATATGACAACCCTGCTTTTTTAATTTTCATTAAAAAGAAAAAATTATATATATATATATATACATACAATTATATGTATTTGTACATACAATTATATATACATATATATATAATTGTATATATAATTATATGTATTTATACATATTGTAATTGTATATATATATAAAATTGTATGTATATGTATGTGGATCAGATCCGGATTGCTGTCCTCTTTGCCGGCGAGGAAAACGCTACAGAGACGTCATTACCAGCGGCAAGTTTCAAAAAGACTCGCCGAGATCAGGCTGTTCTAGGCGGGCACCGTGAGCGCTGAGCCCCCGGTGCTGGCGGAGTTTACTGCCGAGATCAGGCAGTTCTATGGGTAACATGAGCGCTCTTATTCTTATTCTTCTAATTAAAAGTAAGTGATATGTAGAAGTGCTTGACGTGTTAAAACCTGGCCTCAGCTCACAAATATATATATATATAAAAACTACTGAAATATATTAACAAATATGAGATTTTTAAATAAAAACATAGTCTCTGTTGCTATCAGGTGTATGACAACGGACGCGCGTACGTCAGTAAATGTCATGGAAACGACGCCACCAAGACGCTATATAAGGTCGAGCTGACCTCAGATTGTCACTTTGCATCTGAACTCGGAGCCTGACGGCAGATCGGACCCGAAGCCGGAGCTGATCCTGACGGCGGACCTTTGCCCGAAGGCCTCTTCTATTCTTATTCTTCTAATTAAAAGTAAGTGATATGTAGAAGTGCTTGACGTGTTAAAACCTGGCCTCAGCTCACAAATATATATATATATAAAAACTACTGAAATATATTAACAAATATGAGATTTTTAAATAAAAACATAGTCTCTGTTGCTATCAGGTGTATGACAACAGACGCGCGTACGTTAGTAAATGTCATGGAAACGAAGCCACCAAGACGCTATATAAGGTCGAGCTGACCTCAGATTGTCACTTTGCAGCTGAACTCGGAGCCTGACGGCAGATCGGACCCGAAGCCGGAGCTGATCCTGACGGCGGACCGTTGCCCGAAGGCGGAGCTGAGCCTGACGGCGGACCGTTGCCCGAAGGCGGAGCTAAGCCTGACGGCGGATCGTTGCCCGAAGGCGGAGCTGAGCCTGACGGCGGACCGTTGCCCGAAGGCGGAGCTGAGCCTGAAGGCGGATCGTTGCCCGAAGGCGGAGCTGAGCCTGACGGCGGATCGTTGCCCGAAGGCGGAGCTGAGCCTGACGGCGGATCGTTGCCCGAAGGCGGAGCTGAGCCTGACGGCGGACCGTTGCCCGAAGGCGGAGCTGAGCCTGACGGCGGATCGTTGCCCGAAGGCGGAGCTGAGCCTGACGGCGGATCGTTGCCCGAAGGCGGAGCTGAGCCTGACGGCGGATCGTTGCCCGAAGGCGGAGCTGAGCCTGACGGCGGATCGTTGCCCGAAGGCGGAGCTGAGCCTGACGGCGGATCGTTGCCCGAAGGCGGAGCTGAGCCTGACGGCGGACCGTTGCCCGAAGGCGGAGCTGAGCCTGACGGCGGACCGTTGCCCGAAGGCGGAGCTGAGCCTGACGGCGAATGTGATTTGAATGTGAATGTGAATGTGAATGTGAATGTGAATGTGAATGTGAAATGCTGAATGTAATTGTTCATTTTCTAACATATTGTTACATGTTATGTTGAACTGTATTACATTGTGAATGAAATTCCTTTTAACTTTAAGTTGCTATTGTTGGTTTTATTATGGTCCATCCACCTGTAGATTCAGTCATTTTTTTACAGCAGTTAGAATTAGAACAAAGGTTTAAAAATAACTTCATTACAACCTGCTGACATAAATAACTACACTATTACATTTCAGAGCTATTCACTGATAACTATGTTTTAAAACAACTGACTCCAGATTTGATACATTATAAAAGGGAAGTGTTGTTTACTGGTGGTGCATTGTAAATGTTATTTAATCTTGATCATTTTAAATGAACTAAACTAAATCCTGAAGAAAACACAAACTGACCCCTTCACCCCTTAATATACTTCATTTATTAGAAGATTATAATAACTTAACATATCTATACATATTCACCCCAATAACAATTGACCAATGTGTTCAGGCTAAAACAATTACAACCCTAAATTAATTGAATAATCTCTGAATATCACTTTAACATTTTAAAGGTGCACTTGACAGCAACTCATATTTGTGGGATGATAATTTTCAAAACATTTTAAATATAGGAATCAAACATGCATTATAACATTTCCATGGATTCAGTGATTCAACTCTGATCTAACCTGGGTGTGCTGGTGGCATGAATTTTCATTTCTAATATGATCTTTAAAATGTAGCATTCTGGTGTACTCTGAGAATAACATTAAGTGATAAGACCATATTTACTTTAAGCAAAAGAATAATTTATTATTCAGTTATTTATCACTATTTCAGCTCGGGTTGAAGAGCTAGTTAGCTTCTTCGTTTTTTCTTTATTATTATTATTAACAACCTTTATTTAGACAAAATCCATTTAGAACGAGGTCTCATTTTCAAAAGTTTTAGTCAAATAAAAAAGATAGCAGAGTAGCGAGAACCATCGCCTGCAAATGAAGTGATTAGTCTTCATTGAACCCTGTTACTGTATAGCTTAATATTAACTTATACTGTTACTGTACAGCTGTTAGAATAGTGGCCTATCTTCTATTTGCAATTAATATGCATTCAATCCAGTTCTATTATTTAAATTAAAATGATAATCTACTCTGGCTGTGGTCATTACAGTGAACAGTGTGTACAGTGTGATGAGAGGGCACGTTGCTGTACTTTATCTCCTTGGAGCAGAGGCTGCATTCAGCAGACCTGCCTCATCAATGTATTTAAAACACTGTGACAGCGGGAAGCTGTACTCACGTCTGTTTAGACCTCCACCTTTATCCAGGCCCAGCTCCACTCACATCTCAGCCCTGAAGCTCTTTGACCTCATCATCTCATCAGTATCTGGGCCTTTCATTCTACTTTGAGTTAAAAACAGCAACCAGATCCGCCGGTGTTCTGGTTTAATGTTAACGAGTGGCCGCGTGAACTGAACCGGAACACGGGGGGGGGGGGGGGGGCTTCATGTTTCATCACGTTACGTTTTTTCCTCATAATTCGCGATAATGACGAACGTTAAAAGTCGAGAGTTCCGCATGTAGTTCCGCATGTAGTGGACGTTAACTTAACCCAGCAAGTCTGAACGGTAACGGAACATAACGTAACTTAAACTGTAACGGAGGGAAATGAAGACGGTGTAGACATCTTAACGCTGATTGGACAAGACTCGACACGTCACATCAAAGATGTTTTATTGCGAAGATCACCTCGTCACCTTTTCTCCTCGTCTCACTCCAATCGGAGAAACGCTGGCTGGCCAGTTGACCCCCCCCCCCCCCCCCCCCCCCTCCCAAAAAAAATAAACTCTACGGATCTACACGATTCACGTGGATGACATATTTTGTATTCAAAACGGCGAATTTCGCCGAAAAGCGACAAGTTTGCAGGTATGCACTTTATTCATCTTTTATGTAAGATTGCAGGTGCCCGCAAGGAAGCAGCAAAATCTAATTCAACAAGACAAACCAGCACAATCATACAAATATCACCTGCAGGCAGAGAGACTGTGATGAAAGTGCTCGACAAGGAGAGGCTACACGAGTAGAAAGTGTCAGATGAGGACAGATGAGGGGGGAAAAGAGGAGGGAGGGGGATGCAGCAGAAAGTTAAAGTAAGGATGGACGAGGTATTCTATATGGACATGTGCGTACTGAGGTTGAGAGTTTATTTATATTTTATCCGTCTCTGCCTCCTTCCACCACTAACCAGTTTTCTACAGGGCTCAACAGTCAGGAATGCCAGGCGCAAGTAGAATACCAATTCAGGCTAGTAAATAGAGGCAGCTTACTTGCCCAAGTGGTAAAAAAAAATGAAACACGTTTTTTTTTTTACAGAGCTGATGATGGAAGTAGCCACGGAGTGAGTCATCTCGCTTCCTTCTCATATCTCTCTCTCACTCGTGACGAAATGTTCCCGGCTGAAGACAAATTCATGATCTGAAGCTCAAGCGAGCATTTCAATTATCGTTGAAAGAGGAGTTCAGTTGGACGACGTTAAGGGGATGTGAAACTCTAGATTCATTTACTTAAATAAAGATCAGACTTGATGATTAACTTGAGTCTTTGTTAGATAACAACCGTCTATAAATAAAAGTAAAATTTACAGTTCCAATTCTGCTAGTGCTATCGGCTGATACACACACACACTGACGGATAGACATATCTGCAACAAGCAAATATCAGCCGATATATATTGGACAGCCACTGTATTGCTGCGTTGGTAGAGATGGGAAAGATCCCCATGCAAACGTTCAGGTCATCAAGACACTTGTATGATTACAGAATTGGTTGTTTCAGGATTAACATACTGTGCATTAACAATATAGCACGATATCCACTGATGTGAGACGCCCATATTTGTATCAGGCACTTCTGTATTAGGCAGTCGTTGGACACATCTGGTCTTTCAGAAACATCTGTTTCCCAGCTGTAAATACGACACAAACATTATTTAAAAGACAGCAAGTAAGTGAGGAGTCCACAGTGTAACTTTATCATTCACATGCAATGCACATAAAGGGAAACTCAGTAGGGCTCAGTCTGGGAATCTTGGCCATCCATCCTGGAGGAGGAAGAGCGAGTCAAGTCTATATCCAGGACCAGCGATGTGCATAGAGGTGAGCCCGGCTATATCTATTTGGTATTGCTTCACCTCCCCACTCGCTCAAGCGGCTTCATTCCCAGAGGGGTGACATTTCACGTCCCAAGTGCCAGTTTTCATAGCCCGGCTGCCTGACTGAAAGCAGCAGACCCCGACACCTAACCCTGCAAATGGTGGACCTTCTGATGAAAGCTGGCTCAACAAAAGTGCAAGTACACTTGGAATGTAATTAAGCGACGTGGATGTGACTGCATTGAATATTAGCACAAAAAGTACGATTGATTCCTCTCCGACGTGATGCATTGACTTCACTATTTACTATGAGAAAGTGATAAAAACAAACAATATCCTCTGTCTTTCGCAAGCTCTTTCATACGTGCGCATACACACACACACATCTGTATACACCTAAATGCTTCTACACAGACATGCACACACCTGCCAAGGAAAGAAACCACGAGAAAGCCAAACTGGAGTGAAACGCGCAAAAAAAAACCCGCCACAGGTCATGTTCCTCCTTAACTTTCTCCTCAAACTGCAACTAGAAATCAAACTGCCTCACGTGGGCACACACACACACACACACACCAGCTAAGAAGCTGGGAGAGGCACGACTTTAAGCCTCCTCTCCTCTATTCCCTGAAGCAGAAAGTCAGGGTCTGGGCTGAGGTGATAAGTGCACTGGGAAATTCACACATTCTCTCTCACATTTTCTCTCACACACACACACACACACACACACACACACACACACACACACACACACACACACACACACACACACACACACACACACACACACACACACACACACACACACACACACACACACACACACACACACACACACACACACACACACACACACACACACACACACACACACACACACACACACACACACACACACACACACACACACACACACACACACGCACATGAAAAAGTCACACTAGAGAATAAACACAGCTGTATTTCTTTGTATATAAATTCAATTTTGCTCGGGCACTCATTTGGAGAAAACACACACACAATAAAAAAAACTATATTTTTCAACATTGTGAAGTAGTGTTACAATTTCAGAGCTTCCACCGTGTGACGCGGAGCAGCAGAGGAATGCCGCCCCATACAGATTGCATGCATGAGTCATTGTGCCGTTTAATTGGTATACACCCCCCACCTAGGGGCCATTTATAGGTACTCAAAGGCGTCCGTGCTTTCCTCAAGTGACTCGAAGCATACTGCGAGCTGCTCTGACACATGCGTGCATCCAGGGGCTGTACTTAAAAGTGATTATGTGGCGCACTGCATGAAAAGATGTAGCAGCTATTGAAGCTGAGAGGTGGTTGACTAACGAGGAGATGTGGAGAGATGTGGAGAGATGTGGAGAGACAGCCTTCCTCTGTGCTTACTGGAGAAATGAATATTTTCTGGTCTGGTGTATTTTTGGCTGAGTGGATTTATTCTGGATTATGAGTGCCAGTGTAGTACAAAAGATGCCACAGAAGGTGAGGACTAGCAGAGGACAGGCACATTATGTTCAATAACGTAACATTATTGAAGCTATTTGTGTGAAATATCAAACGAGAACGGGACCACAGAACAAAAAGGTTTTGCGATTGGGAAATTAGATCTTTATTGCGCGTGTGTACAATTGTGTTTGTGTGCATCTCACTGACCAGTTTCTTCCTCTTGTCCTGCTCAGTCGGCGGCTCCTCGTCATCACTCAGCTTCGGCTCCTCAAAATGGCTCATCAGCATGCAGCTGCAAACAATAATATCCGACTCAATATTAATAACCACGTATAAACCTCAACAGTAGGAGACAATTTCAGGACAGGCAGCGTGCGCTCGCACACTCAGGAATAAAGGCTGAACCCTCTGGCACTCGAGTACACAGCCCGGCCTGCTATTCATATTGGTTCATAAGCATGCAGAGAGAATTACAAGTGAAACCTTTGTGCTCAGTCCAAAGTCGGCAAAGTCTTTTATTTCCTCTGCCGCCTTTTTTTTTCCTTCTACTTGATCCTTTGTGCGAGTGGAGGTAAGGTAGTGGGGGGTCTCCAATGTCACATTTGGTGACTTTGACATGTGGCATTTTAAAACTCGTGATCAGAAATTGTAACTAAATTCTACCTAAAGTCTGAGTAATGAAATTCAAACTAACAATAGAGCACGTTTATACAGCTCAGATACTCCCATCCAGTCTCTCTCTTCTGGAGTGAACACACCTTTAAAGTGGCTCCATATTTCTATAATAATGTATCAAACGACAACGTAAAGATAATGTGACAATGTAAAAGAAGCCCCTCGTACTGATGAACCTACAGAGAATCAGCACTTTACAGCTTTATAGCGATTTACAGCTGTCATCAGTGGAAAAACACCAAACAAACAACAGACAGACACAACAGTCAGCAGCTAAAGAGCCAGACACTTTCTTCAGGAGTTGGTGACCAAAAACAGAGCTAAAAGAGAATGAATTATCGGCTTACATTTTCTATTTATTGGTGTATTTGATAAGGGACAGTGCACATTAATAACAACATTGCTATAAATGCGCCAGAGTTAGCCAAGAGGCTATCTTTCATCTGTAGTCCCACATTGATCAGGTGGCCAATGAATGATAATGCTGCTCCGTGACTGCTGGATGTGTAAATAAGCAACTGTTTGCCATCAAGGTCGCCATATAAACTAAAAGGTGATTATACGTCAACGTTGTGCTCACAACTCGTTTCTGCTGCCCCTGGGTGGCACAAACTAAATCCGTTATTGCAGTTATAGCTACATGTGGCCACATATTTACTTCCCTTTTTTTAAAACTTATGAAGTTTGAATTTCGTTGAACTGAAAGTACAACTTTTCTTTTCTTTTAGTTTTTAGAATCTTGCACATTGATCCTATGCAGCTCAGTTCAGTACAAAAGACATTCGCACTGTTAATTCCTTTTACAGTAGTTGAGTAACAAGTGACTGACTCAGTACAATAACACTGGAGCACCATGATGAATTGGGTTGCCAACTGGCATGTTGTTTTACTGAATTAATCCATGGCAGCAATGACTTCCATTGTTATTCCACACCACACGGGAACAATTCCAGACCACTTATAAGAACAGAAGAATAAAAGGGAAGTCTTGCACTACCCACTGCTTTCCGTCTCAGTCGATTGCATTTACAAACAGTGAATAAAATGTGCATCCACAAATATGTTTCTTGTCTGTTATGAAGCACAACAGGGGACCAAAACAATTCAACACATCACTGGCAAATAAGGAAACATTCGCACCAACCGCTCTACCCAACTTCTCAGTTTATTTCACACTGGCACATTTTAGGAGGGAAGCAGAGGAAATGTGTCTGTGTGTAGGTTAAAGTCCGGGTTCGTCACACCACAAAAACATTTGTCTTTAACCACCCAGACAAATCAGAATGGTGAATCAAGATCACTAAGTATATAAATCAGGTTTTAAAATTGTGAAAAATAAGGAATATACACTTCTCTGAAGCGCTGATGGCGCAGTGAGGGTTGATTATACGAGCACAGTATGTACCATGGATGTATGTACAGTATATAATAATAATAATACTTCTCTTTGGCCATCTCACTGCTGCGTGCTACTGCTGCTGCTCTACGGGCAGAGCATGCGCACCAGAGACTTCCGGTTCGGACCTATGCTAATTTGAATCGGGATAAAATCATCCAATCGTGAGACTCTTCTAAACTTTCCAAATGTGTTCTGACCAAATTGATCAAATTATAAATGCTGATACAAGTTCTTCTGCGTGGGTTGAGGCTTACAGTCGGGGCACATTGAGCGGGGGGGGACGGGGACCACTGATGCTATGTGCTCTAATTTCTATATAGCGCTCGGGGAGGGTTGTGCAAAAGGATGTCTCCAGTGCATCATCAAGACATAATTTTAGGCCCGCCATAAAAATGCTAAACGCAAAAATTATGAAAACAGTTTTCTGATCAACGCTGCTAAGTCAGTCTTCTTCAGGGCACTGTCGTGCTCCGTGAGCAGGGCTGCTTTCATATCATTGATTTACAATCGTTCTTTAGGTTTGTTTTCCAAAGGAGCATCGAGCTGCACTGCTTTCAAAACAGATATGTCAACATTCATTCAGCATGGATGAATGTCTGAAAGGTACAAGTATTAATGCAGATGTTTTTCCTTGTGTTCTTCTCGATCAATTAGTGAGAAACACGCATACTTACTCTTTGAAGGTGCTCGTTTCAGGATCTTCCGTCATCACGTCATGCAGGGCCTCAACGGAGATGTTGATGATGCCACAGAACTTGTCCTGGATCACACTGATGACAAACAGACACCACCGACTCATTACTCATGAGGTCATTTATTCAACAGCTGTGTGTTGGAATGAAAACGAAAGCTAGATGCATGTATAAAGAGAGAGAGAGAGAGAGAGCGATGGGCATCTGCCCAAATAAGCAAATGGTTTATCAAGAGCACCATGACAACAGAGAGCAACAGTCGAGGGAAAATCCTGGCGACACTGAAAGTGATGAAGTGTCTGTCAAAAAAAAACATATGGCCGTCCACAGAAAAGGGGATCTATGCCATTCATCAACACACGTTATAGGACACGTGTCCAGATTGATCAAAAAAAGAATAAACATCAATTGGGTCATGGTTGAAGACATTTCTCTACTTTTATTTCTCTACTTTTTATGATAAGGGTGATTTTCCACCTAGAAATGCAGTTTTATTTGATTGTCTCACACACTCAAGTGTGAAAAATAAAAATCAATAACGCTTTACCCGCAGCCTTTGCGGTCTGAGTCTTATTTTAGCCACTGAGGTGATTCTTCCAGATAAAAAGCTTTGCTTTAAAATATGCTGGCTCGCATCACCCACCACCCTGGCTTAGAGACAAGCGGCAGTCATTTGATGAATTATTTGAGCCATTCTTCCAAAGCACTGGAAGGGGAAGTGGGGGTTTCCCCATGTCAATGGGAATGAAAAGCAGGGATGGAAAAGAATACAAAGAAGAGAGTATGTGGCGGTATGGGCACTGATGCATCAAAGGTACTGTCAGTTCAGGTGCTTGGCTTGGAAGACCCCGGGCAATGCTGCATGAAGTTCACTGAGCATGAAGTCTGGCAAAAAATTGAAAAATCAGTGCATGACGGATACATACCCAGCCAGTAAAAACAGACCTCTCTCTTATTTCTCATCGCTATTCTAGTGTTTGTTTTGTTAATATTGACATCAAGACTGAGATCACGTGAAAGCTGAGCCACAGCAACAGGGGATCCATCTAGTCAGCACATGACTGTTGTTCTATTCTGCACTGACACGAAATGTGTACTTCTCCGATCAAATTGGAGCCACATCCACACTACTAGGTTTTCACTTTAAAACAGCTTTATAAAACAAAAACAATCTCCGGGCAGATGTTTCAGTGCCGTAGACGGGAGGAAGACTCATCCAATGTACTCTGCGGTCCCCTCTTTAGTACCTCACGCTCAAAACAAAGACAACTTCAGATAAAGAATATGAAAGCATATGTTTTTCAAATGTTGCAATAAGGGGTTTTATTTCCAGTAGCCACCAACAAAGATATAGTATGCTGCTATACGTCTATTTAAGGTCTTGCTTTATCTCACACACACACACACACACACACACACACACACACACACACACACACACACACACACACACACACACACACACACACACACACACACACACACACACACACACACACACACACACACACACACACACACACACACACACACACACACACACACACACACACACACACACACACACACACACACACACACACACACACACAGGTTGTCGTCTGTTCTCACACTGGTAGCTCTGCCAGGTGGCTGGACGTCCCCGTCGTACTGCGGAGCAGCATTTATGCTCCGTTTGTATAGTTATAGATAATATTAGATAGCGTACGGACGGTCCTTCGTGTCTATGTCCACAGCCCTCTTCAAAGCCGCATTGGGTAGTTCCTTGACTGAATTAACTTGTGGGCGCCTTCATTTTTGATGCTGCTCCCTCCACACGTAATCTATCGCTAAGGTTGATCAGGGCCGATCTGGACATTTGATCGTTCTCTCGCTAAATCCTCAGGAACCAAAACTTCTTCGATAATATTATCTTACAAGGCGCACGTTATTTCTGGCCTCGCCCCCAAAACCGGTGCACCATGTAGGGCTGGAACAGGAACCGTCACAAAGCGCTGGAATAATAGCTTGCCTCCTGCATATGTAGGCAGTAGAAGCATTATCAAATGCAGAATTAACAGCTGCTAGCATAGACAAAAAGGTCAGCTGTTTTGAAATAAACTACTGGTAGTTGAGGCTGATGGCGTTGGTTCTCTTCCAGAAGAGGATCATGTGATAGGGGCGTGACGAATCAGGGACCATGTGAGCCAATCAAGAAGCGTTAATTGGTTTCTGCGTCATCGTTCTCCGTTTCTGCCCATCCAGACTAAAATGCAACCGCAGAGTTTTCAAACTAAAACGGCTTCAGCAGCGTTTGCAAACATCTTCATTTTAAGGGCTCTAAAAGGCCGGATGTACTGTGGACGCGAGGCATAAACGCAGCAACGGGAGGCGTTTTAAAATGAAAACGTAGTAGTGTGGAGGTAGAGTTAATGTACATACGTACACTCACACAGATACGAGTTGTGATTGACTTCAAAGAGAACGGAAACGGCTCCAGGGGAAGTTTAAACAGTCGTTCCTTTCAGTCGGCAACATTTCACTACTAATATCCAGGGAGCGTAAAATACCTCGCTGAACACCTCTGCCCCCAATTTCCGAATAAAAGTCTCAAATTGGCAGCCATAGCAACAACTGGATGCAGGCATGGTATCAAAGATCCCTTATCACACATTTAAACATGTCCGTCAATTCTAATTCTATCCAGCGCGGCACTTGTCCGGTGATTATTTTCTAATGGCCGACTAGTGCTAGCTGCTTCGTGCCTGCCATTCAAATCACTGTAAGTGGTTACAGGATCTGAAAGCTGACGGGCTGCGAGCGAAGACAAGACAAGAGCACAGACTGCTCACAGCAACTGTGTCGGAGTCGTCCTCATAAAGGAGTGGAGGACAGTGACCTGTGAAGGCTGAACACAGAATGGCATTTTAAGTGTTATCCAAAACCGTTTTTTTTTCCAGAAAATACATTTCATATTTGATTCTTTTGTGTTCAGATGCAATTACAGATTTAATGTCTATGGTCAAATCTGACCTCTTTAGAGAAGCAGTGGAACATGCTATGAAACTTACTAAATGCTCTTCCTTCTTCCTCCTTGTGTGTGTGTGTGTGTGTGTGTGTGTGTGTGTGTGTGTGTGTGTGTGTGTGTGTGTGTGTGTGTGTGTGTGCAGATTGGATACAGTCCATCTAAGCTTGTTGCAAATGGATTTCAATTAAACATCCCTGATTCAAATTGATGCTGCTGAGCATCATTACGTTTGAATCATTAGAGTAAACCTTAAATAGCACAAGTGCGGGTGTAAGTGGCAAGCGCATAACTCACGACAGGACTAAAGATTGTTCTTCAATTTTGCTACAACTCTTGCATTCGAAAATGTAAAGCATATCAAAGCTACGGATTATATTGGGAAATATTGTAATACAGTACTGACAAATCACCCGTATGGACAAATAGTTAAGAATATGTGTGAATAAAAACAAATAAAGTCAAATCGTTGCATAATCTCACACTGGAGAAGAGCTTGATTTACTAGTAATAAGTTACCAGCAATTGCATGAAAAAAATGCAAAATAAGTATGTATTAATGCAAGCTATAGGTGCAGATCAGATGTCTGCATCAAACATCTAAAACTTTGATGAGTACTTGGGGAACATTCCTCTGAACATGACTTTGAGAAGACACAATGTGAGGACAGCAGAGCCATGCAATAAAGACGTGCATATTGATTCCCTACGGTCCTTGTTCTTGTTGCTCTGCCTTCGTAAAGCAAACTGTCAGTGATGATGAACTGGTAGTGCAAAAATAATACCAACGGGTTCTGATGACTAAAGCAGTCTTTAGTGAGAATGGCCTCGTGGCTGTGCATGTTAAATACAAACTGAACCATTCTGGTTCCCTTAGATTGCACAAAAGTTTCCGAAAGTAAGAAGTCCACCTCATCAACGGACAAACAGGTTTCCTTCTTTGAATGCGTTAACGACGCGCTATCGCTAAGTAGGAAAAGCAGCTGACGGACTAAATAAAAATCATCCTGTGAAAAGTGTAAGTGAAGCTGTTTCACAGAACTCGAGGACTCTTCTCGCTTTATGCCTTGAAGCAAATTCCCAGTGCTGCGCTCTACTGTGCAGCTACATAACACCGATCCACACTTTCTCTTATAGACACCCAAAAAGTCAGGGGTGGAGATAAAATATTCAGTGTTGCAAGTCAAATAGAACCGATATGCAAATGTCATCAGCTTACTACGACTACTAGTATTCAAATGTAGTTCCATCTCCAAATATCGTTTCACCGAGGATTCCACCTCCTGCTGTGGACAAACTCCACCAGAGCGTCTTGCTGTTTATTCAACACAAACACATTTAATTATAACACCCATCTATTCACGCAATTATTCCCATTCTTTCTTCTAAATGTCATTGACCTCTTGCTGATCCTTCATCCAGATAACATGTTTTCTAATGGCATTAGAGAAAGAGAAATATTTAGGCTACATTGTTCTCTAACAAGCTCTTACGTCCTCTGTCTTCTAAGCACAACCGCTCATTTTGTGGTGCTAAATGATTGCTAGAAAAGTTGAGTCACCGTTTACTTTTTCTCTTGTGACTGCTGATTTTTCAATGATGCATTTATATATAAAGAAAATACTAATAATTATAAGATTAGTCATTATGATTGAGGTTCATTCTTCAATTCCAGTAAAACGGAGGATTTAGGCTTCCCATAGTCTGACTCACTGGATGTTAAGGGCTTTAAGCCTCCTTCCCTTCCGCTATCTGCTGTCACTGCATCCTGTGCTTAGCGCCAAGACCAATTGTGATTGGTTTAAGGAAATACAAACAAGCCATAGTGCTGTTTCCCCCCCAATACCAGAACGATTATGTGTGGAGCCAAACGACAGAGTGTTGTGAGGAAAGGTCTACCTGTGCCAGACAAGGGCACCCATCAACGTCACTTCATACTTTGCTACAGCTTATAGACAATCTAAAGTCACATGCCTCCGCCAACCAGTCATGTTGCAGTTTACATCAACGTCTGTTCAAAATGTCATCACTTCATCATTTTGACCTTTTGACCACCGACATACATTTCGTTCATCCTTGAGTGCAAGTGGCCTTTTGTGCCAAATGTGAAGGTATTCGCCAGAGGCGCTGCCGAGATCTCATGAGAACGGGATGGAACGTGAAGTCACAGTGACCTTTGACCTCCGACATCCAATCAGTTCACCCTTGAGTCCGGGTGAACCTCTGTGCCAAATTTGAAGCAATTCCCTCCGGGCCTTTCCCGAGGTATCGCGTTCACAAGAACGGAGCGGACGGAGTCAGAAAAAGACCAAATAATGAATGCTGTTAAGGGTCGGCCATGGACCTCATTCAGTTTCAGCTCCGATTGTATGTGAGAAAGTTGATTCGTCATGCAGCACTTAACCAGCCGACGCTGTCATAACCAATTGCTGTGTGAGAGACCGAGGACGGGGGCGCAACAATGGATTTCATGCCTGTCTGTGTCTGTGATGACCATATCTCAATTGCAGAAAACTGAGCTTCACAAAATCTTGATAAAAACATGCAGCGCCATACAGTGAGATGGGAGGACGCGAGAAAAGGGGATCATGAAAGCCCACAGTGACTCCTCTGAACCACTTCAAGAGAAGTTTCACTTAGAATGTGAAATGAGAAATCTTTTGATGGCAAGTGAAGAACTTTCTCTAAACGTTTGGTGCTCAGCCTCCCTCGTCAGCCTACCTGACACATTCAGGTGTAGATGGCAGCCTAATATGTGATGACTGACGCGAGACAAGAACATGCTTCATCTCTCTCTCAATGCAACATGCTGGTTCAAGTCTGGTAGCAGTACATGTGGGAGCACAATAACATGTCTTGACATTATGTAGGACAGCCACCCCCCTTTGGGTACACGAGTCAACCTCAGATTCAACCTAAAGATCCGATAAGTGCTTTATAGTGAATATCTGGCAAGGAAAGGAACTGTTTCGGTGGAAAAGTTCTAGCATTGCATGCAATGGTCGTAAAACTTTCGCAACTAACCTCAGAAGATGCTGTTGTTTCTATGCAACTCACAGAAGGAAGCGCACACAAGCAGAGGTGATCAAAATACCTCATCACTTTGCATGTCTCCTCTTAAAGCCTGGTCCAGAGAGATAGTAAATTAGACAGATTATAAACTCACAGAGCATGTCGTGGTGTGTCTAGAAGTGCCCCACAGTCTGTTGGACAACACACCTCCTGTAAGCACCATGTAAAGCGTGTCTGGAGACCCCACTGCCTATGTATGCCAGCATTGTGCTGCAGTCACATAATACTGCCATAATACTGGCACCCATTAAAGTCTGTTGATTTTGTGCAGCATATTATGGCTGTAGGGTACAAATCTGTTATCTTCATCAAACTTTTGAACAGCAGCTAATATTCTCTGTTGCTAGTGTCCACTTAGCGCCACAGACCTCCCAGATAACGACGAGTCCACCAGCTATGCTCTACAAAGACAAACAAGAGCCGAGTAAATATTTTGTCTCGTCACTTCCCCCTTATTTGCCGTGGTGCCAGCTGTGCTGACGCGGCGAATGCCATCCCCCCTTCTCACCGGCTCAAAGCCCCGTCTGCAGACAGATGAATGACGAGCGCTTCTCACCTGTTGTCGGACGGGAGGAGGGAAAGCAGAGCCAGCGACGACAGCTTCCTCCTCTCCGGCTGAGTGATGTTGTCCATGCGGTCGACCCACATCTCTATCACGCCGCCCAACAACTGCTCCATCTGATGGGCGGAGACGAGGTGGACGGGAGGGAGGAGAGATGCGGGGGGGTTTAATATAGAGGGAAGAACGAGGAGACAAACAGAGGAGCGGCAATTCAATATTTAAAAGAGCAAGAGTGACATAAACAGTGTTTGACAACTCATGAAACACATAGATTCTGATGTTTTAAAGTATGGTTTAGCCTTTGTCTTATAAAAGCCAGCAAAACTGACCTTCCCTGTTTGTTCCGCCTCATTAACCTCACTGACTTGTCCTCTATGATGGAGAGACAACTCCAGGTCTTTCATTTATTTAGATTAAGGCAACGATGTAAAAACATGACAAAGTCAGTGTTGCTCTTGGTCAGGCAAAAAAAAAACAAAAAAAAACGCCACTTTCACGGTAAAGGGGGTACAACTCTAAACTTTAATATGTTACCATTTAAAACTCCTTGGCTCATTACACCTGGTCTCGTTCAGAATGATTCCCTTTTAACAGGCACTTTGCGGTTATGTCTCTCGCCCACATTTCAAAGAGGGAGTGTGCCGAGTGGACCGATATGAAGGGCGGACATCGACGCTCACCTTCTGGCTGCACTCGGAGGCCATTTGAGTGAGCAGAGACGAGAAGAAACTGGAGTTCTGGAGCAGGATGCGGCCCATGATTCCCAGGTAGGTGGACATCACCACGGGATACCTCTGTGCAAAGCGCGCGCACACACACACACGCACACACACACACACACACACACATACACACATACACACACACACAGCAATGTGAATCTAAATCACTCATGCTTTTACATAATGATATCATTAAGCATGTTATGGGTGAAGAAGATCCACTGACAGCAGGATCCTTGAAAGGCCTGTGACCCTTAACTGAGCTGTATGATCAATAAACACCACTATATATTCTATATGAGAATTATTTCTTCTTTACGTGACAGGTAAGGACAAACTGAAAGTACATGCAGGACCTTCTCTTAGTAAGTATAGTAAGGACATTAAGTGAAATTTCACCACAGGCAATAGAACACCATCAGGGTTAAACTCACCTCGCCGTCCACAACGCCTCTGAAGACAGCTGGCAGCAGGGGCTGGAATATGTGGGCTCCCAGTATGGGGCTAACCTTTAAAGCTATCTCCACCACCTGCCGAGACACGGGGAGAGGGAGGAGGAGAGTCGAGAGAGGGCAGTCAGGAACAGCGGCAAGGAGAGACGAGCGGAACAGACGGGGAGAACTCGGGCCGGAGAGGGTGTGTGTGTGTGCCAAACGAGAGAAGGTTCGGGTCGGGCAAAGGATGATGTAGAGACAAAGAGTGGGAGGACGTACGGGGGGGGGGGGGGGAGGCAAGAGGGAGTTAGCGGGAGCTGCTTCTTTGAGAGATATTAAAAGAGTGTCGAGAATCCTCCTTTTAATTGAGGGTCTGACCTACAGTACGTGGCAAGACATTTAAATGAGCTCTCTGCGAGGCATTGAAGCTGAAATCAAAAGAATACTCGAGTTCTACAGCGACAAAAAACAAAGCCGAAATATGAAGCACGCAAGAGTCAAACTCATAACTTGACAGACGCACCGTCAGCATTCCTACCTCCAGCATGAGGACGAGCACTCAGCTGTAAGGTATACCTTGCTAAAAAGAATGCAATCCACCTTAAAACAGCAGCAATACATCTTCCCTTGTTGAAGTGTATAATATTAGAGAGGCTCAGTAATCTATGTGCTTGCTTTGATGGTCAGAAAAATACCTCCGTCATATCTACATTTAGCCACGTAAAGTAATCTTAAAGGGCAGGGACTGGGTTCAAAGCCGTAAAAGATCGTTCCATCCTCATTAGACTATAACATAAACCCAGACCACACCAGCATGATGATGTAACACTGCAACATTACAAATGGCATTTTCGCAAATGAAACCATCAAATGAGAATATTTAACTCAAAAGGTCAGCGAGCAAACTCGCAGCGCAGAGACAGTGAGGGGCTATATCTGTCTTGCATAATGAACTTTTCATAGAAATGCACGCTGATTACTTTGATCCCTCTGTTCTCAGGGAGCCCATGTGTGGTGAGCTGCCGTGTGCACGTGTTTGTGTAGGTTGACAGGTTTATAGTCTGCTGGCTCTCTTTTCCCCAGAACAAAGGATTAGCAGGAGCCAGATGTGCCGTAATGCTACCGAGCTTCACTGAGATAAAGCTCTGTGATTTTTCTGCATACATACACCGCTGTTCAGAGCTTCTGGTTGAAATAACATACATTTGCCAGTAATAGAAACAATTACAGCTAATTATCTTTTTCTGAAAAATGTTAATGTTAACGTGAGAATGGCTCCAGAACGGCCCTAGAACCTGAGAATCTTTCAGATTTACTGTATGATTGCAATGGCGTTAACACGGCCCCTGTCTTTAAGATATGAACCAGCTGAGGTCCACACCACATATATCGACTTCAATAACTAACCTATGCAGAAGCATGTATGGTCAACATTATCAAAAGACAGGCTGAGATCTAGCCAGACCAAAGCTGATGTCAGTATTCAGAGGATTGTCATTTAATTGTCATCGAAACTTTTTATACTGGCAGCGATTCGAATTTGCGACCGTTGCAGCACTTTTTCAGTAAAAGGCCCCTATTGACCCAGAAATCGCTGTATAGCCTAAGCTACAGTAAGGTATTTTATGTAGTTTCCTTTTAATAAACAGTTAAGATGTGTATATGGTAGGGCGATATTCAATTCAATTATTTTGTACAGCCCAGTATCACAAATTTGCCTCAGAGGGCTTTAAAATGCGTGCAGCATCCTCTGTACTCGCATCGGAAAATAGAAAACCCCAAAAAAACTTTAACAGGGCAAAAAAAGGCAAAAGGACAGAAGGAGTGGACCTGGTCTGCGCTGCCTTCGTCACGATTGTGTGAAAGTAGTCATGAAAAAAACAACAGTCTGTTTCTAGTGCGCCTGCTATAAACTGGGCCACACCGACAAAACAAACAAACAAACACTGGTGGAACTTAAGGAGGGAGGATGAAAAACTCAGGAGAGAGAGATAAAGACTAAACAGAGGTGAGATACGTAGTTCTGTGTGAGAGGGACGGATTGACAGTACCTTGAACACTTGAACCCGTCCCTCATTCGTGATGTCTTTCAGCATATGGCAGAAAGCTCGACACAAAGACTCTGCATAGTTCTGTAGAGAAAGAAATGAATTGAGCATGTATGAAGTTCTTTACAATGTATGTGGATTATATGAGTGTGTGTGTGTGTGTGTGTCTCACCTGCAGGAAGTCTGTGGCAGACAAATATAAGTAGGCAATAACGATCTGAAAGCAGGTGCGCAGGTTCTCGGAGCTCAACTCTGAAACAGAACATCAGATGTTGCACTTTAATTAACCAAATTGGAAAAAAAATGGGTTTAATTGATGGATGCAGGCAAGACTGTTCTAAACACAGACTACTTTTCATACTGGATGGATGGTCTAACTGACACTGTTAACTGGTATTTAAAGCACACGGTTTACTATTTAAAATGTTCAGCATGTGGTTAAGGATTGTCCACAATTCCTAATTTAATCTACAGAGACTGTACTGTAGTTGTGCTCAACAAGGAAAAAAGAAACAAAACTGACTCATCGTGATGGTGATAAAAAGAAGAAGAAACAAATCCTATCTTTTATTTTCAACCACGCTATTCAAGTTACCCATGATTCAAACAATGGACATTGCAGCAACGGCTTTATACGCTGCTAATCTGCCAGCATTAATGAGAGGTTATGAGACTCTTAAAAAGAACCACAAGCTGAATTATTAAGCATGCTGTTGCCTCTGCAGCATCATTATCCCAGCATTCAGTATTTCCTACTTTGTCTCTGGTGTTTGTCTGACCTCTGCTGTGTTAGTTCATGCTAAGCCTCGCATATGAGTGCTGGATGAGACCTGTGGACTCGCTGTATATACACACACAACTTCGAGGAATTACTTTTGCACATTATGGTGTGTTATGTGGATTTGAAAAACACACACACACACAAAATGTGTGTTTATTTATACTCAACACCAGCAGGGAAGAGGTTATAACTCATCAGGCTGCATTCAAACAGGATTAAAATAGAATCACAACCGTGGGATAAATGTAGCAGTAGAGACAACAATGGGTGATGTACAAGAGGAACAAATGAGGCCAGAAGAAGCTCGGCAAGTGCAACGTCAAAAACAATTCACTCTGAAATAGTTGAACACGAGGCATTTTGTACAAATACGGTAATGCATTAAGGTGACACTACCAAAGTCATAACACTTTGGACCATTAGCAGAGAAATATACACAAGAGGCTGGAGTGCAAAGAATTGACTTTTAACCGGTGTGTGTGTGTGTGTGTGTGTGTGTGTGTGTGTGTGTGTGTGTGTGTGTGTGTGTGTGTGTACACATGTTGGAGTCCGAAGCCAATCTGGTGCCATGGCTCTAACTGTTAATGGCCTCTTGATCACCGGAGCATTTAGAAACCCACCCTCGCTGACACGATCAGGTGTGTAATGGGTTTGCTGTTACCACCAGAAGTGGACACCAGAAGTGGACACCAGGTGCACGATTTGCCGCTCAGAATATCAACTTTCGTAGTATGTGCTGTACACAGAGTGACGAGTGTGTTTCCTTGCTCACGCGTGCAAAATGTGTTGGAAGGGAGGAAAGATTATTTACAGAAGTATTTACAGTGGCTTGCCAGGCAGCGGAGCGAAAAGTAGAGTTCAATGAATAAAAAAAAAAAACACGTTATGTACGGTCCAGTTTGCAAATAGACAGCGTAGATGATGAGAATGAGCGGGACGTGAGCAGGAAGAGGTGACCTAAACATACACCGTAACTAACACAGCGGGATAGAGGTTTGACGGTAATATGGGCTGGCATGGTAACGGACCATAACGCCTAGAAAAGCATCTGCGTGGCACTTGGAAATACAGACAAACACACAGACAGGTGAGAGGGGCGCTGAGAGACAGCTGACGAACACACAGGAACTAACGGACTAAAACACACCCGCATGGCGACACCAACGCCCCCACACGCCGTCTAAACATACACCGAGACTAACGTCTGCATGAACCGCTGGAGAGTAATGCGGGCCGACAGCGTAGCCGACTCCAACACCTAGAATAGTTGTTTACTTCAAACAAGTGGACGGGGTTGCTAATTCTCACACCCAGGACAGCAGTTAGCTCCCCACATGCACACAGGGGCCAGATATTGTGGATGTACAGACATAAATAAAACAGTGTTTTGGTGTCGAGTAAAGTAATGTTAAGAGCTGTTAAAACTCAAAACATTTTTCTACGTTTTAATTAGGTCTTTACGGGGGTGCCGTTTTTGTTTTCGTCTGCAAAGACGCTCGGGTCAGGACCCAGGACTCTCAGGGGTCACCAGATGATTAAAGGGATGAGAAGAAAAATAATACATGTGTTTTCGGATTGTATTGCTTTTCTTCTGGTGATATATTGGATTCTTTTACTTCTACAAGCCTCGAAATATTCTTCAAATGAAATCAATCCCCCCAAAAAAAAAAAAGAAAAAAGAAAAATCACCCTTCTTTTGATGACATCGCCTCATTTAAAGGGATCACAAGCTTGGGAAACCAAACCAAAACGAAAAGGCCCTCCAACAAATGAGGCTCAGAATTGGTGCCGTGATGCTATGTGCCTGTAGAGTGTGTCCGTTTCAATCTGGCTTGATCCCTCCTCCTTATTTCTCTTCTCATTCTTTTTCCCCGTCCTATTATTTTGAGTTTAGTGAGGCAGCTGCAATAACGGTAAACAAACCTCCCATGCCAACTACAGGGTATATAAAGAAATATATATAAAGCAACACAAACATGACTTCAGGCAGTAATTATATGGCTCATTGACCAATGCACACTTGGATCTTCCTAAGAGGATCTCTTCTAGCGGTTCATGAAAACATGAATTTCAACATTCGGAGACCTGGAACCTCTAAAGCATTAAATTTGCCATTCTAATGCGTTGTTCCTCTCTCTTATTATTCTATAGTACAGAAATGTCCACAGTTCCTAACGCTCTCTCTAAAGGTAAAGTTGAGAACAAACTTTCTGAAATCCCAGTTTTTCGTAAAGCACCTAAACCTCACGTAACTTTGTCTTCCTCTGCGTGTTTGGGAGGAGGAGGTCCAGTCAAACCAACGCCGGTTCATAAAGGAGACATTAATGTCGATGTATGCAGTAGGATTTCTCGAGCCATCTGCCAGCCGCAGTAATGTAATGACAATAATGTCTGCCGCCATCTGTGCAGGTACACAATGTATTTCAGGGGCCTAGTTAGTCAGCAAATCAGCCTTCATTAACACTCAACACTGCAAACACAGTGAGGAGCAACATTACGCTGAACTCAGATCAGAGCACAGATCAAGAGCAGACGATGATCGGTCGGTTACAAAGACAAGAATGAGAAGAAACAGCAAAGAGAGATGGTCTCCAAAAGTCAAAGTGACATCAAATGTGCACTAAAGCAAACGCTCCGATGTTCCCACCGTCCTGTACTGTAGCACGGGTACCGACATGTGGAGCATCGGGGGGGAACATATGCTTTTCCTGTGGTCGGGCCAGGCTGCTCATTTTACTGGAGAAGAAAGCAAAGGCGACAGATTACTCAACAGAGTGTGAACAAGGACACGCCGTGTCATCAGACGAGGAAAGCGTGACATGTCCTCGGTGCTGCAGAGGACGGGAATAAATCAGCTCTTTGTTGTGTCTGCTAATACGGAAGGGGGTAAAACTTATTGAGCGGTTGCATTATCAGCACCTGTACAGTATCACGTTTATATGTTTTTTTTTCCTCCTCTCACTTAATATTACCAGAAGCATCTAATAAGCTAGCCTTATTTTCAGTAACCCGAACTGCAAAAAATCTGCAAAAATCTGCGCAATCCTTTTTGTGAATTCACATTATGTGTTTTTGTTATTTCAGAATGTTTAGTGTGGCTTTAAAACAAGCTTTTGGGTTTAATTTAAACGCAACACGTGTTGATGCATGTCCTCATATTACAAAAGGCATGGGGGCTAAAAGCAGTAGTCATCTGCCTTGATCCAGACTTTAACTGAAACAAATAGAGAATCGAGGAGGCGGCCACTGGTGGCCTTCAGCTGGCGGCGTACGCCTGAACAGCTCTCACAGCGACAGGTGATCAACATCTTAGATCACCGCTTGGAGCCGAGATGACACCAGCAGGACTGCACAGGCCCAGAACGACACAAACACGGGAGGGTGTTATGAGTGAGCTTCAAGCCAACAGTCAGTCCAGAGTCTTATGGGTGTTATAGTACTTGATTCTTCACCTGGATTTTCATGATTTACACGCGTGTCTACTTGTATTTTCTTCTTTGTTTCTATTGTGTCCCTTCTACAAACAACATTGCAGGCATCGCTGCTTAAATACAAACATGTGATCGGTGTCCAAAAAGAGGTGCTGAATGAAGTGGGGTCATTTCTGAGGCTTTAAGTGTGATTTGAATAGGATTGAATTATATTGAAAAAGTATTTTAATATTTTGTTCTCCCATGCAAGTGAATGGCCATAGACACAATGTTAGTAAACCCTTGTGAATATTATTCTCGAACAGAAGAGGGTATTTTGCCAAATCAATATTATAAAAGCAATTACATTTTCACAAAGACAAGTGAGGACACAACAGCCCCCTCCACACACACACACACACACACACCATCATCCGCTATAATCAAATAGCCACAAAAACAGCTGCTAAAGCACTGATTAAGCTTTAGTCAGTACATCCTTCATAGCCCTGGGCATGTGTTGCACAATCCGCTCCGGTTATCAACATTAACAGGAAAATGAGCCTCACATCTGACAACGGCCTCTGAAGTGCCTCTAATCGTTGGTGAGGGACACTGCTTAAAATGTTGGTCATCTCCCAACCCAATTCTTTGCTTCACAGTGTGTGACGGGGATGGCAATGTTTGCTTAGTGAGGAAAGTTAACAGATACCAAAGACGTTGTGCCAAGACCTTTACTGATGCACTACAAGGACACTCGGATGCGTTTGTCGGGAACATTCAGGCCAGCCAGATGTAAAGGGTTTGAGCAGAGTAAAGCCCGATGTTGGAGGTTTAAATGCATGAATCTAAAAAGGGAAACTGACTATTCTCCTTTTTATTGCTCATTTTTTTTTTTATTTAAGAGCTGAAAATGGAGAACGAGGACCTCTGGAGGGAAGTCAAACATGTTTTGTAATAGAGTGCTGATAATAATAAGTTTCTGCATAACTACCTTACCTTACAGACTCTCGGGGGTAAAACAATTACCCCTGCAGCTCACCAGACACCACTGCTTTACCAGGGTTTACTGTACACAAAGGACTCACTCCCAAAAACATTAAAAACGACGACACGGCCAACCGCTACAGTTTGCAAGATGAGACGCCAGCTCCCATTGGTGCTCGAGTGGCCGAGTCTTTGCAAAGTCACAGACGAGTAATCATGCATGAGAGGAGCGATAAAAGCTCGGCGAGGGATTCAATGAAGTGGCAAAAATCGACTTTATAGGGAGACGCCCATGTACGAGATGGCAGCAGTGATGAGGAAGCAGAATCCTCACAGCACTGACACAGCAGCTCAAGGAGATTCGGACTACAAAGAAGATGAACAGAGCATAATATCAAACTTTAAGAAAGGATGAGTGCACAGAATTACACTACGTAAACTGCTACATATACATAATCAACCTTAACAATTGTTATTCAAATGTCTTCCATCCCGGCAGCCAAACATATTCACCGTCTGCGAGAGCTATAATCAGTCATTACTTCCAGTCGAGAGGCCTGTAATAAAAAGGCGGCGCTCTGACGGGGGTGTCCAGGTTGATCCATGGAGCACGTCGGCTGGCCAGTTAACTGCAAGACTCATTCTTTCACAGGCAGAAAATGAGGCTGAAAGCGCTCTCAATACAGTACCATTGATCTTCGTGGGCATGGCCTGACGCGTCTTTGGCTGCACCAGTAATTGCTAACTGATGGGATGATCATGAAGCAATTTTGTTCCTGTATTACTTTTAAAGCCACTTCAGCAAGGTCAGGCTGAAATTGTCTCATTTATTCAAATTTCTACCTTAAACTGTAGAAAGTACGGACACCATTGATTAAAAATTAGGTCTAACAAAAACGTAGTGTTTTTTTTACTTCATTGTAAAGTGGTTATCGTCGTTGGTCGGACAAAACAAGCTATTTGTAGGCATCGTAGTGGATTTCTGTGAATTGTGAATGCTATTTTTCACCATTTTCTACAATTGCATAGAATAAACCATTAATCTCTTGATAAAACAAACTTGAGATAATAAAGACGACCTTTAATAGAGACAGACCTTTATTCTTGACCTCCCATGTTTTAGAAGAATACTCTTTACATTTTCACTAAGAAGCCCTCATGTTTTCTGATTTCTGGTTTCCCATTAATGTGTAAATGAGTTGTTGCTGCGTTTCGCTTTTAAAAAAGGAAACTCAACATTTCCTCAGTCTGTTTCAGATTGAAGCCCTCTAGCAGCTTCAGTAGCCACTACGCCTTCCTTTCCCAGGACAGCTTTGACCGTGAAACAGCAAGACGTGTTGAGTTTCTTAACAAGCATTATTAAATGGCATGGACATGAATGAATACTGCAGCTCCATCACTAGCTGGGCGCTCGCGCTAATCAGTATGTAATGCCAACAAGGGGAAAAAAATAAATAAAACTACCTTGCTTACCATCCATTGTCAGTAGTCGGTGCAGCAGGCACAGCTGAAATGCGTCCTGGTTCAGAGCGTGGTGGCAGAGATACAGGACGTGGTGGTAGTCGAACAATTTAGCCGAGGCAAGGCTCTTGACATTCTAATTAGGGAATTTGCTGCTCCATTTTAACAGTGATGGAGCGGGGCTCTTTATCAGGCGGGCCAGGCCACACACCTGGCAAGCTGCGACACCAAGCCGAGCCAGACTCTCTCAATGCCCCCCCCCCCCCCCCCGTCCCTCCACGGACCGAATAAATGAACCGCCGAATGTCCCGCTGAAAAGCAGCCAAAGATGATGACCGGCCAGTTTTACGAAAAAGACAAATTTCCTCCGGGAGATTTTCCATCAATATATGTAAATGAATGCATGACCGTTGAATGTAAAATGATCCTCCGCTCTTTTTAGTGTTCAGTGTTAAAATGACACGGATTTTAAAACTGTGTGTTCTGACCCGTGACTGTACCTTTCATCACAGAAGCTTTGAATTTATCTATTTAATACTTCCATTGACAACCGTATTTACATTCAATGCGATTAACGCGCTTTAAACGCGTTAATGTTACGTTTTCACATCGACAGAAGAGACGGAGGCACAGGGAGGAGACGGGTCAAGAGAGGCCGAAGTGCAGCTGCAATGCTACAAAAGTGAAGACATCCACTGTTTAAAGATTACGTTTAAAAACAAGGGACAAGAAGATGATGAAGGAGCTATTAATAAAGTGGAAGAACAGCATGTCACCACAGGATTTGGGTTCATTCAAGTCCACTTGTTACAGGGGTTACTAAAGATGGGAAAATAGAGAGATGACAAACGGGTGGAGATAAAAATGTGGTCTGAACTGTGATTCACTGAAGATCAGTGTTGACCTTGGAAGCTCCTTGCCACCTACTGAATACAGCGAAGCGGGTTAGCCCGGAAGTTAGCAACAACTTCGACCCAGGCCCACCTAAAGTGGACCAGCTTTGGTCATTTCAGTGACGACAAGCTCTACCCACTAAGATACAGTGATGCGTTGGTGTTCGGTAATTCAGAGCACGGACCAGTCGGCGTCATGCGAGGAGCTACTGGCGGCTACACACGGGGCTTAGGTGTGTGCGAGATAACGGAGACGACACAGAGAAGCGACCGTTTGTTCAAAAATAACGGCGGCTCCTGAGGAGATTAGCGTAGATGCTGCGATAGCGTCGGTTAAATCTGAACTGGGGAGTATTTCTTCATTGGAAGAGGAGCAAAGGAGGGCACTAAAGGCTCATCTGTGTGTAATTGCCTGTGAATGGTCTCAAAGTAAACCTTATTAGTTGTGCTGCTTTGTAAAAAAATTATAATAATAAAAAACTGTCTCCTTTACTTTTCGTAGCCTTTGTTTACCTTTTCTGTTTAGCACCAGATGAAAGTAAAAGGGCCTCTCTTATCTTTCCATCCATCCATGTCTGAAGCTCCTCAGAGCCCTCCACTGTGTAACCTTTACTACAGTACTTCCTGCATCAGGACTTTTCATCCACCACCTGCTTGTTACGTTTCACAAATCTCCTCTCCTCGATTCATCCATCTGGAACGGTCTTTCTGAGTCCCTTTGCTCTTCTGTGTCTCAGATTCCCGATCCACACACCATGAAATGCTCCAGTAAGCCGGGCTACACTAGTGTTCATATTAGTCCGACTCTCTCGTTATGTGCAGGAGCACCAAATCAATACTGTTCATCATCACACTGAAGGCCACATGCACACACACACACACACACACACACACACACACACACACACACACACACACACACACACACACACACACACACACACACACACACACACACACACACACACACACACACACACACACACACACACACACACACACACACACACACACACACACACACACACACACACCTCTCCAGACTACAGTAAGTAAGGTGTCCCAACGCTCCCGGCCTGTGATAAATCATCCAGCCAGTTCCATTCAATCTGCCACCACTCACAGCTGCCTTCAGACCCACAGTTGTGTCACTGCTGCCTTGAGGGTACCGCAATGACACAACTGTGATCTTTGAATGCTACACTACCCAGAAGTGATAAAACGATGAGAGTTAAGTCCATGTCCGTGGATTGCATCAACTTTTCTGTCCTCGTTCTCTCCGCCTCTCTGTGATTAAAAAGTATTTGATCACATAACGCTGGTACTTTCTTTCAGATTGCCCAGCTTCTTCCCCTCTCGCTGTTTTGTGGTGAAATGTTTTCTGGGTCTCTCTTCTGAACCACAAACAGAATCAAACGCATATTCCTACTATACAGGAAGCCAGAATTTGACCGTATGCTAATCAAACTGCAAACGCAAAATGCATCATAGAAGCACAATTCCATTCCGACCACTAATTGAATTTATATGTTAATGCTAAACTAAAGTGTGTGGGAAAAAAAGAATCCAAACTCATTTGCATGCACATCACACACTCAAGTAGAAACGCACATACACACACGCGCACACATAGCAAGAAATCTCATGTGAGCTCACCCAGCAAAGCGGACATGTTCTGGAAAATTCTGAGCAGCTCCGGGGTGATGGCGGGGCTGTTCTCCAAAGTCACCAACCTGCATGATGAGCGGGAGGGAAGAGAGAAGAGCAGGTAATAAAAAATAAATTAGAAGACAGAGACAGAGAGAGAGGGCAAAGGAACAGAAAATGGGGAAAGTTGGGAGAAAGCAGAACAGAAGATATAGATTAGAGGTGGCAAAAGAAAATGTGGCAGAGAGGTAACAGCAGGACAAATTACAGAGGCAGAAAGAAGAAAAGAACATGGGCATCACAGAGGCGGAGAGGAATAATACATGGTGAAGTGGGTGTAAAAGGAAGAAAAAAGGGAAAAGAAGGAGACAGAGGAAGGCAATGTTAGTGGTTTGGCTCGGTGTAATGCAAAATCTGATAAAAAGAAACGAATCGGATGATTGGTTAATTATACTGACACAAAGTCGACAGTTTCACACATTCAAAGAAAACATTTTATGAACAAAATAACTAATCAGTTCTCTACAGCAGCGGATTGTAATTTATTCAATACGATCCACTGACGTGCTCACTTCTACTAAGTGTACGTGTGTCTCTAAACTGAACAACCTTACTGAGGTGTTATACGTAATACATATAGGAAACACTCAATGATCAAAAACCCCAAGTAAAGGTTGATGGATTTCACCTACAACTACTCAAAAAGCAGAGCCATGCATGACTGATTGAACGCATGCTTCACAGACCAACAGGGGAAAAAACACAAGATCCGATATCAGATACTGAGAGGGCCAGAGAGAGAGAGAGAGAGAGAGAGAGAGACAGAGACAGAGAGAGAGAGAGAGAGAGAGAGAGAGAGCCACAGAGAGAGAGAGAGAGACACACAGAGAGAGAGAGCCACAGAGAGAGAGAGAGAGAAATCAGCTGATAAAAGATAAAAGAAGAGGACATTGACTTTGTAAACACAGCAAAGGAATAGGGCATGATTGTTAATCAGGCAGAATAACAGGCAGGACAGAGACATAAGACTGTGGCTTTGTACTAAAAGTGCACACAGCATGCTGAACACTGCAGCACGCCACAGATGGAGAAAAAACACATTAAGCAGGGATGATGGGCAACCCGGCAAATTCTCCTCTGCTGAACCAAACCTTCAGCGGTTGTAATGCATTTGCAAAAGTGAGCGTACTGTTACTGCAGCAGGAGATATCTTAATGTTGACCAAAACAATAACACAAAGGCAAGATCGTGAGGCGCATGAATTATCAACCGCTTCATCGTGCACTTGGAGAGGTTGACAGAGAGAGACAGAGAGACAGAGAGAGACAGAGAGAGAGCTATAGTCATAGTATGGATGTCGTGTGTGGTCTGACATGCGAGGGAGAAAATGAGATCACAAAGTCCCTCGTAAAAAAACGTCTGCATCGGGGAGTTCTGTTCTATAATTTATAAATGTGTAGAGCATATGCAACGTGCAAGTCCATACCAGAGCTCCAGTCCATCCTCCAGCAAATACACGTGCGGCGGCTGGGAAACATCGGTGCTCAGCTGGATGACAGGAAGAAGGAACGGGTACAGGTTCTTACACTCCGCCCCCAGGCCCTGTGAGAACAACCAGACGCAAAAAAAAAAAGCAGACTGGAGGGCTTCATCAAGAACTGCACTTTATGTGCTTTGGCGTAATGGGTGTTCCCCGACATTCAAATGCTCTGGCTCATCTTGACAGAGAGAGCACCCTGTCCCCATGCTACACTACCTGCAGGAGAGCATACCTTGTTCTTACAATATATAAGATGCATGTCTCACAGCAACTGTTCCCACTTTCAATAACAAGGTATCAGAAGTAGTGGCTTTTTGTTCATACGTTTGGCTGCTATACTCACGCCTTAAGGTGCAAAATCTGTTGAGGGAATTTGTATGTACATTTTATGGCTCTTTTAAAAACACCATGGGGCAATAGTTTCAATAGTTTGATGAAAGGCTCAGGTGCAACTGCACGATCTAGCTCAATGATGGTCATACCATAGAAATAGAACGAGAGTAGGACGGACATTTAACTGTGGTCATCTGACTCAAGATCAGTTAAAAAAAAACTGTGACTGCTCGTCACTGTGCATGGAGCATAGAAACAGTGTGAGCTCACAGCTCTTTGGGTGGCAACGCTACACGTACGAGTCTCTGACCTTCCTGCTCTGTTGGTTTGGAGGGAAATGTCTGTTCTGCCCTCGTTCTATGGGTCACACACATTTTAATGACATTTTCAGATTTCAGACTGGGGTGAGTAAGAGATGATGTAATGTTCCTTTGGGATGAATTTCGAATAAAGTGTAAACGCAAAGGCCCATTTGTTTCACATGTACTGGACGTAAGCATGTGGCTATAACGTCAGATGACGATGGAGACGGTCATCCTGAGCTCTACTGATGTAGAACCACGGCCAGAGACGGCGCCGCTGGGAACACAGTTAAAAACTCAAATCATTTTGAATTAGATTACATCAAACACAGTGGACAGATTTAATGACATTGGTCTCTTAAAGTACATTGAAGCTGAAAGCCAGAATACAACCTTTCTATTCCTCTCCATCACACTTCACTATACAGGACTCAGTCCCGATCGATTGTTAGAAGACTCTCTCTCTGGAATAATATCTGGTCATCCAGTATTTTGTGCGCTGGATGAAATGTATGCGCAGCATTAACATTCTCCTGCTTCCCTCCAGTGGGGAAAGTATGAAACAGTTGAACGGTACACATCTTTCTATTTTTGCTGTAATGTTTTCATTATTATTAGCAGACTTTATCCATTTGGCTACATTCAGTATACTCAACATACTGTGATAACTGATTATGATGACAAAACAGGGGATCTTTACCCTCACCTCGACAAATGTTTCTATACGACACTATAATAGAATTCACCTTCACAATTAAAGATCAAATGTGCATCCACAGCTTACAGTATACCAGTTGTTTCATGAGTTTTATGTAACAAACATCTTAATTTGAAAAAAATTATAATCTTTGAACTAATTTGAACCAAGTTGGAACTTTTGAACTTCAACCAGACTTTTTTTTTTAAGTTTTCAACGTCAGCATTATATTAAAAATCTACATTGGTATGTGGTTCCACGATTTGCTAATCCAAGCCCCTTCGGCTGTAGACCTTCAGTGCCTCCCACGGTTTGGCAGATGTGTACTCGTGTTAGTCTTTCAAAGGGAGTGTGCCTCTCATCACTGAGCGTTTCATCTCCCACTGTGTGAAGTAATGTAGCAGCAGTCACACTGAGGTCCAAATCTTTCTGCCGGCTGAGACAGGCTGCTCCGATGCTCTGGGGGAACGGAGCTTCTGTCTCAGGCTACTTTCTCTTAACTTCAGGGATAAAACTGATTGATATTGTAAGGAAATAATTGCAAATAAAGTATTATACGAGTTGCCCCACAGACACAACAGAATCTTTACATTGCACCTGACGCTTAACACTGCTAAATAGCAAGAAAAAAACAATGAAAAACATTTTATACGTTTTTATCTGTGGCTCACAAATATATACTCCTTGTGTGAGAATAACAAAGCATGAAAGCCAGACAGAGCGTCTCTCCAGGTGGCCTCATCCAGTCAAGTCACAATTTCTGGCAGGTGAGGGCAAGGTGAAAATAAATAAATTTAAATTGTTGTCACAAATGCGCCTGACCCAGGTCTCTCTAGCAGACATTTTGGAAGTCAGCCTCGGCAAAATGTGGCAAGACAAGTAAAACCACATTTAGTGCGGGGATCCACAGAACAGTACCACCTGTCATGCTGCAGAAGTCCACTCACCATGAACACACCCACGCCCACAGAGCCATGCTTTAAGTTGAACCTCAGTTGTATTCCCTGCAATAGCTCTTTGCTGCTGTTTGGCTTATTTCTATAGTTTTGTTAATGGGGCTATTTTCTTGTGATCCCGGGAGAAATGAGAGCTGGCTCGCTGCAAAACAAAAGGCGAGCCAGACAAACGTCTGTTGTGGATCAAAAACACGCGAGTGGTGAGTTTGTTAAGGCAGCCGATTCAAGCAGTACATTTCTATCTGACATCAACGCTACGAAAAGACACAGACGAACATCTAGATCTGAACTGCTCAACAGTGCCGTCTAGTCTAGTAAAGCCTTTCACAGATGATACATTCTCTCATTTTAATTTCCCTTCTAATCAACAATGTTTGGCGTTTCTAGCTTAATGGCATTTCAATTTAGGTAGTTGACATTTACGGAGGTTTGTTGTGCCAACAGGTGGACAGCGTAAAATACACACACACACACACACACACACACACACACACACACACACACACACACACACACACACACACACACACACACACACACACACACACACACACACACACACACACACACACACACACACACACACACACACACACACACACACACACACACACACACACACACAGAGAGAGAAAGATAACAGCTGAACAGGAGAAACACTGCAGCTGTAACGCTCACTGCCTGCAGGTGGTGCATAGACATAACACACATGGTGGACTCTGCTTGGCAGACTAGGACGATTCAGCGCATGAACACTGAGCGTCTGTGTGCCTTCATTAACGTTATGCACTAACAGTGGAAAGTTGAGGGTGCACCATACCTGGACCAGGTGGATGAGTGTAGTGAGGATGGCACACCGAAGCATGTTGTGCTCTTCGGATTGCTTCCAGAGCAGTGGCAGGTACTGCACCAGACAGCCTACGTACGGCCGGATCTGAAGCAGAGGGGAAACACACACACACACCGCGAGATTAAAGCCAGCATCTTCCAACACAGTTCAAATATTTAACTACGAGTCTACTGTGGATGATGCAGATGATGAAAGTCATATTTGGGAGCCGCAACAGGGACAATTGTGTTATTGTGAGTGTGAATTGATCCAGTCTCAGATGCCTGAACACACCTAGAAACGACTCGAGCAGAGCAAGCTTACTTGGCCTGAACGTGTGGTAAGAAAAGTGAGCCGCTACGCAGTTAATGTAACGCTTCCCCACGAAGCTTTGTATGTTTGTTTTTTAAGATTCCCTTATCCTATGCCGCCCTCAACCAAAATCAGCTGCTTCAAAACATGCCTCAGTGGAACAGATGTGAGAAGAAAATACTGGACAGGCTGTTGAAAATACAGAATATATTTTCAGTGATCTCTCGATGCCTCAACCACAGTCTGTGAAAGCGCTCATGGAAACCGATCTGGCTGACACACGATGTGTGTGTTTGTAGAACCAGCTACAGCAACAACAGTCAGAACTAAAAAGTGTGTAAAGTAACATTATCATTCTTCAGTATGCATTTTAAATATATACCAGCTTCAAGAGAAAGGTGATGTCCACAGTTGATCTTATACCAACATATCTGAGCCCATGCTCCATACGACAGCAACCTCCACAACAAAACTGGGCCGTATGTGTATTCTTCTTCTCTCTTTCCTGAGATACTTTCTAAACGTCTTCCACTTGTTTTAAACACTTGAAACATCTGGGTGTAGAGACACCAAGTGGATGTCATCACCTGTGTGAAACTTCTAAATGTGACTGCACACTGTGTAATTCAGGAGCAGTTGAAAAGAAACGCACAAAAAGTTTTCTGCCCTTTTTTCTTTGGTGCTGACTCGTGCCAACCCCTTCATATAGCCTGAAGCGTGTCTGTGTGGCCGGGCGACAGGCCCCACACTGGGAGTTTTTGCTCCATTACACCTTTATATAAAAAAAGGGAGTTGGCTAGGGGCAGAGGGAACAGTAAAAATGAAATATCACATACAGCCTTGAGGAGAAAGATAAAAAGGGAGAAAAACAGATGCACAAACCAGCCTAGGATGACTTTTGTGACACTGAAAGCAGAGAAAGGAGCTAAATCTCATCATATCTGTCACCGTGTTCATTTCAACACAAGCTGCACTCGTGGTTGTCACCGTCTACTTTTCACAGCTGCCGCCACCTCTCTGTGGGTTTGAAATCCCTTGTGAGAAGAGTTAGAATATTAATGGAGCTTCCACTGTCTCTAGAAGTTCAGCCAGGGCCGACGAGTGAGGCCGACTTAACCAGACTGACAGTTCGCGAGGATGAAAGACATTTCTGTGAAAGACTCAAGTCAAGGGAACGTTTAAAAGAAGGTGCTTAAATGGATCTGAAAAGAGCCTTGGGGGGGGGGGGGGGTCAAGAGGAAGGTCTGTTTTTAAGGGTTGGCAGTTAAGTGGATTAGAACGACTTATTGGATGCTCAGAAAATAATAAAAATCCATATGGCCTCAAAAGCACTGCTGTGGCAGACGGGAGACTGTGTCATCGCGGTAAATGAGAGATCGCACGTCCGAACAAGGGCTGCCTCGGGCCTTGTGGTGTCTCAGGTTGTGACAAATCATCAATGTTTAGCTAACTGTTGAGGACAGAGGATTATTTCATCTTTGAGGGTCAGGGGCTTGGGCAGGATGACGGATGGTTTGAATCTGTCTTGTGGGGGTTTTTTTTACAGCTTCACGTGTCCCCTGCAGAGTGCAAATCGATGACAATTTGGGCTATTCTTCACCAAGCAGCTGCAGAATATATCTCCCCAGATGTCCAACCACAGACTGTATACAAGACGGGGAGGTTAGTCACCGTGACGTTTCATGAACTGAACACAAAGGGTTGTGAGATGAAAACATGGACAACTCCCAGACCGGGCAACGATGCGGTAGCGACCTGTCAATCACTATGTAGCCCCGCCCTAAAGCACGTATTGTCTATTTTACTGTAAATGGGAACATAATATACCAAATGAACATCATGCTGTATGGAAGAAGACTTGAAACTTTTGATTGAGACCATAAACTCATGTTTACAATGTTTACTGAGGTGATAAATCAGTCATTTTCTCATAGACTTCTATAGCAACTAGAGGAGTCGCCCCCTGCTGGCCAGCAGAACAAATGCAAGTTCACAGCACTTCTGCACTGGCTTCCCTTTTCAGACCCGGAAGTTGCTGCCTGAGACCAACACACGGGCTCGGTCATAGACACTGTGAGTTTGACTCAACTTGACTTCACATACTGCAACTGATGGTTGTAAAGAAACTATAGGAAACGAATGGTTTCAAATAGTTGTATTTTTGATATCTCGAATCTCACCTGGATGTTGACTCTCTCGATGACACAGGAGATGACATGGAGCACCTGCATCTTAGTGTCGCACTCCGTCACCTGCTGCAACAACTGGAAGAGCAGCCCGAAGATAGACTCCAGGTACTAAACAAAGAAAGGAGAATTTAAGGGTTGGAAAAAGGGGGGAAATGTATCCATTGAATAGTGTGATATGTTTACCCTACTTGTCACTGAATTAAAAGCATACATAGTAATTTCCACGTTGTACTCACTGGGAGGAATTGCTCTGTCCGGAACTCAAAGTCGTCAACAGGTGATCGTGAGTTAAGGATGAAATCAAACTGCTTAGGATAAGAAGGGCAGCAGTTCATCAGCACACACACTAAAACATTCTTCATGTGCTTTGGCGTACCCAAGAACTGACGCAAAAAATGCGTACAAGAAGGATATTGAGCTTCAGGGTTGTAGCTGTCTCAATCCGCACCTGAGAAAAGAACAGATACAAACACGGTTAAATTTGAAAAGCATATTGAAATGAAGCCTTTATCAGCACATCTGGATTGTAACGTTAGTCAAAGCTAGAGAGAGAAAAGACTTACTGAGTTTGTTAGTGAACTAAGTGAAGAAAAAACAGACCGAGAGCTACAGAAATATAGAAATACATAAACATGAACAGAAGATTGCCACAGCTGCACATAATGCAATTCAACCAAACATAAAAAAAAAAAAAAACATAATTACACTTTCCGTTAATGGCAGCCTCAGAAAGACCCCAGCGAGCTCTCGCTATAGCAAAAGCTTTTAATAGCTGAACGCAGCAGCCGTCCCCTCCACCCTCACAGATTCAAACAGTGCAATCCAGCTGTGTCAGAGAGACGGAGGTGGAAATGTCCATGTTATGGCTGGATAAGTGGGGGTCAGTGTGTGTGTGTGTGTGTGTGTGTGCCATTATTCAAACTATGAAAGGTCTTTGCAAGTGTTGTAATGCCATTTTAGTCCACATACCTTCAGGTGTATTTCACTTTTATCTTCATTTCCTACCACAGCTACATTATTTCTTAAGTCTTTGGGTCCTATGACCCATACCCGGGTCTTTCCAAGTCTTTCTAATTGCATAGCATAACCACTTCTGCGGACGGACCCAGATACGGCTTCACTGCAGCCTTCAACCTCCAATCACAAGCTCCGACGGGAGGAGGAGAGCTCAGCGCCCAACAGCTGCCTTCTCCTCCTCCTCCGGCCGGGTGCAGAGCTCCACCTCACTGCTCCGCCGACAACACGGACACCAGGCTGCTGGAGACCCTGCTGGAGGCCGTAATACTGGGTCCACTGGAAGGGGAATGAAGGCACACGGAGAACCAGAACCAGGACTGAGAGGAGCAGACTGTCAAAACCCTGCTGCAGATACAATGAAAGTAAAATGTTTTTTCTTAAGGGATTGTGATGCTCGTAAACTCTACCAGTCTCGTCCACAGGGGCTGCAAAAAACAACAAGATGAAAGTTCCTTGTAGTAGCTTTAAATTTAAAAAATGAAATAATTGCAGAGGAGGATCCCCCAGACCCCCCAACAGAGTTTCAGGCTCAGCTCTGAACTTTCACATATTCATTTGAAAATAACAATTTTCAAAGAAAGATGAGTTAAGGGCCATTTAATGTTTATTCATTTTATCTGATGAATATTTTCAATGTTTGTTTATTAACTGACTGCAAAAGTGTCCCACAGGCAAAGCAAGTCGAGCATCCCTGCTCTACATCAGAACTATGTTCTTTTGGACGACAGCATACATTTGCAGGAAGAAAATTAGTTTTCAGTTCATAAATCATTAATATAGCCGTATTTATGGTTTAGTCTCTTATAAACACACAAGCTGTCTCCATTGAAGTGGTTGGAGTTGGTCTTCATACTTTTAATGCCAATCAATTCACTTCAAAAAGGTACGTCAGCTTTCTGGATGGGACTTATTTTACACCGTGCTCATATTTTTGTGGATCAAACCAAAGCATAAACTCAGTAGTGTCACACTTCACTCGCTGGCATCGTTTCCTGATTTTGAAGTGAACGATTTAAATAAGTAGCAAGTTAAAAAAAAACGACTTCCACGTCTTTAGCGCAGAAACTGCCACAGCTGCAAAGTTACTGATCTCAGCTTTCGTGATGCCATCTGTCCAAAACATGCAATAACACTGCAGCGATCAAACTTTAACATGGTTTTGTCAAAGGAGCGTATGTCATCTATATTTTACACTTTACTTCCCTTCTAGAGAATAAACTATAAGATCTACAGCTACGCTTCCATGGAATCTGGTATGAAATTGAGTCATTAAAAACACATTTATATGAACTATTTGCATAATCCATATGGAATCTGTGTAACTCCTTTATACAGCAAATGTAACATGCTCGGTAATGTCCTCTCAACAAGGCAGAGACAAACTTATCTTCTCTCCAAGATGAACAGCATGGCAGAAATTTGCCAATTCATTCATAGAGACACGAAAGCCTCCTTCAAGTCATTGATAATCTCGATTTAAACTGACAAACTCGCTTAACTGCCCTCCATTTACAATCATTTGAAAACACTCTTCCTATGTCCAAATATGACGATGAGAAGGAAACAGTGAAATGTACACTCAAGATAATAAATAGCTTTAAGTTGAATAGACACAGCTTGATTTAGAGATGTACAAATGTCCAAAATGTTTGAAAGATAATAAAATACAGAATAATGTTTTAGAAATGCTGCAGACGGCCTTGTTGGTAATTCAAACACTAATGAGAGAAACTGCATTTCAATTCCACAGTAAAGTGTCGAAGATAATAGATTGCTTGATGAAATACTCGGATGGATCTATTAAACACACACACACACACACACACCATACCTGCAAACTCATAAGGGGTGAAAAAGGTGACAAGTCCAAAACCATGTCGGGGGGGGGGGTGGTGGCATGAATTTTCATTGAACCGCTGTTTCCTTGTCAGATGTCAAGACTGGGTAATCCCATTCTCTTCTGTCTCCTCCCATCCTCTTTATCATTCCCCATACCTCTCCCACAGGAGTAGTTCTTCCTATTTTATTGCAAAAATGTCTCCAACTATCTCTCTTAGCTTGTCGTACTGTTCTTCTCACCACTGCTTGTGCCTTTTTATATTGAATCAAATGCTGCATGTTATGGGTTCTCCTGTCTGAATGCTTTGTTCCTATTTTTAACAGCCTGGCAGCACTCCTCTGTCCACCATGGAACAAGTTTCTTATTTATCCTGTTTTTACTCCTGGGTATAGATGCATTGGCTGCCAAAATAATAGCTGAAGTTACCTGCTTGTTTATGTCATCTATATCTCCTGCAAAGGCAATCTTTGTCATTGTTTTATTCTTCTTTTAGTATAGCATTTGTGTTGTATTAAATGCTAATCGCGGTTAGCATTTCTCCATTGGCGGTAATGTTAAAATTAGCTTAGAAGCTAGCTAGTCGGACATGTTACATGATATGCTGGATTGTTGTTTTGTATTCATGTATGTGTATATGGACAGTTTGTAAGGCCATATTTATGTATGGACTTGAAGTCTGGACTCCAAGTCCAGACTTCAAGTCCAGAGAACACAGTATGGACAATTGTTACTGCAGCATGATGACATCACCACCTCAGCTGGTCTTGCTAATGAGTTTAATCCGTTTTTTTTACTGTAAAGTATTTGTACAATCAAACTAAATATGACAACCCTGCTTTTTTAATTTTCATTAAAAAGAAAAAATTATATATATATATATATACATACAATTATATGTATTTGTACATACAATTATATATACATATATATATAATTGTATATATAATTATATGTATTTATACATATTGTAATTGTATATATATATAAAATTGTATGTATATGTATGTGGATCAGATCCGGATTGCTGTCCTCTTTGCCGGCGAGGAAAACGCTACAGAGACGTCATTACCAGCGGCAAGTTTCAAAAAGACTCGCCGAGATCAGGCTGTTCTAGGCGGGCACCGTGAGCGCTGAGCCCCCGGTGCTGGCGGAGTTTACTGCCGAGATCAGGCAGTTCTATGGGTAACATGAGCGCTCTTATTCTTATTCTTCTAATTAAAAGTAAGTGATATGTAGAAGTGCTTGACGTGTTAAAACCTGGCCTCAGCTCACAAATATATATATATATAAAAACTACTGAAATATATTAACAAATATGAGATTTTTAAATAAAAACATAGTCTCTGTTGCTATCAGGTGTATGACAACGGACGCGCGTACGTCAGTAAATGTCATGGAAACGACGCCACCAAGACGCTATATAAGGTCGAGCTGACCTCAGATTGTCACTTTGCATCTGAACTCGGAGCCTGACGGCAGATCGGACCCGAAGCCGGAGCTGATCCTGACGGCGGACCTTTGCCCGAAGGCCTCTTCTATTCTTATTCTTCTAATTAAAAGTAAGTGATATGTAGAAGTGCTTGACGTGTTAAAACCTGGCCTCAGCTCACAAATATATATATATATAAAAACTACTGAAATATATTAACAAATATGAGATTTTTAAATAAAAACATAGTCTCTGTTGCTATCAGGTGTATGACAACAGACGCGCGTACGTTAGTAAATGTCATGGAAACGAAGCCACCAAGACGCTATATAAGGTCGAGCTGACCTCAGATTGTCACTTTGCAGCTGAACTCGGAGCCTGACGGCAGATCGGACCCGAAGCCGGAGCTGATCCTGACGGCGGACCGTTGCCCGAAGGCGGAGCTGAGCCTGACGGCGGACCGTTGCCCGAAGGCGGAGCTAAGCCTGACGGCGGATCGTTGCCCGAAGGCGGAGCTGAGCCTGACGGCGGACCGTTGCCCGAAGGCGGAGCTGAGCCTGAAGGCGGATCGTTGCCCGAAGGCGGAGCTGAGCCTGACGGCGGATCGTTGCCCGAAGGCGGAGCTGAGCCTGACGGCGGATCGTTGCCCGAAGGCGGAGCTGAGCCTGACGGCGGACCGTTGCCCGAAGGCGGAGCTGAGCCTGACGGCGGATCGTTGCCCGAAGGCGGAGCTGAGCCTGACGGCGGATCGTTGCCCGAAGGCGGAGCTGAGCCTGACGGCGGATCGTTGCCCGAAGGCGGAGCTGAGCCTGACGGCGGATCGTTGCCCGAAGGCGGAGCTGAGCCTGACGGCGGATCGTTGCCCGAAGGCGGAGCTGAGCCTGACGGCGGACCGTTGCCCGAAGGCGGAGCTGAGCCTGACGGCGGACCGTTGCCCGAAGGCGGAGCTGAGCCTGACGGCGAATGTGATTTGAATGTGAATGTGAATGTGAATGTGAATGTGAATGTGAATGTGAAATGCTGAATGTAATTGTTCATTTTCTAACATATTGTTACATGTTATGTTGAACTGTATTACATTGTGAATGAAATTCCTTTTAACTTTAAGTTGCTATTGTTGGTTTTATTATGGTCCATCCACCTGTAGATTCAGTCATTTTTTTACAGCAGTTAGAATTAGAACAAAGGTTTAAAAATAACTTCATTACAACCTGCTGACATAAATAACTACACTATTACATTTCAGAGCTATTCACTGATAACTATGTTTTAAAACAACTGACTCCAGATTTGATACATTATAAAAGGGAAGTGTTGTTTACTGGTGGTGCATTGTAAATGTTATTTAATCTTGATCATTTTAAATGAACTAAACTAAATCCTGAAGAAAACACAAACTGACCCCTTCACCCCTTAATATACTTCATTTATTAGAAGATTATAATAACTTAACATATCTATACATATTCACCCCAATAACAATTGACCAATGTGTTCAGGCTAAAACAATTACAACCCTAAATTAATTGAATAATCTCTGAATATCACTTTAACATTTTAAAGGTGCACTTGACAGCAACTCATATTTGTGGGATGATAATTTTCAAAACATTTTAAATATAGGAATCAAACATGCATTATAACATTTCCATGGATTCAGTGATTCAACTCTGATCTAACCTGGGTGTGCTGGTGGCATGAATTTTCATTTCTAATATGATCTTTAAAATGTAGCATTCTGGTGTACTCTGAGAATAACATTAAGTGATAAGACCATATTTACTTTAAGCAAAAGAATAATTTATTATTCAGTTATTTATCACTATTTCAGCTCGGGTTGAAGAGCTAGTTAGCTTCTTCGTTTTTTCTTTATTATTATTATTAACAACCTTTATTTAGACAAAATCCATTTAGAACGAGGTCTCATTTTCAAAAGTTTTAGTCAAATAAAAAAGATAGCAGAGTAGCGAGAACCATCGCCTGCAAATGAAGTGATTAGTCTTCATTGAACCCTGTTACTGTATAGCTTAATATTAACTTATACTGTTACTGTACAGCTGTTAGAATAGTGGCCTATCTTCTATTTGCAATTAATATGCATTCAATCCAGTTCTATTATTTAAATTAAAATGATAATCTACTCTGGCTGTGGTCATTACAGTGAACAGTGTGTACAGTGTGATGAGAGGGCACGTTGCTGTACTTTATCTCCTTGGAGCAGAGGCTGCATTCAGCAGACCTGCCTCATCAATGTATTTAAAACACTGTGACAGCGGGAAGCTGTACTCACGTCTGTTTAGACCTCCACCTTTATCCAGGCCCAGCTCCACTCACATCTCAGCCCTGAAGCTCTTTGACCTCATCATCTCATCAGTATCTGGGCCTTTCATTCTACTTTGAGTTAAAAACAGCAACCAGATCCGCCGGTGTTCTGGTTTAATGTTAACGAGTGGCCGCGTGAACTGAACCGGAACACGGGGGGGGGGGGGGGGGGCTTCATGTTTCATCACGTTACGTTTTTTCCTCATAATTCGCGATAATGACGAACGTTAAAAGTCGAGAGTTCCGCATGTAGTTCCGCATGTAGTGGACGTTAACTTAACCCAGCAAGTCTGAACGGTAACGGAACATAACGTAACTTAAACTGTAACGGAGGGAAATGAAGACGGTGTAGACATCTTAACGCTGATTGGACAAGACTCGACACGTCACATCAAAGATGTTTTATTGCGAAGATCACCTCGTCACCTTTTCTCCTCGTCTCACTCCAATCGGAGAAACGCTGGCTGGCCAGTTGACCCCCCCCCCCCCCCCCCCCCCCTCCCAAAAAAAATAAACTCTACGGATCTACACGATTCACGTGGATGACATATTTTGTATTCAAAACGGCGAATTTCGCCGAAAAGCGACAAGTTTGCAGGTATGGACACACACACACACACACAGTCTGAAATTATTCCGTCTCAAACAGAAGGTTAAAACTGAATTTAAAAGTGATTAGAAGTTGAATCACCTCACTGAATCCAAACAAGCCAAAGAAAAGCTTCAACTTGGCAACTCCTCATTAAAAAGGTGCTAAATTCTAAAATCAGAACATTAATATAGCAGCAAACTACTATTTGCTATGTAAAGATATAGTGCAGTCATGGTATTCTGAGCAGCGTCGTCTACGTAGCCGGTGCGCTCACACAGCGGCGGGTGAGCTGGAAACGCCGTCCCAACCGGCACTGTCGCACAATCGTAGCAGAGTGGGTCAAAGTTTCATCGACTCGTAATAGACATCAACCACAAAGACAAGAGACAAAGCAATAACTTGCACAAACTGTAGTTAAAGCTGCTTTATCGCTGGAAAAAGAGAACTCTCTTATACTAAGCTTTTAAGAAGAGAAAGTCATGAATGAGTCAATGAATAGTGTTTAGGATTGACTTTTTTTTTTTTGGATGGCAAAGATTTATGATCGGCATGGGGAGAAGGCCACTAGTTGAATTTTGGTATCCGAGACAACTTTTGACCTTAAGAAAGACCCATTACAATTCACAACTCCTAGTATTAATCATAATAACCAATGCCAGTCAGCATAGTGCATTTACTGTACAGCAACTAAAAACATGACAGAGTGGGCTTATAATCATGAGGAATAAAATCCATATTTGGGACGCCTCAAAGCCTCCATGCAGTCAAGGAAAAGTGAGCAGAAATGAGACAAACTGTTGACTGAAACATCACAGCTTGATGTCGTCAAAGCTGGCTTCACAGCCAATTCTTGAAAATATTACCGCCTCCCACTGGGAATGCAAATGCCCCGAAAACAGAAGGAGTTAAAATTGCCACTGAGCTCTTTTTTTTTTTTTAGCCTTTACTTCGAAACTGTGAGCAAAAAAAAATCATAGCAGACTGCAGCTGTGAAGAAAGAAAAGGAGAATGTATTGGAGGAAATGAGGATAGAAAAACCGGCACAATAGAAGGCTGCAAGCAACTGGCATCTGTGATCTATGATTGGGCTCATGAATGTCATTGATGGATGCCAATAATCCGTCTCACATACAAAGCTCCCACGGGGGTGAGACGTTACTACAAAGACCTGATTATCTGCGTTTCTCTAGAAGCAGAGTCGGGGTTTCTGGCACCAGTTCACCGACTTCCAGGGTGCACGGAGGATGGAAAAAGTGTGAAGAGATCAGAACCCCTGGGACACTTTAGTATTTAGAACAATTGTATTGTTTAGCACAAAGCGTTTCGGCTTGTGGCCTTAATCAGGGTCATTCAGAACGGAACGCATTGGGCCAAATATAAATATAAATAAATATATATATATATACACATACACACATATATATATATACACATACACACATATATATATATACACATACACATATATATATACACATACACACATATATATATATACACATACACACATATATATATATATATATCAGGCATGAGACTGACAAATGCTGAAAAGGGAGGAACATTATCAACACAACATTTCTAGGGGGGGGGGGGGGGGGGGGGGTGCTGGTGGCATGAATTTTCATTTTTAAATATGATCTTTAAAATTTAGCACTCTGGTGTACTCTGAGAATAACATTTAGTGATAAGACCATATTTACTCTTTAAGCAAAAGAATAATTTATTATTCAGTTATTTATCACTATTTCAGCTCCAGTTGAACAGCTGGCTAGTTAGCTTGTGATTAGTTTTCTGTATGTCTTCATATTAACTTCTACTGTTACTGTACGTCTTCATATTAACTTCTACTGTTACTGTACAGCTGTTAGAATAGTGGCCTATCTTCTATTTGCAATTAATATGCATTCAATCCAGTTATATTATTTAAATTAAAATGATAATCTACTCTGGCTGTGGTCATCACAGTGAACAGTGTACAGTGTGATGAGAGGACACGTGAGCCCTTGTTGCTGTACTTTATCTCCTTGGAGCAGAGGCTGCATTCAGCAGACCTGCCTCATCAATGTATTTAAAACACTGTGACAGCAGGAAGCTGTACTCACGTCTGTTTAGACCTCCACCTTTATCCAGGCCCAGCTCCACTCACAGCTCAGCCCTGCGTCAAGCTGCACTACACAAACAGCCTCCTCTTTGACCTCATCATCTCGTCAGTATCTGGGCCTTTGATTCTACTTTGAGTTAAAAAAAACACCCTGCCAGCAGATCCGCCGGTGTTCTGGTTTAATGTTAACGAGTGACCGCGTGAACTGAACCGGAACACGGGGGGGGGCTTCATGTTTCATCACGTTACGTTTTTTCCTCCAAATTCGCGATAATGACGAACGTTAACAGTCGACAGAGTTCCGCATGCAGTGGACGTTAACTTAACCAGCAAGTCTGAACAATAACGTAACTTAAACTGTAACGGAGGGAAATGAAGACGCTGTAGACATCTGAACGCTGATTGGACAAGACTCGATACGTCACATCAAAGATGTTTTATTGTGAAGATCACGACATCACCTTTTCTCCTCGTCTCACTCCAATCGGAGAAACGCTGGCTGGCCAGTTCGACGTACTCCGCTTTTTATCGTTATGTTAGCAAGCACATACATTAAGACAATGATACGAGTAGAAGCGCTCCGGATAGTTACCGAGTCACAGTGTGTTCACATGTTCACACGCGATCGTCAGAGCCCACGGAGGTATTCTTAACACCCCCCCCCCCCCAAAAAAAAAATTCGGATTTACACTGATCTCAGAAATGGTCTCTGGAGTTCTAAAAACGGCGGAAATCCGCCGAACGGCGGAAAAGTCTCATGCCTGATATATACACACACATACACACATATATATATATACACACACATACACACATATATATATATACACACACATACACACATATATATATACACACACATACACACATATATATATACACACACACACATACACACATATATATATATACACACACATACACACATATATATATATACACACACATACACACATATATATATATATATACACACACACACACACATATATATACACACACACACACACACATATATATATACACACACACACACATATATATACACACACACACACACATATATATACACACACACACACACACACACACACACACACACACACAGGTGCATCTCAACTGTCAAGTCAGCAGTCTTCCCCATGATTGTGTAGCCTACTGAACCAGACTGAGACCATTTAAAGGCTCAGGAAACCTTTGCAGGTGTTTTGAGTTCATCAGCTGATTAGAGTGTGACACCATGAGTCTACAATATTGAACTTATTCACAATATTCAAATTTTCTGAGATACAGCCATAATCATCAAAATTAAAAGAAATAAACGCTTGACATATATCACCCTGTGTGTAATGAATCTATATCATATGAGTTTCATTGAATTACTGAAATAAATTAACTTTTCGATGATATTCTAATTAATTTAGATGCACCTGTAAGTGTTTGTGGAGTTTTGACCTCTTATCTACATTTATCAAAAGTATCTTTGATAATAAACTAATTAAAAAAACATGTAAAACCAGCTGTAAATAAAGAAAAACACTAAAAACTAAACAATTTCTAAAAACAAACGTATCGAAACTTTTTTTTTTTTATTTCATAACATCTGGATTGTACCTTCAATTAATCCTCCGCCTTGCAAAACCTACCCTCATTAGACTTGAATTAACACAAAACGCTGCAGACTCCTCAGGAAGAAAGAGCACAATACATTTAGTTTAGCCACTAAAGGGTTCATTTAAAGACTCATCACATTTAAGGAACAGGAGTAATATCACACAGCTCATAACTACCTACAAACACAAGTGTTGCTTAAGACGCCTAAATGGACGCCAGGCGATCAAGCTTTCATCATTAAGGCACCAAACTGATGATATCTTTCTGGAGGCAGCCGGTTAGTATCTTTAATGACATGTTTTAAATTAGGGATATTTAGTCTGAGATAAATTCATGGAACAGACTAATCTTTAATAAATGTGCAAAACATGGTGCTGGGGCAGTTACAAGAGAAGAAGTCAGGCGAGCTGCCATAGAGTCAGGGATTAGAGTTCTCTGCCACAAAAAAAGCACATCCTTAATTAAGAGAGTTCTCATTCAATAAGTGTTGTTTTTAGGAAATCAAAGGCAACAGTTTAAACAACTTTTTGTCATTAAATGATGAGATTCAGGTCACTTAAACCGCAAATCATTTAGCCCACACGCGGTCAATTGACCATTTCAATAAAACTACCTCTACAGTTTCTCTTGTTGATTACTGCTTTCACTGAGGTACAGAAACTGAAATGTCAGAGATAAGTACAACTGATACCTTTGGGGGGGGGGACGACGACACACTTTCCATCTAAACAAGAAGGCTATAGAAGAGCAATAGAGATATTGATAACCAATTGGAGTGATAGATAGAGGGCAGTTTTGTTTTTTTCCATTAGCCCATTAAAAGTTTATGATCAATAATTCATTCTGCCCAAGAGGTTCTAATTGAAGCGGACAATATTGATCAGGAGCCACGACGGGATTGATAAACTGGTCTGTGATCTAACAGCGAGCGTGTGTGAAGACAGAAAGACAGACCATAGAAACAGAGTAGTAGTACTCTGTACTCTGTTGTTGTTGTTGTTGTTGTTGTAGTAGTGGTAGTAGTGGTGCTGTTCTTTGATGCCGACAATGTTGATGTTGGTTAGTCCATTTTTTTGTTCATGATGACAGTGTTGTCTATGTTGTTTACATATGGAGGTTGACTTGTTCTTAATATCCATACCTTTACTTTACAATTGAACATCACTAATATAAATAAATATTAGTGATGTTGATCTTGTAATTGATGTCCCAAAATTCAGCACTTTATTCTTCGATGGTTGCAGTAGTAACGGAAATAATTGGTCTTATGGAATAATCCCCATATGCGTGTGGCTTCACTTGGGGAAAATGAAACCTAACCAAGAATACACAGTAATTGCCCACATTTAAATGCAATAAAAATAAAAACATATACCGGAGACCAATGTGTCATGTAAGTCTGATAAAGAAGGCTTAACAATGAGCCACTGAATGTGCAATACCTAAGAAGATAACTGGCTAATTGAATATAATGCTACATACAAGTTTAATTCCACTGTAGCTGCCAGCAAATCACTTTAAGATAAAGCCAAAGTAATAAAATGTGACCGATGTGACCGTGGCGTCGGGCTCCATTTCAGTGTAATTGGCTGTGAAATCAAAATGAGGGCGCTACAGACCTATCTATACTACTTTACATTGTTAGTGTCACTATGCGTGCTCCTGTACCCTGAATTTAAACAAAGCACCCAGAATGGATGATGCATCATACATAGCATAACTAGAGACATACAATTATTAATAATTAATATTAGGATGCTTCCATCCATCACATAAATAAGATCAGAGCACGGCGTTTGCATGGGCTCTGCCATATGTGCATCATCATCGTGATTACATTATAATCTTAATTACATTATAATCACATTCTATCTGCATTACAACAAAGAGGAACGGGACCAAAGACGCACCTAAAAGCTCCTCCACACAAAGATGGATTGTGAGGTAAGAGAGGCAATTAGACGCAGAGAGATTGAACCCAGCTACTCATAACGGTTCAATCTAATGGGGAGATTATTTTGAATTGCATTGTAAATAATGCATGGGGCTTTTCCACATTCCTTCATGTAAATTCTGTTAAAAGAAAAACACATCAATCAAGTGGATGGCTCATGAGGCGCGACACCCAAGGATGGCGAAATGCAATTTGAATGGAGGATGACGAGGCTATAATAATAGCCACTTTTCCACAAATGGGATCACACTGCAGTTCATCAAGGCCAAGGCTGAATAGAAATGTTAATGAGTAAATAAAAAGTTTAGCTTATTTAATCAAAACTATTCAAAGAAATGATCTCCGTAAAAGAGGCCAGAAGAAAATACAAAAACAGTATGTTGACAGATCTGATGGCAAAACCTTTCCGCAATCCCCGACTAACTATGTTTGAAGAACGTCGGCAGCATAATATCCGTGGTCCCAAGTTGTTAAACTGAGAACTGTGTTCGTGTCGCTGACGGTGCACTTTCACTCAGTCATTACAAATCAAATGTTTTCTGGGGGAAGCTGCTCCTCCAGACATAATAAGCAGTTTGCCTGAACATTTTTTTTTTTAAAAGACACTGACTGTAGCTGCCTTACCACCAAGTCGGGATCCTGCATGAGGCTCAGGATGACCTCGTAGAGTAAAGGTCGAAGGTCAGACTTGAACTTGACAGAGATCCACTGTCCTATTAGCCAGATGACTCGTCGGCGAATCAACTTGTACCTGGAGAAGAAGGAAGGGAAGAGGAGTTAGTTCTGGTTGCAGAGAAATCCTTGAAAAAAAATGATTCTCTGCATTGCTATAATTTAGAGGAATGAGCCAGCTGGCTCTCTGCCTTTATCTCCACAATGTGGCTACAGTACTTATGGATCCATTAAAAACAAACTGGGCCAGCTATTGAAATGATGAAATATGCCATTGCTTTTGGCTCATCCTGAAATTGCTTTTAGCAGTTGCTTATGCTTTGGTTGGAGACTGCAGTGTAATTTGTGCTCTGAGGGAGAGAGCCATATCGCTGTCCTTTTATTCCACATATCCAATTTCAAGACTAATATGGTGGCTTACACATTCACACTGAACTGTGTGTGGGTTCGATTAGAGTCTGCAGAGAGGTAGAGATAGTTTACACAGAGAGCTGACCCAAAACACGTCCCGAAGGGACAAACGGAGAAGAAGAAGAAGAACTAGGCAAAGAAAGTGTTTTTGAAGATCGAGTGTGTTTTGTGTTTATTTGTTTAAATGAATGCATGTCAGCAAAGCCCGATGGAAATGGTGACAGAAAAATGAAAAAAGGTAATCGGCCTAGTTCAAAAAACTAGAATGATCAAAAATCCACTGGGGCTGAGTGGTGAGCGATAGGAATTAAAATGCCATGCATGTCCCAGATGTGGGGCTACTGCATGTTTGGGAACTGATGGCTTTTCAACAGCTGTATCGGACAAGCAAGGAACGTCCCTCTGCATTTGCCTTTGTTCATATCCAGGGATCGGCTTGACAGAGGAGAGCTGATGGAGGGTGGAAGGAAAGGAGAGAAGGAAAGGGGGGGGGTGACACTCCTGTTGGCTTCTTGTCAAATATCCACAGGGAACCAGTCTGGTGTGCGTGTGCGGCCGTGCAAGGAAAGAGAAAGAACGGTTTGTTTATATAATCAAAGCACAAAAGCATGTTTTTGTGTTTCATTTGGTTAATTGGTTCGATTGATTTCCCAATACCTTTCAAACAAACCTTTGCCAAAAGGCATTTGGAGTACTAAGCCTTGGCCTGTAGATTACCTTTCCTGACACCATTAAGCTAAATGCCATTTGGACTTGATTTCTCATCTTCTTAAAAGCACAAGGTAGCACTTGGACACTCCGGGGTTAAACTGCTCAGAAGCCGAGGACCATGCGAGGAGAATAAACCATCCAATTACTTTTATAGGAAAACAACAGCAGACTCATTCGATTTTCTATAAGCTTTTATGGAGGCAGCAACATAGGATGGTTCCAACATGACTGAGCAGGTACGGCAGTGCCAGTGGACGATGGGCACGTTCCCAAAGCTCTCTCTGTGTCCAGGTGCCAAACAACAGCTTGGCAACTAAATACTGACACTCGGATAACAAGTCGCTGACAACGAGAATAAATAAATCAAATTACAGATTACTACTACAGGACGCTCGTGCATTTTGATGTATTCTCAAAGGCAACAAATAAAAAGTTATTTTTATACACAGCGCAGTGAACAACTATTGGCAAATATGTTTGTTTAATGCAAGTTTAGACTTGATAAGTAGCGACAATCGTCAGCATTATTCCAAACAACATTGTAATCCGTGTGCCGATTATCCTTCATTCAATGCATCTGTTGAAGTGACTAAAGGATTAGTTGTCCCAACTCTGCCTGCAACATAATGGAGTGGCGAGTGTGTGTGCACGTCTGTGACTAACAAATACAAACTATCTTTTCAGCAGGCAGAGTGGAAGAAGAGGATAGAAAGGCAGATGGACAGGCAGGTGGACAGGGGCACTCAGTCAAAGGTGAGACACGACTCATTCACACCAAAGCTGCTTCCTCCTCCGTAACTTCACACAACCTGCTCATCTTCCTGGCAAACACGGGGGGGGGGGGGGGGAATCCACGTGGACAAAATACAAACTCAATCCAAAGCAGGATCAGAGTTTCACATCAACCTTGAAGAGGTAGACACATTGTTCCTTCGCTTCTGCTCTGCAGGTATTTAGGTTTTTTTAGGGCATTGTGTTGGAAAATAAGTAGCTTGAAATGATTCAAGTCTAACGCTGTGTTCACACTACGAGCGACAAAACAGCAAAGTGTGGGCAGCGACTTCGTCGGTGAGTCGACTTTGAACTGTTGCTCAAGCGCTGGTTGATGTAGGTGTGTTGTTAAATGGCAACAGGGAACGGAATGGAGCAGGGTGAAACAAAAACAGCATTGGTTGACGCTTCAACACATCACAGGAGCTCTAAAAACTTTGATTTGTGCCTGGCATCAAGCGTTAGCTTCACGTCACCGGCTTCCATTAAAAACAGGACTTGGAGAATGTTGCTGTGTCGCTCGTTCTTTGAACACAGCCATAGGTGTGTGCTAAAACCAAAACATGTGTGTTTACCACAGTAATTACGGTTTTGCAAAATCCACGTGACGGTGATGAAACCAGTCTAGCACAAACAGTATGGTTGTGTTTCTGTGGTAACCAGATTGTTTAAATGTCATGTGGAGAAGTTAAAACAGTTCTCAGACAGAGGATATGAAGACACACAGTCGAAGCGAACATCCATGAGCAAATAATAAAAAGGTGGTGCAGTGCTGCAGGATTAAACGTCTACACTTCTGTGTAGCCTTTTTATTTTGCGAGCAAATGTCGGTATACTCACTGGGATATGAAGTCTATTCGCTTAATGGTGTCAACACCAGGTGAAAGACCTTGCGAGGCCCAATGGGAGCAGATACAAGAGAAACAGAAGTAAACAGAGTTACACTGAAACTGGTACAACTGCAAAGGTTTCACACAGCTGTGTGAAAAAGTCGGTTTCACAAAGCACGGCAGCAACGAAAGCCCAATGTGGTGCTTCTTTTTTGCTCACATCTGACCTGTGTGAACATGCCAAACTCAACTATGTTTGGAGTATAAAGCCAGCAAATAAACAAAAAAACATCCCCAGTGGCAAATACTAGCAATGAGGGGAAATAGAGTTTAAGACACCCAGTCATTTTACAGCATCTATTGATCACCCAGGGGAGGGAGTGACTTTTCTAACCAAACTCCACACAAAAGGTCAAGCCACAAAAGGCAATGACAGAATGCCAGAGTGTTTGAGAGCCCTTTATGCTGGCAGTCAGTAGAATGATTGAACGCACACTGTATCTGGCTGTCAGTCTGGGTGACACAAAAAGCTCATTCGAGCTATTCTGGGACGTCAATATGAGTGATACTAATGGTGTGTGTGTGTGTGTGTGTGTGTGTGTGTGTGTGTGTGTGTGTGTGTGTGTGTGTGTGTGTGTGTGTGTGTGTGTGTGTGTGTGCGTGTGTGTAGGAGTGTTTTTTTTTTGTAATGCGTAAATGTGTACGTGTGCTCAAAAAAAGGACTTGCAGTCATCTCTCCGCTCTCAGACACGATGACTCATCACAGCTACGACAACTGTTTTGGTTGAGGTACGGAAAGGAGGAAAAGATTGACAGCGGTATCAAATCTAAGTGTGCTTAGTTCCCTCTTTAACACACTCCAGACATCCACACTTGTCTTGGCCCGTCTCTCTTTCCTTCTCACACTCTCACCTGCGACCTCTCCTTATCTGTGTAGTTGTGGTCGCGTTCAGAATGCAAACTCGGTGGCCGTGCTGTAAACAGTAGGTTTACTATTCAGGAACCGAGCAGGCACGGGTCGATGTTGCTAACAACTCCTTACCTTGACTCTAAACTGCATCACACTGATCAAAGACCGTTTAAATCAGTCAAGTGTGCCACCTCTACCCATAAGGACAGAAGGACGGACACCTGGACAACAATCAGCCTGTCAACACAGGACCCCCACAGACGATTGATGTCCTGTAGTGCACCCGGCTCCCCATTTAGAGGCGCACGAGTCCCCGGCAGACGGATTGTCCGACAGGTATTCTGAGGTCCACGTGGGGGCGGGACGGCCTGCAGGTTCAACAAGACCCGCGGCAGATGATGCTTCTCTTCTATATTTTGGTTATTTTCCTCCCCAAGGCGGCAGAGAGGCATGAAGAGCTGTGATGCGCGTTCGCAGTGCGGCCAGTGAAGCCATTTATTAGCCGAAAATAGAACAATTTGCGAGACTTTTAAAAAAAACTATAAAAAGTAAAACTGCTATCTTAATAACTTTAGAACTGTATTATCCCGTGTAAAGACGAATGACAACACAGTCAATTTGCTACCCGTGCTAATATTGCCTGGTTTTTGATGGAGATAAATGAGCACTTGCAACCGAAGAATATCACACAATGTCCCAGGAATTGATTCAGAACCAGGACTGATGAGCGGAGAATCTACACGACACCCTACCAGAGGGAAACAGCGTGCTCACTGACGCAGACGCTGAGAGGCAGGCAGCAGACAATCCTGCAGGTGTGAGAACAGGTGGGTGCAGTTCAAACCCCAGAGACGGTCAGGACAACATTCATTAAGCTGCTCTAATGCCACTGGTATCCCAAATGGTACCTCTCTTGCTTAGCATATTGTTGTGAATGTTACAGATATTTTATTGTCCTGTATGATGTAAATCAAACGTCTGAACGAGCGAGCTGTATTAAACGCTCCACCAGCCGATGCCCAGAGGGCCGAGGACGGCGGGATCTGAGAATACTCTGGTCACAGCGACAAATGTGCACCAGGCGAGGGTGTCGGCCAGAAAATCTGCTTTGAATGTGGCTTCTGGCAGATGCCAATATAATTACTGTCCTTCTGCTTCTCGTGAGATATTGCCAAGTTGGGGGGGGGAAATATTTCAGCCACGTCGCTTCACGGTGTTGCAGAACTATACGAGATCAAGGCAGACTGGCAAGACTTTAAGACCAAGATGACAGAGGTAGGATGAAAACAAATACCCTTGGATAATCACCGTTCAAGTCTGAAAAGCAGCTCCGTGTCTGGTTCAGTGCAGCGACCAGATCAAATATTGTATAGAACAGTAACGTCAGTGTTTCATCATTGGCAGAGCAGACAGCAGCCTACTCAACATGAGAGCTACTGAGACTTTGAACAACAACGCGTAAGTGCTTAAGTCTCCTTTTTATATGACTCACAAACATGAATACAATACATTCATCTGGGAAAAAGTGCTCTGCTAACAGCGCATTGAACAGTATGTTTACCTACAAACTTTGGTCTGGTTAGGTGCCGGTGTGACACTCTGGCAGCAGCTGTCAATCAAACATAGACACGCCCCTCCAGCCAGCTGACCTTTTTTCCTCCTTTAAATAATTAAAAAATTAAAAAAAATATATAATACATTGACACTTGACTACAAAAAGGGACGAGTAAATGTGATTTAATTTGGACTTTAAAATGTTATCAAACATACAGGAAAAGAATTGTAAAAAGAGGATTATCGTTTTTTGTGCCAGGAAAGACGATTTGAAGACCGCACATTGTGGCATTTCCCTGAATGTACCAGAGCACAAAACACTTCAAAATAGAGATAAGTCAGCTGGCACAGGCCATCTCAAGAAATCACAAGTCTACAATAGAACACTTAAAGGCCTGATACCCACAAATCCCTGATAGCAATCCACCAGAACACCTTTGGAATGAACTTGGCAGCAGCATCAGTAAAAGACTCTCCACATATAAACCTAAAGCACTGATGTCTGCATGGTCAGCTTGGACACCGAGGCACTATACAGGACCTATGGTGAGTCACTGGGACTGATCTTTCCATCGTAGAATGGAACAGGGATTTGTAACGCTGTGGTCACCGGGTGAATACACCGTATACATATATGTGGAGTTCAGTTTCCCAACAAATCAAAGAGAGCTGCAGAGCCTACGAATCGTTTTAGTTTGTATGTGCATGGATTGCAGCATATGAGCTGGAAACATGGCTTTTGAGAGGAACAAGGCTGGATGACGTGTTGGGCTGGATGGGAGGTCGCTGGTTCATTTGTTTACTGGGTGAAGGTGCCTTTTTACACACACAGAGACTTGAGTTGTGTTGAGATCAATAACAGCAACACATAAATCCCCGGTGACGATCTCCTTCAGTTTATTCTCTGCATGATTGGGTTCCCTTTACGGACATTGATGGAGTGATATCAGAATTCTTTACGGCGTCATATATCTGACTGGTAGGGATTATTTTTGGGTAAAATGTCAGAAGAAGTATATTCTTGTGAGTAACGCATTCCACTGGGAGTTGAGAATGAGAAATTGAATCGTGACAGGTTGTTAAACACGATGACATACTGACAGCGTGATGACAGGCGCGCAAAAGGCAAACATATTCATGCCTACACACACACACACACACACACACACACACACACACACACACACACACACACACACACACACACACACACACACACACACACACACACACACACACACACACACACACACACACACACACACACACACACACACACACACACACACACACACACACACACACACACACACACACACACACACACACACACACACACACACACACACACACACACACACACACAAATAAAAACACAAGCCTCTGATTGCCACGGAATAAAGAAACTCCACTCATCTCCAACACTGAATAATAAGCCATGCTCAATCTACATTCCCACTGCTGAGGCCTCTTGAACAGACTGTGAACATCTCATCTATGAGACACACGGCCTGATTCAGCACCCCACAGCAGAGCAATCAATGGGAGTTGAAAAGTTTATCTCCCGTCATTTATACAACCGACCTAAAGACAATCCTCTTAGCACCAAGCAATAGGTTATCACACAAGGACCTCTGTTGTTTTAAAAGACATTATTTGGCAGTTAATGGATAAGGATTGACTTATCTTTTAATGAATTTCAATGGGGAGACTAAAACCAACAATGTGTTTATCTTGCAAAAATCTATTAACTGTTTCGCCACAGGCTGCCGGGAGCCAGACTGTTGCATCTGATGGCATCCCCCCTATTGACATCAACACAGCCAGTGCCTTTCAACTACACAACTACATTTGTGATCACTTTTGACAGTAGGCGCTTTAGTGGGAAGACTTCTTCTTCAGGACTGTGCTTCCATGTTTACACCGCTTTGCTAGTTAACAAGCTATGGAATTATAATTAGTAAAACATGTGTGGATTTGCAATTTTTGAGCAACAGCAGAAGAAGAGAAATTGCGGGAAAAAGAGGATCTTGAGTCTGAGTCAACAGTTGTTTTTTATTGTGAGTATTGCTTCACTGTCCATTTGTTAAGTTCTCTATTAATTTACATTTGTTATTGGAGCAGAATTAATAAATGCACATGTGCGTTAGAGCACAAGAAACAGAGAAAGCAACAGAGTTTGTGCCGTTTGCTCCTTTGGTTTTATTTCTGTACTTGTTCTATTCATGAAGCCCCTACCCTTACTGACATTCCTAGTCACGCTCAGTTTGTTCAAACACATAAAATCAACTACATCAACATTTGAATATGAAAGAGGAAAACATGAGTTTGGAGGTGAGGCGAACTTGAAAAAGACCAAAGCCAAAAGGAACCAGGTACAAAGTGGAGGCGATATTCGCACCTGCACTGTGTGGGAGCAGAGCCGCGCTGACGTCAGCAGTAACCCGAGTGGCCAACCTTTAGAGTGCTGCTGGGCTTTTTGTTTTGATCGTCTTGGCGTATGCGTGAGCAGGGCACTTCTTTGTTCTCCATATCGCTGTCAACACCTCCCCTCTGGCAACTCTCCCTCTTTCCCATCATTTTTAGACGCGGTCATCGGTCAGCTCACTCTTTATTCTTACTGCACCCGACTGTCTTTACACCCGTGATGAGGTTTGTAGACTTTGTATTACTGTTTTTCACGTTTAATTAGCCCGTTATGACGCTGATGCCGATACGTCGGCGCTACGTATGTTTGACTGCTGCTGGAGTGATTGGTTAAGTACAAGCAGCAGTTGTTAATGTGACCGTAACGGACATCAACTCCAAGCGTCAGCGGGCTACTTACGAGCCTTTTGGCATGCATCGACTGTGCTGCTGACAGTAATCAATAGCTGGACAGAAGTTAATAGTCAATTAGTCTGAGTTACACTGGCAGGAATGTGTTGCCTAAGCAATGCATCAGACGCCACTAATGTCTGAACGTGAGCTCGCGCACAGTAAAACAAACAGTCGTTTAAAAAGAACTGCCTGGCTGGCTCAGGTCTCACCAGTATTGCCTCAATAACATTAGTACGGCAAAATGCGATGCACTCAAGAGTCATCACCGTCCTAATGACGATGCGTTTAAAAATTCATACCAAGTGGCCACAGGAAATAAAGAACACCTGAACAGTTCAACTCAAATCAATAACCATACAATACAAACCCTCCTTAGGGAAGGCTATCGCATTACATTTTTGTTGACTCGTATCAGATGAGGTTATTATTGACAACCTGAAAACAACATTAAAAAGCTTAAGAAGCGTATTCGGTCCGTGTCTCTCCCACCTCGAGCTGGCATCTGATCTTGAGTAAAAGTTTTATGATTCCTTAGTTTGTGAACAAAAAATATCACGATAGGAAATGAAATGAAAGATGCTGCGGGGCGGCTAAGGCTCAGGTGGAGGAGCGGGTCGCAACTACGCCCGGCTCCTCCAGTCCGCATGTTGAAGTGCCCTTGGGCAACATACTGAACCCCAAATTGGCCCAGAGGACGGTGCCATCGGTGTGCGAGTGTGTGTGTGTCCTGATGAGCAGTTTGGCACCTTGTATGGCAGTCAATGCCATCAGTGTATTGTTGTGTTTATGAATGGGCGAATGTTGACGTAAAGCGCTTTGAGTGGTCGGATGACTAGAAAGGCGTTATGTAAATCCATTTATAATCAAAATGTGTGAACGTTTCAAAAGAAATGCTAACACACTACCTGTGATGGCCGACTTGCAGCTCCCCAAGCAGCTGATTCTTGAACCACTGGTCAAAGTCGACGTTGTCAAAGAGCTCATAAGCTGCCAGTCCCACTGCGTTGTATACTGAGGACAAAACAACCACAAGAGTCACAACATTACTATCATTTAGTCACAGTAGCACTGGGAATACTGAACTTCTAAAAAGTGCAGTAAACAAACAGAATATGAGCAGATGAGGGAGAGATTAAAAAAAGACGTACAATAACTGTCAAAAAAAAGATGGCTAAAGGTTCTGAAATGAGCCGCAGAACACTAAAAACTTAATTCATTCATGTTATCGGCTTAAAGGAAATTACTGCATTTTGCCCCAACAGGACCTTCATGTTTGAGTCTAATGCTTTCAAGCACACAATGCATCACTTGACAGGTCTCATCTCAATATTTATAGTTTGATCGTTTTATGTGGGTTCAACTGCAAAAATGCAATTAGGCCTGTAGGACTGTTGGTCGCTGAAAAGCTGACACTGAACTGCAATGCTTGATGAACAGCCAGGAGCTAAACATTGCATTGATCAAATAGACGAAAGTTGGACTGTATTGCTTCATGTATAGCTGGGAGCTGAACAGCTAAACTTTGCATGAAAGTACGAAGAGTTGAAATGATAGGAAAGGGATGAAGGCGGCAAATATAAAGTGTAAGCCATGAAAGGTATTTAAATGAGCCTTATGGAGTAAAAAGGAGTTGCCGTGTCATTCAAAAGCCTTCGTTTGAATGAGGGCGAACCATCAGGTCTCATCGTACAAACAGGGCAGTCCACCCCAGAGACCCTGATAGGATCCTGTTACCTTGGGGCTACTTCTATACAGTTCAGTAATCATTTATGATATGCATGCATACATTTCTATATTATAATGATGGTGATATATTATAGATTATGTGTGTGAGAGACTTTGTAAAATGAGGTAAAGGTCCATGACGTGCTTTGTGTGCATTTGTGTCTGTGTCTGTGTAGATGCAACAGTAAATGTAGAGGCCACAGAGCAAAATAAAAGATGAGATCAGAAAACAGATGAGAACAATAAGATATAGACAGATAAAGGGACAGAGGCCCTACAAGTGGAAGGGATGCTACCTGGTACTATTTTTATTTCATCTTTTAAAACTAATGAATTCTGAGAGAAGGAGGGGAGAGAGGAGAAAATAAAGCTTTGACGGGTTACTATTTAAAAGGTTAATAAAACAGACAGGAAATGTGTAACTAACATGCATTTTTCTTTTGCTTCCCTGCTTCCCTGGAGAGAGTCCCGTATTAGTTGTAACGGACACAGTTTAGCTTCTCTTTGAGGTCAAAGGCATGGCTATTTTCTGGTCTACAGCACTGCTATAATATTCTAAATGAGATGTTCCTACGTTTTCGATTGTAGCCGTCCAAAAGGACCTCTCAGACTGAAATATACTTACTTCGTTCTGATGTACAATATCTTAGAAAGAGGAAGTTAATTCTGCTGTCAGTGCAGCATTAAAATGACAAATACGGGACAAATACCAGAGATACAAAAAATATGTAAACAACTCCTGGATGTCTAAAAGCACTGCTACAAGGGAGGGTTTTCCTTGGTTGAACACCAGTTAGCAGCATTTGTCAGCTATAAAAAGGGTCTAAGCAGGTGGTCTTGTTTTTGTCTTTTAGCAAATATGGCCGTCACGTAGCACTGTATTATATATGACAAATGTCTTTACATTTGGCTTAATGTGGTTGTTAAGGTCTTCAGCTCATTGAAGCACGCCCGGTTCTATGTTCGGCTGAACCCGCTATTTACAGCAGAATACTTAAGGTCATAGTCTGCAAGTGAACTAGCGCCATTATAATTATTGACTAATTAACAAATCAGCACCTGCTGTTATTAAGTGGCACTCTGGCGCTTCAAACAGCTTTAGCTCTCAGTCAGAATTATATATCACTGCTGATGCCACAGCACAGCTTCATCATCCAGTGACGTCTGCAGGTTCATCAACACACACTCTCTGTGGGCATCCGGCTTTAACTGAGGCCCTAATAGCGGGCAATCTCAACTGCCTGTGATTTAGTTGTGTATGCCATAAAACCACCAGAGAGGCAGCCCTGACCTGCCACAGAGTTATAAATACTAACAGGATGAGAGAGGGTGTGAGACAGAGGAAAGAGGGGGGGGGAAACAAGATGTCCACGGTCATGAGAGATTAAGTGGGTGAGAGAGCAGTATAGCAAGAATGGATTACATCATGAAAATGCAAACAAAAGAAGGGGAATCGCTTGGTACGATTATTATTGTCGTGATTCAGACTTTATAACTAAGTCTGAAATGATTGGTATGTGTCCTGTGGCTCTCTTTATTCAAATCTCAATTTACTCATCTCCAACTGTTGTTTGATATTGTTTGGGATAGTGGTTGGAGAATTTTAATAACAACATTCACATTTGGTGTTTCAGATAAAATAGCCATTTTAGCAGAATCAGATTCAACTTTGCAGCCATTAAATAACACCCGGTATGCTTTGACTCACCGGAATCCTTCATTAGCAGCTGAGCCGAGTCGTCCACATTGGTTGGGCCTGCAAAGACGGACACATAATCTGGGTTACTTTACGGATTATCGTAACGTGCATGCAGCCCAAATGTTTCTCAATGGTAACGATCTGTATGATTTGATGGACCCAGTGACCACATCATAACACAGATGCAACTCAAAACGGCCTGGACACCACATCAGTCTCAATCATTTCACTGGTCTGTTCCCTCGCTCTCTATTAGTCCTTGTTGTATACTCAGTTCTGGAAAATCAATAGCTGCCTCCCTTCAACCATGGAATTACACCAATCTGCTGCGTTCCTTGCTCCAGCAGAGCCCATTTCCAATCTGTCACTTCAGCATCTAATTTAGCAACAGATCACGAACTACATGCCAGTGCCACCACTGTGTGTGTGTGTGTGTGTGTGTGTGTGTGTGTGTGTGTGTGTGTGTGTGTGTGTGTGTGTGTGAGACTGACTAGAGAACTGTGAGTGGTTTTAATGGTGGAGGGTTGTCAACGGGGATCTTGAAGGTGCTGTCAAGCCTATAGCTTGAATGCTATTCATACTGGGACTGCTACAAGCAACGTGAACAAAGATTCGCCCTTTACCGTTTTCTGATGCATGAAATATGTATCACTTTTCTGAGGCACGGCTATAGTCCACGAGGGGAATGGAGTCTGACTCTCTGAAGCCCATTACGTAGTACAGGGAAACTGAGGCATACCATGTGTGCAGCGCAAGGCAAGTATATCTGTACAAGGCAAGTATATCTGTACAGCATCTTTCAAGGCCATTTACAGCACTTTGCATATTCTGAATGATGCATTGAGACAACACTGAAATTAATTAAATATTAAAATGTGATGAATAGATTGAAAAAACATTTTAATGATGTAATTTGGGTGGAAAAGAATTGAAAAGACGGTAGAACACAATAAAATCACCACATCATTGAATCTACACAGATTTAACATAAACTGAACTTTATGACGGTAAGATTTAATGCAGGGCATTTGAAAGCAATAGTTTTAGCTCGGTGTACCTAATAAACTGGCAATGAATACATGTTTTCCTCGCATTTGGAGGGTTTGCAGAAAAGAAAGCAGACTTTGCTTTTGGCAAAAAATATATATATATTTGAAATTGACATTTAACTGACCCTGGAGATTCTGAACCATGTCCAGCAGCACCGGTATCAGTGTCTGGTTGTAGTTGTGGAAGATATCCAGGAACAGTACTTCTGCAGAGGGCTGAAGAGAGGAAAGAGCAGAGGGGATGGTTAGTCAGCAGAATGGGTGGTACACTGTAAGCAGAAGTCATCACAAGCGTTCATTTAGTGTTTTCTCCCAGCTCTCCTCATTCTTAGCAGCTTTAGTTTGGTTGGGCACTCAGTGGTGGTGAGAGGAAGAAAAAAAAAATCCCATGAACAAGGGATGTCAGTGCACACCATCTATATACACAAAGGACATTTTATACAAAGAGGCTCATGAACAAACACAGACAGACAAAGGCAAACACTGCCTCTAGCTCCCGGTTCAATAAAAAGTCAATGTGAAGGGGATCTTTGTTTGTGTGTGCTCAAAGAGAGAAATGGTCGTCTCCCCGCCTTCAAGTAGTTTATTGGTTTTAGACATCACCAGAAAATCCATATCAAATAAAGCTGCAAGAAATCTGACAACATGGGCTGAGCCAACATATTAATACATGCTGCGTGCTCTACAGCGGATGTGTACGTGACAGGTATGACCTTTCCACCCGGGTGGCAGTGGGTCAGATGACACAAACAGGTTTAAGACAAACACAAACCCTTAGATAGACACAGACAGCTGGTGATATGGACAGGGGAAGGTCATCTATAATCAGCCATTAGGGCTGGTGACTATGGAAGGAATAGATGGATAGTGACATTTGATCAATGAACCATCCTGAGCACCGCAATGCGCCAACACGAAGGTCAAAACAGGGCGGACATGATGTTCGGACAAAATATAAAACGTAAATCAGCCTCGGTAACCAGTTAGCCCTTCTTTGTGTGGCTCTGCAGAGACGTTGAGCTTTAGGTAATGTGATCACTTCTACGTTACTAACTCCATGTCTGAACTAAATACTTAAAGTGTGCGTGTGAGAAAGCAACATGTACGACAACAGAGTACTATTCAAAACTCCTGCGCCACTTCACTAGTTTAAAAATAAATCCCTTTTAATAGGGCTGCTGGTGTTTCTAGCTTTAAAAATAGTTTATCCGCCAACACTGACCAATAAAAAGCAGCTCAGTGTTTGCTATTGAGAATTCTAACTGTGAAGTAATTCATCAACTAACGAGCTCTGAAAGACTGTAATGCCACCATTTATTTGCTGCTGAAGTGTGAACTTTTACAACAATCAATGATTTAATGCTCTACTGTACTTAAAACAATGTTTGTCATCTTAATGTGGAAAGTGGATCGATGGGGCTCAACACAAAGAGAGAAGGGGAGAGGAATGAGGGGTAGACAGAAAATAACATGACTTGAATCAGAGATTACGCCATGAAGCTAAAGACGAGTCACTGCCAAAGAACAAGACACACAGAGAGCGGATCCAAAGCCCGGGGGACCACTAGCTGTTTTATGATCCCGCAACGTGTACAACCTGCTCTGTGCCGCCACATAAAATACTTTTAATGTTTAAAAAAATATAGCACACACTAAAGAAAACACTTGAAAAAAACTGTTGTATTATCGCAATTCCAATACCTTCTGCTGTTCTGGTTCTTTCAGTTACATGTTTATGGTTGGAAGGGTCACTCTTTGTATTTTTCTTGCAAAATTGGAACTTTAATCTTGGCAAACGAGACATTTTGGTTGAAACACAGGGGACATATTAGGTGTATTTTAAACAACATTCCTCTTCTCACAGTTCGTAGATGCTGTCAAGGAAGTGGAACATGGAGGACCTCTTGTTCCCCTCTCTTATCAGGTTACTACTACTATCATTTTGTATTGTGCATGTGTGTTTACTTACCCGTAGACTGTATTTCCAAGAGTCACCACCTGTTTCTTCAACAGCTAGAAGAAGAGAAGAGGTGTGAGGGCTGCTGTCCCATGAAGAGCATAATCTGTGTCTAAAACTTTATTCTGAGATGACAAATGTTATCTTTTAGGAAATGTTGGTCCGTAGATTATAGCTGAGGCTGCGCAGCAGAAACACCTGGATCCTGTTGTGCTCGCCGCATATGGAGTTCAACCAGGTTGAACTTTGCAGCGAAAAGCCGCCATGGTGCCGCACAAGCCATTGAAAATAATGATTTTCAGCTTTCCGTGTGTTGATGGTTGAAAGTTACAATTTAAGAAATCACTGTTAAGGCTATTATTTATATGTTCAGCACCCCTAACCTCAATGCATGAATACAGCATCACCACTACACAGTAAAGTCGGGTAAAGCCTGCATCCAGGGCGACATTGCTGACTACAACAGATTCTAGAATTGGCCAACCCTCGCTATTCAGGACTTCCCAAGCACATGCCTGTTAACTCTGCCGGTCTGCAGGCCCAGATAAGTCTGCACATCTGGATTCAGCCTGCGTGTCTGGGGATGTGCTATTACCAAAGCTCTCGGGGTCCTCTTCCCACATTGCCAGCTCTTCCTCTGTGAGAAGGAAGTAGTGTGAGACGAGCCGGCGTCCAATCTCTGTCAGCGTGGGGTGTGTGAAGAATGCCGTCTTGATCTTGTGAGCTTCCAGACTCTCTGGTTTACTGTCTGAGGGCGGCAGGGAGAGGAGGGAGAGAAGAAGAGGGGAAAAGAGAAAAACATTAGGCAACATATATATTTTATTATCTTTCAAACAAGAAGTCTACCGAGCTACAGAGTCTACTTCAGAGCTTTCAATCGAATTTCTGATGAAATTTACAGCATTAACGAAATGATCGGTACAAAGTACACTTAATATATAGGATATCTAAATATAAAAGCACGCTGCATACTCAAAAGTCTTTATTCAGGCAAAAGCCTTTGTTAGAAATGGGTGATTAAAATAGTAAAAAAGAGCAGTTGATTAATGTTCTGCCGTCTACGCTAACTTTAAAATGATACATTTTATTATAATTTGTAATTAAAATAACTTTCACCTCTGTTGCTCATTTTTACTTTTAATTAAAAAAAAGTGGATAATTAAGAGTTTTTCATTTCAACAGTCAAAATGCATTCAGCATGTAAGAGGGGAAAAAATGCCGAAATAAAGCAAACAAGACTTTGACTTCACTTCCAGACCCAAACCAACAGATTGCATTCTGTTAAACTTTCAAACCTCCACTTTACCCGTGGCCCCTGACCTCCACGCCACTACTCTTTGCACAGTATTGAGCGTCCTGTCCGAATGCTCTCAGACACACACACATCTGACTGACAGCACGGGCCTAATGAATAAGTCAGATGGCTGCTCTGAGCTCAGTCAGTCAAGGCTCAACTTTCCCTTTAGCTCCATCTACTACTGCTCCTCAAAACACTTTGTTTTTTCCCGTTTAGAAATTGGAAAAGGAACGGTAACCTGAAGTTCAACTTAACTCAGCCGCCACGGCACACTCGAACCTTCGAATGACACCAAAGCATTAGCACAAGAACCCTAAAAAAAACCGTGGCTCTGCTCTCTGTCGACTAACGATTGCTTCGGAGAAAGAGCTTCAATGCAGGCACACCAAGAGACGGTACGAGCTGGCAGAACAAAGACAGAGTGCTGTGCTCCGTGGCTAATGAGGCACTGGAGGCCTCCGTCGGCTTGAAATAAACATGAGCCGTGGTGAGGTACCAATGATGGAATTACAGCGTAGTGTTTTTCAAAACACCATCAGTGATCTGCTTTGGAGAGCCAGTGTCTCTTTCTGATGACGATGGTCTGACTTTCACTTCTTCTCATGTACATATGCAGCTTTCATCACTCGCCCACCATGTAGTTTACTCCCTTGTGTTGTCGCTCCATTCATCCTTTATCCCCCCCTCCTCTTCCCCACGGCCCTCATGACCTACCATCGACGTTCTTGGAAGGTTTGTAGGCATCGTTCTTTACAATCATCTTGATGAGGTTCATGCACTGAACAATGAAGCGTTCGAAGGTCACTCCTTCCCCCGCCGGCGTGAACAGGTAGCTGACGGCAAATTCCAGGGAGCGCTGGATTAGGGGTATGAACGCACATGCATGGTACTCCAGGAAGTCGAGCAACTACACGGAGGACAAACACAGAAAAGGGGAGAGGAGGAAGAGGAACAGTTGTTAAACACTGTAATCGGTCCGTAACGTCCTTGATGCAAACATACAACCTATTCTTTCACCATGAAGACGTTTCTAATATTATACATTTTAAATGTATAATAATCAAAATATGATTCATTATTGTTCATTTAACTATCTAGCATAATAAATATAAAGCTCCACCTTGAACAGACATGAGGTACTTTGAGGACGTTTACTACGTGGTACTGTGGTATTTATAGGAATTCAGAGTATATCTATGATTCCGTCAGTGCCTCCACACACAGCGCTCAACATAGTGACGGCTACTAGCTGCCAGTGCTAACGGAACATAAACACACATAGAAACATACAGACAGAGATTCCTTGCTATATAATTAGATATACAAGTCAACTCACAACTTTGGTGTACAGTATGATCATCTTCTGCAGCTTTTCTCTGCATGTGCTGTCTGGACCAACCTGTCGAGCTGAAACATAAAAACAGCCAGAGTAGTGTTACTCAACAGCATCCACAGGCAAGTATCATCATTTGGCAAAATAGAGATGGTCCTTAGTCATTTAAACCCCATCGTGATTTCATATGTAAATTATATGACTTAATAATAAGAGTAAGAGAGTAATAATAGCAATCATTTGGTAATATATTGTATTTTATCTTTTAGATCCATTGGATTTCAATCAAAGAAATAGTTTGACATTTTGGGAAATATGCTTTCTCACGTTAAAAAACGTCCAATATCTGACGATTCGTGAGTTAGCTGTTCTTTAAAGCTGACGCACGCACGCACGCACACACACACACACACACACACACACACACGCTGGCAGGACGGCTGCAAAATGTATTGAAAGTCCAAACTTTCCTCTCCGGAAGTAATTTGCCAACACCTTCATAAAAGCTACGCTGCACGTAGCCCACAGGAGGAATGACTGTGTCAGTCGTATGAGTCACAATTGTTTCAGAGGAAAACTTTACAGAATGAAAAGGAACATTAGATGAGAAATAATCTGTGTGAATAAAGTGCTGTCTGTTTTGTCCCTTCAACAAAGCCATTATGGGACTTATGAAAAAGGAAAGAAAAAACCTTACTGGAATGAATGAGTAGGAGCAAGATTACAGGAAGGATGGGGGTGGGGGGGCTCAATTATCCCTATAAAACAAGGTATTACATCATCTCCACCACCTCGATGCAGATATAATCCAATTACAAGAGACTCCACTTAAAGCCTCGACTCATTCAAAGTTGAAGAGAAGAAAGTCAGACTCATTTCTGGGAAAATCAAGAGGTGCAGCTATCCTGCTGCATGGATCTGATCCCTTTGTATATTAAAATGTAATACTTGATCTCAATGGTAGATCATTTATAGTTACTGGCCAGATGTATATTACTCACTAATGTTTATGCTCCCAATAGTGATGGAAACGTAACCGGGGATGGGAGCCATCACCGTGGTGCACAGTTTAGTAAGTAGCTGTTCCTGAGCCTTATCCTCCATTGGATTGTTCATCCATCAATGTCTGTGTCTGCCAAGGTAAACCAGTTCTTCATGATGGAGTTGGTGAATTCAGAGATCTTGGGGCTTTTTAGCTCTTCTAAAAAAGGGAATATTTATTTTTCCCAGCTCGGACTAACCGAAGGAAGGCTGTTCACCAGTCTGCTGACAGCCCCCTCCTCCAATATCACCTGGGACTACCCTCCACACCTACTGGTCTGCTGCCACCAGTAGCAGCCCCTCCCCTCCCCCCACCCAGATATTTACAGGTCCGTAGCTTTGCCCGTGACATGTTCTCAAATCTACCTAATGATTCAATTTTAGATGATTTCCTGACACCAATCCCAATTTCATATTGAAGAAACTTTGCCTCAAATGCCCACTTCATCTTGCTGCCTTTCGTGAGTCCCATGGGCCCATTACGTCGGTGTATACAATAAAGAACAGTGATGAAAAGAACTTAAAAATGACCATGAGTGACACAGACGCCCTGCTGTAAAACTTTGGCTCCATAAAATCACTCATGATGCTAGAATCAATAAAGATGTCCCATGTAGTTTACTTCCTCGTCAACCTCATTGATGAAATCGGCAGACACCATAACGGTCTCTGGCATTCCTGCAATCATTTGTGAGCAGCCGGGGCAATAGTTTCCTCTCCCCTTTATGCACACATGCATTCACAGGGACACTAGACTGATTAATAAGGTGAACTGGGTCAAAGGTTGCGTCGTCTTGCTTCTTTCACACTTCACATCAAGCATTATGTAAATCAAAACAACATTGCATTTTATTGACTTTGTGTCCATGCCAATGTCTCCTTGTTTGCAGGTGTGTGACAGCGGGTAATGTAAGCAGATGGTCAAACACCTGACCCGGCGAAACCTGCTAATAAAATACACAGACAGAGACAGATGAACAAAACGAAGCTAGGAAATGAAACTATTCATTATTTCTGACAGATATGCAACCTTGAAAAAAAAAAAAAAAAAAGTTTTCAACAGTGCAGTGATTGACAGTGACTGACCCGGCTGGAGGACAAACATCTAACAGGGATGAATGGACCACAAAGACTGCCCCAAAAACACCGGTTTATATAGCTGACCTTATCAGTCTGTGCAGAGCTGATATTTCTCCCCAACCCGGCTGTGAGCTGCCTTGCCATTTCCTCTATCTGCCATGCCCAAATACCAGCAGGACCCTGACCCCGTCTCTATTGCCATCAGCAGAGTAAATATTGGAAGTGATAGTTGTGACTGATGATATTTTTTTTGCAAAAAATCTGCTGCTATGGTAGATTGTGGAGCTGTGTCTGAGACTTATCTCTCAGCCGCTGGGTGTTATCATGAAACACTTCCCAGAAAAAGAAGAAAAGGGAACGTTGGTAGTGAAATCAAAATGGTGAAATTGAGCAAACATATTTGCCACTGAACTGGGTAGCTACCACTTAAAGGGTGTCTCTAGTGACGAAGAAGCTTTTATTAATGAACTTTATTTTGATATTTCCATTCAGAGGGATATGTACAAAGTAGCAGGAGACAGGACCAAGAAGCTTTTAGGAACTCATGAACTTTGTCACAACTGCATGTCCAAAATAAGTCGTGGAAGAACAACTATCTTCATCAGACACTTAATATATTGTATTATAAGAGTAATCGCAGTGATCAGCTGGTCTGACCAGGAGACCAGGAGTGAATGAAGTAGCTAGAATAATTTGCTAATTGATCGCACTCACACACTAAAGCAGACACAGTTATACAAACTAAATATTGTTCCTTCTGGTGTAAATTTATCAGAAAAACATTTTTAAGGTGGACCAGCCAGTCTCATTTTAGTGACAAACCACTATTCTGAGTTTTGGTGGAGCAGCTGCTGAGTCAAGTGCCACACCCAGTGGTAAGATTCAGGACATTGGTCGAGTCTTTGGGTTGACATCACACAGGTTTGAAGGTTTTTACACTGTCCCAACCCTAATATCTTACAACCAAAATCGTTTCAGCCCATGAATTAAAAAGCTTATCAAATTACCTAATGTGTATCAATTTAGGGGTCCTTGACGAGAAAAAGATTGAAAACCAGCCTTAGGATGACTCGGCCTGAGCTTTCAATTTGAAACCTACGTCATGCGACGCTATCGTGAGACCTGGAGTCTGTGTGCCACACAGTCTCTTAAGCAGGAGCCTTTAATATGCATTAATATTAGGCACCAGTAAGTGAGTTTGTTTACTGAAGGGAGAAGCCTCAGACCAGAGATCCAGGAAAAAGAAAGAGACGAGTACTCACAGCATTCCAAGAACTGTTTTAGCCTCTCAAACACTGCATTCAGGAAACCCTGAAAGGGAAGAGATGAAGAGAGGGTGAGATCAGGTTTAATCTCTTTGACATTTCTGCAGTTGAATCGCTCGTAACTGCTTCATCAATATTACTCAGAAGCAGATCTATTAACAAAAGAATAACTTTAGCATGTGTCAGCTACACAGTATGAAAGAGAATCAATTTTCTGTAGCCGGGTATAGACGTGGCTTAGCATGGGAAATTAGACGATAGATGGAGATGCGATCGGTTTAGTTCTGCCTTTATGTTCAGCCATGAAGTCAACGGCAGTGCCATTAATCACTCAGCCCGGCCCGTAAGTAAAGCTCCTGACAGTCTAGTGGAGAAAGAGGGCGGGAGACGATGAAGAACAAGATACACGGCAGGCATTCGTTAGGCTAATGGTGGGATTTAGGAAGAAAAAGAGGGGGAGGCAAGGTGGTTGAAATAAAACAGGAAAAATACTTGAATAGAGCATGCAGGAAATTATAAAATCAATAATGCAAAAGGGAGTGCAAAATAGAAGTTTTCAGCTGCTGAACAAGTCCTGATGAAAAAGGTTAGACAACTACAGAGGAAGAGGAGTGAGACTTCGAGGCCCTGCAGGGGAACAATACACCAGGATGAAGTGAAGAGTTAATGAATGTCAGCAAAATAGATCGAGGCGGTAAGAAAAAGATGGAAATGTGAGACAGAGGGAGGTGGGCATCGAATGAGCGTGTCAGCAGCAATGTGAGCAGCAGTTTGTAAAGGTAGATGAGAAAGTGATCTGAACAACAAAGTTCAATCTGAGAGAAGAACAGTGGGAAGCAATTTGAGAATACGATTTGGTGAATGTTTTCGCTGTAAGAGTAGAAGAGCACAGACTTTGCTTCAGGTTGAGACTTTTGCAGTGGATTGTCTATTACCGTGTCTCAACTGGAATCTAACATCTACAAATTGCTTTGGGAACGACACAAAGATGCTCGTTAACGCCTGGATGTTGCAAACAGACACACTGAGAATGAAGAACATCTCTAGAAAAAACATTTGTTGTTCCTGATCGACTGAGATTGACAACCGAGCCAGGACGACAAACCACACGATTTAAAGTAAGTAAGTTTTAAAAGAAAACTTTAAATTCATCGCTGTGGCAGCCTGTGTGAAAACTGACAACAGTCTTCATTTTTAGTGTCCGTGTTGCCCAACTCAGTGCCGTTCTCCAGCAGTGCGGTCGCTGTGGTGATGGTTCACGTCGAGTGTGAAGACATTGGCTTTGTCAGGATATACGACTTGTTAGTCTGTATTTGTGCTCCAAAGAACACAAAACAACCTGCCCAAGCATTTCCATTGAGCCTTAAGATATTTTCTAGTTTGTTTGGTGTTTTTTTTTTAATCAAAAACTTGCAACCGCTGGGTGTGTCAGGGCCCTCACATATATTTGGAGACAACATTGTTTTAAGTTTAATGCATTCATTTATAAAAAGTACTTTCATACAAGTTGTATTATTTATGTTGTATCAAAGTGGGATTGTTCTTTAGGAAACACCAATGTATTTTAGTTTATATTGTAGACAACTAGAAATAAAACCAATAAATAAAAAGCACAAACATTGGCTCCAGTACATGTGGAATAAAACAGTAAATGGCAAATGTGCTTCCATAAATATCCAACTTCCAAAACATGGTTCCATCGTTGAGGGTCAAAGTTTCAAGAAGCTCACTATTGTCCTCATCCCAAAAAGACCAACTCTGCCTGACGAATGACGCCATCACCCTAGCCCCCCCCCCCACTCTCCCACCTGGACCGGAGGAACACGCATGCGAGACTGTTGTTCATAGGCTACAGTTCACCCGCCAAGCTTGTCATCGAGCTCAGAGACCTGGGGCTCAGCAGCGCCCTCTGTGATAACATCCTGGGCTTCCTGATGGGGGGACCCCAGGATGTGTGGATCGGCACCACCATATCCTCCACCCTGATCCTCAACACCGGCGCCCACAAGGCTACGTGCTAAGTACTCTCCTGTACTCAGGTTCACGCATGACTGAGTGGCCACCCACAGCTCCAACACGCTCATTAAGATCACTACAGGAAGAGAAAAGGGAGAAAGACACGCCGCCATCTCCATCAACGGGACTGTGGCTTCAGGTTCCTCTGGGTTCACATCAGAGAGAACCTGACACAAAGAGGGCAAGACAGCCGGTCTTCTTCCTCCGCAGGCTGAGGAGGTTCAACGTGGACCACAGGATACTCTGCAACTTCTACGGTGCACCATCGAGAGTATCCTGACCTGCTGCACCACCGCCTGGTACGGCAGTTCCACCGCGCTCAAATGTAAAGCTCTACCAGGTGTTGAAAACTACACTCAAGATTTTTGACTGCTTCTGAAAATATTGTGTATTTGACAACAACTTGAAACTCTACAAAAACAACAAATTAGGTGGTTTAGAAAAGCCCGAGTCTATTCACAGCAAGATTGCTATTGTACATTATGCGTAATTAGCAGATACGGGACCGGCTTATTATAAAGATTCACCGTTATAGTTCAGGCCCAATGTGCTGCAGGCAAGTGAGTTAAACAGTTTCTCCCCCTTAGACGGGTTTATTCAGTTCGCTGAAGGTTGCTAAATTACTTCTTCGGTAAACAACCTGCAGACTCTTTCCTGAAGAAAATTAAATTATATGATTTAATAGTTTTCTCAACATCCCCATCCCCGAAGGAAGAGCAAAATGAGAGATGATAAGCCATCAACACCTTGATGACCTTATCGATAAGTCGGATAAAAAGAGCAAGACGCATCTTTAAACCATCGCATGAAATATTTGAAAAATGGTGGCATGAAATCATCCGTTAAGGACCATGTTACACCAAAAATAAATCTCAGGCAGTACTTGATAACTGGATGAGGATTCTCTTTACCAGACTGAAAAGGCTGAACCTGTGACAGTGTAGTGAATAACTGAATTAATCAATGAGTCCTATTCAGGAAAAGGGTTCATTAAAGTCAAACCAGTAATTGCATCCGATATATTTAAATAACATTATCCCCGTCTGATTCACCTCACCACCTGTTCCTATTAACAACAATTAACTTTCTTTCAGTTTGATTTGTTCCAGATCATGGAAGCTGATGCCAGATAAATCCAGGTTGAGACGTGAACACTGGTGATTACATGCAAATGTGTGTAATGAACTGTAGGGATTGCCAACTGAGTTAAAAACGTCTATTGTTGCAAAAAATCTTTTTATCTCGTTAACGCATTAATTAATTAACGCCGACAATTATTTTATCGCGCGTTAACGCAGTTTTTTTTTGTCATTAAGCGGACATTTTTAACACAAGAACTTGGCAGCGAGCGGTGAACAGCTGTGTTTGTGTGGCGCCTCTTCCTTCTCTTCCTGCTGCTGCCGTTTTGAAAAAACATTTGATTTTGAAATAGTATAAAGTAAAGCCGTGGCCTGAGAATTGAGAAAGGAGCCCGGTTTACAGTGAACATATCTGTGTGTTAACGCCCCTCAGCTGAATGAAAAGTGGTATCGACGAGTTAAAGTAGGAAGTAGTGAGTCTGAGACAATGTCAGCATCAACATCTGAGCAGGAAACATTAGCTCCAAACCATCTTCTGCTCACTGATCTGGAATAACCAGGGGCAGCTCGAGGCAAATTACAGTTTAATGGGACTGTTCCAAACATTATACAGCATTCAGCCTGCCAGCTAAAAGTTGTCTCATTAGTCGAATAATGGAGCACAGTCAATGTACTTCCAACTCCTGTATGAGATATAAAAAATAAAAAAGACCAATAAAAGAAGAAATAAGAGACAACAACAAGGGTTCAGGAGTTCTTATTTGATGAACAAAATGTTACCTGTTGTCTTTGTTAGTACTGAAGTCGTCAGGTTGCAATTACCTCGACTTTTTTTTATTATAACATCCCTGTGCGCTCTTTTTACCATCACTACTGTTCAGAAGTTTATTCTATTAAACTATTCATAGAAAAACAATATAATTCAAAAACCAAATGTTTTATTTACATCTGAAATAGTTTGCCCCCCCCCCCAAAAAAAAGCATCAAGACTAAAACCAATAGAGCTGATCCTACACTAACCTCTGTTTCTATATTGAAGCAATACACGTGTTAATACCAGCTTCTTATGATTATTGTACAAAAGACACTTGTTCCTAATTAAATCTAATTAAAATAATTTGATTCTATTCTTGTTTAACTGTTGCTCAGAGACATCATTGTCGCTTGCTGCCCTTGCAATTGTCTGTCTGAACATTGTACAGGGTTTTTGTTCTCCATGTACAAAACATTCCTTTTTTTTGCAAACCCTTCATAAAAAAAACATTCTAAAACCTCAAAGCATAAAAGACCATTCAAAAGGTATCGAGAAATCCTCTCAGCTATCCGACTGTATTGAATCAAGCTTTTGTGGCAGATGACTCCAGATATGTCAACTCAGTGACTTTAATCAATCAATAAGTCAAGAGCATAACTGCCAGACTGAGAAGATGATTAAATCATTCTGGTGTCACACAGTGAACTGTAACACGAGGCTGAAAGTCCCTGAAGGCCACACAGGTGTTGTCCCCAAGCTTCTGTCCTGGTAGATAATCCAATCCTAAGTGCATCTGAACATTTGCTGTTTTTATTAATTGGGCACTTTGAATACATATTTTGTCCTCCATAACTTTGCAATATTACATGACTGCACAGCGTGTTCAAGAAACCCTGTTGTAGGTAGAAGTTGTATGGGCTCAGGTGTATCAGCGCTACCTATTTATTTATTTATTATTATTTCAGTACCCGGCCCTACCCTGGAGATTTCTATGTTCAAAATGTCAAGCTCAATCCAAGGGTACGTTTGTTTAAAATAAAGAAGATTAAAAATGAAATCTCACTTTCAAAAATCTATCTTTTACTTTATTCTTTAAAAGCATATATATTGATATTATTTCACCAAACAGGAAGTAGCAGCCGGAGTTCACAGGGCTGGGATCTGATTCCATTGACTCTAAGCCAGGGGGAAACAGAAACCCCATCCAGCCACATGCTTACGATATGTATTTTTAAACTAAATTAAATAAACCGTTTCACGGAGTTGGACTTTCTTCACACAGAGTGGGTGAAGAGCTCATACAGAACTGTCGACTCTTTGAACCAAGACAAGGCTTACGGTACTTTCAATCTCCACGGCCATCCACACTCTGCACGCTGTGATTGGAGTCATTCTCAACTCAAAACACAGCAAACAGCAAAAACATTTTAGAAAATATGAGAGCTCGTTAACAGCCACAGCTGAAATAACTCAGGACTCACCATCACTTCCATATTCTGTTGTGGCTCTTGAAATCCGAAGACGGTCAACTTGCGAAGCACTGAGGGGGGGGGGCAGATAGAGAATGAAGGATTAGTATGCAGGATAGACGCTGATTGCAAATTAATCTCCACTTAATTGATGTTTCACAAAGTAGCAGCACATATGAATATTTACAGAAGTTAACAAGTTGTCCTCTTAATTAAGTTTTTGTCGGTGGAATCATGAAATAAAGGCATTATGATATGGAGTGAGTTACTCAAGGCCATTGGGAAATTTGAGCATTCAGTATGTGTCGATCACTGCACCTCTTTGCGGCCGTGTCGGATCTGTACGGGCACGAGTGCAAACGTCGCTACCTTTAAGAGAGAGCAGCGTCCTCTCCAGCGAGCCGAGCGCTGCGGCCTCATCTCTGGCACAGATCTGCTGGAGGAAGCAGTCGGTGTGATGGCTCCACAGGGAGCACGCAAAGCTGTAGATGCCCGACGCCAGCTGCCAAAACACACACACACACACACACAACACAGTCAATCACACACATCAAAATGACTCTGGATCGGTGGTCACATTCGAATAAACATCTGAGGTCATTCTGGTGAACACGTGAAGTGAATCGCAATTGTGTCTACCGATAACGTCAGAGACTCGGTGGCACTGATGCCGACGCAAATACAAACTCACAGAACAAACAGGGAGGGAGTCTCCGGTCTAATTTAGCTCAAAATGAACTTCCTATTACAGTCACTGCCATAACATTGAGACCAAACCAATTACATTTTTCATCCATGAATGCATTCTCCCGTATAGATAATCAAAAAGGGAGACAAAAGTACTCTCCGTCCCATCGACTGTGTGGTGTGTAGTCTGGCCCAGTAGCTCAGACAATATTCAATCTGCCACGGCACAACAATGAGCTTTGGATTATGCTTCGTTCGGTGCGTTTTCATAAAAAGAATAAACAGAAGTGAAAAGAGGTAAACGGTGCATCTCGGTGACTCTCCAAACATAGTGCCTCAATATTCAAGCATTTCCACGTGTTGAAGCTTAAAGGAAAGTAAACTACCAGCTATTCTGACTGTGTTCAATGTGATAGTTAAAGTCATTTCTGCTACTTGATGGATGCAAACACACTGGAAATGAGTTTGTGGGTAACGTATCAAAGAAAGGAACTGAACAACTCGTTGACAATAGAACTGTGTGAGAGGGGTAGCACTCGAGTGTCGAATGGGAAAGATCCATGAAGCAGTGGTTAGGTTGGTGATGTGTGCCGAGTGAAAGAGAAATCACTACTTTGACAGCACAGCACAGGCTTCAATTTGTTCTTTACAGAAAAAATGCAAGGCTAGCCATTTTCTTCTTTGGTGAGATTTCTCTCAAGCTCGGCACTTTCAATTCCCTCGGATACCAGAACCATCCAACGCATGGCACCTAGAAGTGATGAATCACTTTGTGGGTGCAATTTATAAAAATCTGTTGTTTTTTTTAACAGCACCTAAGCCAACAGATGACAGCAATGCTGCTATGTTTTGGTTTCATGGTGTCATTTACAGACACCTCTGCTCTCTGTGTTTGAATTGTAAAACACAGAAATTTTAAAGAAATTAAATGGAAGAAAATGTCGGGATTTTTTTTAAATGGATTTCATCGGGTCCTACCTACCGACAAATGATACATGGGTGTTTTTCCAAATGTTATTAGCTCAAACTTATTAGCTATAGGCACAGCTTCCCACACTTGAACACATGGATTGACAGCCTGAGTCCACTCTCCTGATAAACAAGAGTCTGTCCATTAAGGCTCCATTGTTATATCTTTAAAGAAGTGGGCCACACTCAGAAAGTCTGCTATGAGGCTGATTACTGGGGAACCATCTGAATTCCAATTAATGAGATTTTGGAATTGTCGCTGAATTATTCAAGTGAGAATTCTAAGTATCAATTGTTTTTCCCACCATGTGGTGCCTGTGTGTGTGTGTGTGTGTGTGTGTGTGTGTGTGTGTGTGTGTGTGTGTGTGTGTGTGTGTGTGTGTGTGCGTGCGCGTCTGTAGAACTCTACACATTGCAAAAAGTGTGTATATCTGTGTGTTTGCTTCTTTTCACAACTGCAGACTGAGACAACAGGGAGGCAAATTTCAATAAACGCAAACAATTTCCTCCATCTGCAAGCCGATTCCCTATTCCAGGAGGAAGAGCTCGTAAACCAGAAGCCATCCAAGAAAGGAGCAGCTCGTTTCATCGGTTTATGAATACCCATCCAGTGGGAAATTGCCCCTCTATTGCTACTCAAAAGCACAAAGCCAGACGCTGGTTATCACCTGCCCCATTCCTCTCTTAACTTACTGCGTGTGTGAGTCACAAAAAGCAAACGAGCTCAACACAATGTCGCTGCTGGGTGTCTTTTGGTACAAGGATGTAGTCTTACGTAAACTTTATAATGTACACCAGAGTGAGGAGAATGACTGAAAGAAAGTTGGAGCTCTGGGTTGATTGTTCATAAAAACAATTGCTGTGTTAAGTACTATCCTGAGGGCGAAAATAAAATCTATCCAAAAGGCACAAACTTTTTTTCCTATTCTGTGTGTGTGTATGTGGAATTATTTCAATCATTGTGGTTACAGAAAAAAAATCTCTCTGCCTCTCTCTCTCCCCCCCTCTCTCTCCCTCTCTCTCTCCCCCTCCCTCTCTTTCTCTCTCCCTCTCTCTCCGTGGTTAAAAGGTGCTCGACTATTACAGTGAACTCTGTGTTTCCTTTCATTATATGAAGAGAGAAACTTCTTTCTATCCTGTATTTCATGTTTCACTGAGCATTTCTCCTTCATCCAGTTCCCTCCTCACTTTCTCCCCTCCTTTCTAAGATGGCAGTCGGCAGAAATCACTTCTAAAAGTGCCCTAATTCCATCCTCCTCCTTCTCCTTTGAATTCAGTCTCAACTTTATCTTTACACCATTTTCTTCATTACTCCATAACTTCTCCTCATGTGATCCCCCCTCCTGTCCCCAGCAGCCCTCGGTTGCTTCAATCACTCCTCCTACACACCATGATTCTTTACCACCTCCTCTTTCCCTTTTTCTCCCACTATTTGCTCAGCTCTGTGTCTGGGCCGGAAAAACAAAGAGCTGGTTGAAGAGCTGCCGTCAGTGCATCATCTCCCATGATGCAGTCAACGTGGTCTACCAACTGTTTTAGCTCGGGCGAAGGACTAGAGAGAAGAGCGCACTCTCATCGAGTACAAGAAGACGAGCTCAGACGCCCACACACACGTAACAGCACTTCTGTACACATTACGTCCGGGCTAAATAGGGCGAAGCAAAAAACGGTGTAAACATAAGAGGGAAAAAGAGTGGGCTTATAAATGAAGAGATGCTTGCCGTTTAATGCAGATACATTTCTGTGAATAAATAGCAACGGTAACATTCAGGACACCAGTGACTAAACACTTTGTGCTTTCAAAAAAGCAATGCACTTTCCTGCCTTGTCTACTGGAAATCAAAAGAAGAAGAAGAAGAAGTCAACACAATACAGACTATTCCTTAACGTGTTCCAGGCAAACTAAATCGCCTCAAGAAGTTCGATGCACTCGTAATATATTTGTATCCATCCTCTGTCTTTTCTCCTATTGGCCTGTTGTTGTTGTTGTTGCCCTTCAATATGACGCCGCTGGCAGGCGAATATGTCCCAACTAGCGCTTCCACAGAGGTCGTCGGTTGAGTAGGCAGTCCTTCGATGTGTCCCAGGACACATTCCCGTACACACTGCTAAACGAATGTGACCCTATGCGGCCCCGACCAACTTAAAATGAAGTCTGAGCCGTCGGATCTCAATCCGTCCTCAGTGAGTCGTGGGTGCACATGAAGCTGTCCACTTCCGATCCGATCGCCGAAGACAAATGGTAACGCCGGGTTACAGCCAACGTGAAAAAAAATGCCTACAGCTACAGAATCTGAGGTCAGTTGAGTTTCAAATCGACTTCACATTAAAGGGGGGGGGGGGGGGGGCACTGGAGCTGAAATGAACAGTGTTGCATTGTCCTTTGACACACACGCACTGGTTACCGAGTCAGTTGTCGTGACGGGAAGGGAGCATTCATGGGCTATTTAGTGTCAGAGTGATCAGTGCATCATTTAAATAGCCACCATTTAATGGGGCTCAGAATGCCTTTGTTCCTCGTTCTGCCTAAGGGCACACATTTTGGCATAGAGGATGCCTCTGCACGACATCCAACTATTTGGCCTCAGCCAGCCACTGGTCTGTCTCTGCCCCTCTTATTCTCCCTCAGTCTTCTCTCTGCTGGTCTGTTTGATATCTTGCTCCCCTAAACCCCCCCTCTCTCTCTCTCTCTCTCTTTCTCTCCATGACTATCTACCTGCTTAAGTCTTCAGTTCTTTAAAACCATGGATGGCAATAAATTTGCACTTGCTCTAATTCACTACCTCTTTGAAAGACACTCACACAGACAACCGTCCCGTGAACACAATCTCTCTTACTTACACACACACACACACACACACACACACACACACACACACACACACACACACACACACACACACACACACACACACACACACACACACACACACACACACACACACACACACACACACACACACACACACACACACACACACACACACACACACACACACACACACACACACACACACACACACACACACACACACACACACACACACACACACACACACACACAACTAGCAACACAGACAAATATATTCCCAAACACGTCAATCTCGCTCCAGTCATGCATGAAAGCAGACACACGCGGGCATGCAGGGAGAATCTGGCCGCCATAAATCTCAGATTTGATTCATACAGCAGCTGAACAGCATCTCCTACAGGCAAAGACTGAAAGTGAAACACCTGCAACTCTCAGGATAATCTTACTATTCATCTATTCACACTAAAAAGGTTTTGCAGGGGGGGAAAAAAGAAACAGGACAAAGTCAGAGGGCAGAACACAAGAAAAGAAAGAAGAGGTCAAAAGCAGCCAAGTTCAGTGGACAGAGTTTTATTTTTCTTCACTTATTGACCTAAAGTCACCTCGTATTTCAGATGTGCAAAGCTACCGCATCACGTGTAGAGGAAGGAAAGCCAGAGAGGCATATAGTGAACGACTAAGAATGACAAGCAATGAGATACTAAATTAACTGTTGTAATGATGTAAAGCTGAGAGTGTCGACGAACAGACAAATAGCTATAAAAAGAGAAAAGTGGACTTACATCCTGGAAGAGCCGCCTGTCCTGCGCCAGACGTTTGGACGCGAGGGTTTTGGTGACATGATAGAAGGTTAGCAGCGCCCGGTGCTGCTGCAGGCCGTCCTGACCCTTCACAGACTCGAGCAGAATGGGGATGAGCTCTGGCCATTGCCTCGGGCAGTCCAGACGGGCCACCTTGGCTATCAGTACTGCAATCTGGGTGGCTATCTGTTAGCCACACAGAGGGAGAAAAAGATGACCAGAGGCAGAGCATAAACACAGCAGAAGGTAAACATTCTAGGTCACTTAATATAGTACGGCATGAATTTAAATGAGTATAGTATATACAGCATAGTGTGCACATATTCCATATCCTGTTAAAGATGGAGTCAGACACACGGATTAAGCTTCTTCTTTTTTTAAAGGAAGTGCTTGTACAGGAGTGTTACATCTTTATAGTCTGTAGATCCAGGACTGTTACTACTGAACAGCAGCTTTGAAAGCCGATCCACATAAGCACACGCTGCCTTTGATTTGACAGTGGTTCACACATCCTGGCGTAATACTTAACCGTCTCCAGTCCTGTCGTGAATCTAGTACAAGCATAAACATCAAGTTAAATGAGCAGGCGTAGTGCATTTGTATCCACATCACAGAGAGGTGGTGCTGGGTGGGAGCAACAGACACACTGTCGGTTTGTTAGGTACACTCAGCTAAAACAAATCCCGTCTAATACTGCAGCCCTGCAGGATGTCGAAAATGTGTTGTGATATACTGAGAAGCCACCCACTGTATATCAATACAGGTAGACATGACGTTGATGGCCCCGTTACAACCCTAGAAATCAGTTAACTCCTAAATTAAACTAACCGTTTTATAACAGTAGTTTAAATTCTATGACTTGTTAGAGCTGACCTTGTATTTTCTGTGATGGCATTTCAATCTATAATTAAAAAAAAAAAAAAAACATAAATCTAGCCCACTTGTACATTTAGAATACAAATATTAAAGCAGCAATGGCAACATTGAGCTCTTTTGATCCCAATTATTGTTTCACAGCCCAACACACAATCAGTTAGAGGTAAAATAATGACAACGTATTGCATGGTCTATAGCAGGGGTATTCAATTAAAATTCAAAAAGGTCCATATTGAGAAAATCTCCTCGGGCAAAGGTCCAGAACATGACAATAATATCTAACTTGCGCTATTTAGTGCATATATATATATATATTCAAGAAGTCTAGTAGTAGTAACACCTCTGTATAGTCAACAACTGTCAAATCAAATAAAGAAAGTACACCAATTATATTTTAACAATTATTATTCTCAGTTTTCAAATTTAACTGGATAGATTATAAATAATACATAGAAATACATAAATAAATGTTCTTCTCATTTCAAGTAAAATGAGGGCTGGATTAAAGAATAACTGACAGAAAGCTTTTGAAAAATGAATTTCACAGAATTGTCCTGCAGCTTTAAATTCAGTTCATTCAGGTGTGAAGTGATGTCAGTCAAAAATCTATATTGTATTTTTCTCATCTTCTAACAAGAGAAACGAGTGAGCATGGACTTTATCTGTGGTTATTAAACCACTTGTTTCAGCTCTATTCTCTCTGTTCACATCATTGGACAGTGAATCAATGTGTTAAGATTCTGATCATATTGGGCTCTTAGGTCTATTTTCTGTCTTCATTTCAGATGTGAGTGGGGACGTTTGCTCAAAAGAGTTGTGCTTTGTCTCATAGTGGCGCTTCACATTACCGCTTTGAATAATCGTCACAGTCTCTGAACATGTGAGACCTACTGGTTTTAAACTGCCCGTGGGAAGAGTGAACCTATAAGAGTCTGTTCATTAATGACTAAACACTCTGGTCGCCCTGACCTCTTTTCTCTCTTTGGAGAACGTCATTCTATAACTAACGACATTTTCGTAGTCTTCCTTCTCTTTCCTCGTCTCTCACTCGAGTCAGGAAACTTGTCAGAACACCCATATTTGATTGGCTGAGCTGCATCACGTGATGTGATTTACAACGCATTGGTCGGCGTGTTTCTTGCACCGCTGAACAAGTGCTGTGAAGGCTGAAAAAGATACGCCGGTTAAAATAGAAGCGCTCTGTCAAAATAAAATCAGTTTTAGGTCCTGGGTCCGGATACAACGGCGTCTGGGTCCGGATCCGGACCGCGGTCCACCTATTAGTGACCCCTGAATAAACCACTCAGCATTATTTTAAAGTCAGCCGAGGTCACATAATCTGCTTGGATTATAGAACTATAAAATGTAAACTGTCCACACAACACAGGGCACGCTTAAAACCTCGATTGATTCGACAACGAGAGGCTGTGACTGGTGAGACACACGATGTGTAAATGGCATTCATTACTTTACTAGCGTATGGACCCCATCAGTCCTGATGTTGGAGGGCTGTCCCTCAGGGATAAACAAGCTGTAGAAACCAGGATGGAAGGCCCCCCTCCACTTCCCCTCAGACAGATGTATTACACACCGCTCTTATTTGTTTGTCGTGTTCCCCTGACAACTGTGAAAAACTAATGGCTTATCAACAAACTGTTTGACCCTCAAATGAAGACCCCACGAGCACAATCAATGTCTTTTATCATCCTTTCTACAACCATCTTATTTCTGTATTACATTTACTTATGTGTATTGCATAAGCCTATTTAGAGCATTTTAGGCAACAGGTCTGGCCACATTCAGCTTACAGGCATCAATAGCAAACGTTTTAGTACACTTACAGTACAAGTTGTCACTAAAGCAAAATGAAATGAATTTGGTGAGGTTGGTGGCTGCTTTACTCGTGTAATTCAAGGCATATAAATAGTTTTAATCGTGGCAGTTATTTTTAAAGAGTCGTTCTAAATGTGATATAACAGCCTTCTAAGTACCAGTGTCGAGTTCAAAGCCTTCATTACTTTCCTAATGGAAAATGTCCTTTCCTACATCTTTATATCCTTAAGAAAAAATCTAAACCTGAAAACTTAATTTGCTTCTTTGTCTGTGATGAGATCTGTTTGTTTGGATGGAACAGCTGGTCTAAAATCAAAATCTAGACGCTAATCAAAGAAATCGCTATAGTTTTGGTGTCAACAGGTGGTTGAAACACCAATGTATTTCCCTGCACCTGCCTTCACATCCTTAATGATAACAGGTCCTCTAAAAGACTCCCCACCTCACATTCCTTGGATGCACAATGAGGCAATAGAGGAAACCAAATCTTTTTCTTTTTTTTTCTAAAAAAGCCAAATTACTTCAGAAATCTAACGTTTGTCCAATAATCTGTCAAACTGGGTGTCGTATGCTGTTCTAAATTATTGGACCATATATAGCAAAGACTGCAGATCTAGTGTTCGTTATGATGGATAATCCCCTTCAAGCTAATTTAAAGCTTCCACAAGTATGTGTCCATACCATAATCTAAATGCTTACAGTACAACACAGCGGATAAATGTGAATTAAAAGCAAAATGGACTATTAACATGCAAAAAGTTGTATGATGCTTTTAGCCAATTGCTTTGAACATTATATGGTTTTATGCTGAATTAGATGTTCTTTCCATTTCCCACTAACCTGATTGACGGGCTCGTTGAAGTTCGTGATGAGACCAGCACGCAATGAGGTCTTCTCCTCTTCTGATAAAGAACTGTGAACAAACCAACCAGAAAGACGTTCAGAAGACAAGGCAGAATGAAGAAGAGCAACACAATATCTGGACTTAATGAAGAAAAGAAATCATCACAAAAACATACAATACACACACTTAATGTGTGTAGTTAACAAGACAAACATCTGTCAATAACTATAGTCACCTGATTACCAGTGATACCAGTGAAACACACTTGCCGGTCTGACTAGTTAGCAGTTTCTTTAGTTGTGCAACAAGGGGGGGGGCAACTTTATTGAATGGATTTAAGATGTTTTTGTTTGTTTTTGGGGACCATTTGTGGTTATTCACGTAATTCGTGCTAGACACGCCAGAGAGGAGGAGTGGACATTTATTTTCTCCATCATCAACCATGGAAGAAATCCTGTTTCTGAGAGTCAAGAGTCTCCTTGTGATTCAATTTCAAATTCTGGACCTCATACTTTAATATGGGAAAGATATGAATATGACATCAATCTGCCAAGCTGTTATGGGATCAATTAAATCCCTTTGTAACACTATAGTGCAGGAGCTGCCAGCTGCCCGATTTAATCAGAAAGCTCGGGATGAACCCCCTGCTCTCCTCTGTCTCATATCTTGTAGTCTGCAACATGAGCCTAAGGTTTTGCAAACAGAGTGTGTGTGTGTGTGTGTGTGTGTGTGTGTGTGTGTGTGTGTGTGTGTGTGTGTGTGTGTGTGTGTGTGTGTGTGTGTGTGGTCCGGATATCTGCTAGCTACACCGCAACCCCCAAAATATTAGCCGCACACAGAAGCTAACTCGTCGTCAATACAATAAAAATATCTCATTCAAGTTTCTCTTGACTTTGATTTTCCACTTCTGCTTGTTGTTTTTGGCAAATGTTTGAAAATATATAACCATTCACACAGCAGGTAGTGCCAACTTTACAGTGTATATTTATTTATTTCAACAAGCACATTACGTTTACAGGATGCATTTTTGTTTTACTCTCTTAGATATATTCACATCTTTTTTTTTGTTCTTTATTTTAACTTGCACTTTACTTTCAGTAAGTATTTCAAAACCCTTTCAAGGAAAAGTTAAGTGTACAAATGCATGCATTTTGGTTTATTTAAACGTGTGGTGTCTTGTGAGCCTGTGTAAGCGAGGCAAACACACACACACACACACACACACACACACACACCTGTGCAAATAAATCAGCAATCCCCGGTTGTTGGGCTGACGGTGGCATGTTGGGAAATCGCTCTAGCATATTAAGGCTGTTCGATTAAAGTCAGTGATTCAGTTAACCGGGCAGGGAGCCCCAAGGTGAATCTTAATTACAAGTCATAATTTATAAACTGATATAAGGAGCCTAGAATAGATGGACAGGGAGACGGGGGGGGAAAAACAGGACAGGCATGAAGTCTGTCGAGCATCTGCAGAGTGTTTGTTTTCTGCTTTAAGATGAGACGAGAGAACAACCCATAGGTCGTATGAAGTAAGGTATGCCTCATGAACGGCATGTAATCTATATACTATGTAAGTTTCATTGATTTGATTTGATTATCTTGAAAAGATTAAATAAACTCCACTCTCATGATTCCAGTATTAAAGCCAAATGCCAGGCCCGTGTACTGTCGTGGAAAGCATTAATAAAAAGGCACGAGAGAGAGTTTCTCAAGTTATGAAAAAGGAAGTGACCTTTCTCACAGCAGACCTTTTGACTTGTCACAGCAGACAAAGCACAGGTGGAACTAATAACATTAATGAGGGCTCCATTACACTCAAGTGACCTATTTAGCCAACCCAGTAAGCCAGCATGCATAATACCAGGGCTGTGCAACCAGCAAGCAGAATAGAATGTGTGATGTTTTAGTTAAGCTTCTGCTTTTCAGCTAAGACGTCAAAGGGCCTTTTCAGCCAGTAGCTTCGACTGGTTTCTCCTTATATTACAATATTATATTAAAAGCCAGCCAAATAAAACAAGTGATGCCAAAGTGAAGGGCTTGCTCGTCTGTCCAAATTGTCATCACTTCATCCTTTTATTCAAAAATATTAAATCAATTCATCCTTGAGTCCAAGAGGACATTTAGTGCCAAATTTGAAGAAATTCCCTCCAGGCGTTCCTGAGGTATGGCATTCCTGAAATTGGGACAGACAGACAGACAGACGACCTGAAAACATAATGCCTTCGGCCACGGTTGTCGTCTGAATGGAAGCATAAAGACTCGGTGGCCTAAGTGTTGTATAGTGACACCACATAGTCCCACATAGCATCCAACAACTGGATTCATGGCAATCGTCCGAAAGTAATCAAATAATTAACTCAAGGACCGAAAGACCTTGCACAGTACTCTAGAAAATAGAATTTGAATTACTGACAAGAGTGAAAAAACTTTGGTGAGAGCAGAAAACTTTAGAAAGAAAGAAGAGAATAGCAATAATTTGAAGTGGTCAAAAAGTGGCCACAGAGTGCCGAGGCAGAGATGATTACCTCCGGCTAACTGCCGTCCTGGGAATTTAAGAGCAAATGTTCAATTCAAATCTAACAAAAGCCAGCTAGTCAGGTAGCCAAAGACAGAGCGTAAGCTTTGAACAGTCAAAGCCGATCTTTCACCAGACAAAAGAGACACAAAGGAATAAACAGAGAATAAAACCGGAGCACAATGGTATGAAGAATCAGGATGGAAGGTAAAAGTGGTGGAGGCAGAACTGCAGACGTAAGCTATAACTGTTGAAGAAAAGACAATGGGGGAAATGAGGGCAGTGAGAAATGGGGACAAAACTAGAAAAAAGCAACTACAAATCCATGACAAAAAAATATCTGGGGGGGGGGGGGGGGGCAGCCTCAACAACAGACGGAGAGATTAAGACTGATGAATAGAGACAGAGTAAGAGTGAATGAGAAAATAAAGACACGCTGTGGAAGAGAGAAGAAGAAGAAGCCGAAGATGGAGAAGTGAGAGAGCCTGAATATGGAACATGAGAGGCGAGCTGGCACTTACTGAGGCGCTACTCTCCTCCAGTATCTGTCAATGCCATTTTTGAAGTACAGCACGGCGAGCCACCTGACGTTCACATCCAGCATGTGGTTATTGAAGATGTTCTATGGAGGGGGAAAAAAAAATGTATATATAAATATACACATATTGAACTCTGATCTTTAGTTCTTTCCATAGATTTTCTATTGGATTCAGGTCAGCTGATTGGCTGGGCCATTCTAGCAGCTTTATTTTATTTCTCTGAAACCAGTTGAGAGTTTCATTGGCTGTGTGTTTGGGTTCATTGTCTTGCTGAAATGTCCACCCTCGTTTCATCTTCATCATCCTGGTAGATGGCAGCAGATTTTTATCAAGAATGTCTCGGTACATTTTTCCATTCATCCGTCCTTCAATTATATGAAGTTTGCCAGTGCCACCATGATGTTCCCACCTCCAAACTTCACTGTTGGTACGGTGTTTTTGGGGTGATGTGCAGTGCTATTTGACCTCCAAACATGGTGTGTATTATGGATCCAAAGAGTTAAATGTTGGTCTCATCTGACCAGACTATATTCTCCCAGTATTTCACAGGCTTGTCTAAATGTTGTGCAGCAAACTTTAAATGAGCTTCAACATGCTTTTTCTTCAGCAATGGAGTCTTCAGTAATGCACTCAACCACCACGGCGGTTGAGTGCATTACTTATTGTTTTCTATGAAACAATTGTACCTGCTAATTCCAGGTCTTTCTGAAGCTCTCCACAAGTGGTCCTTGGCTCTTGGACGACTTTTCTGATAATTCTTTTCACTCCTCTGTCAGAAATCTTGCGAGGAGCACCTGGTCGTGGCCGGTTTATGGTGAAATTATGTTCTTTCCACTTCCGGATTATGGCCCCAACACTGCTCAATTAGTTTCAGAGAAATAAAATAAAGCTGCTAGAATGGCCCAGCCAATCAGCTGACCTGAATCCAATAGAAAATCTATGGAAAGAACTAAAGATCAGAGTTCATAGAAGAGGCTCACGGAACCTTCAAGATTTGAAGACTGTTTGTGTGGAAGAATGGGACAAAACCACACCTGAGCAATGCATGTGACTAGTTTCTCCATACAGGAGGCGTCTTGAAGCCGTCATTACCAACAAAGGCTTTTGTACGAAGTATTAAATACATTTCAGTCAGTGTGTTCAATACTTTTTCCCTGTGTCATTCCATTTTATTACACATAACTTCATTTCTGAATTTCTCATTTGGTTTTCTTTATGTATGGATTACTTGGGTTGTTACTGACATCTGGTGAAACATTCATGTCAATAGCACCTTTAGAAATATATTTACTGAGAAAAATGGTGACGTGTTCAATACTTATTTTACCCGCTGTATATATATGTAGCTTAGCAGACATTGTTTTGTTTAACTCAAACAGTTTAATGATGTGTGACAGCACTCTAACCACACCGAAGAACAACTATGCGTGATGCCATCAAGCCATACTTTAAGGGGCGGCTCCATTAAAATACAGGACACACTGACATTGAGATATTAAGTTGTCTAAGTTATACACACTACTGTAGTTTTATTATCTTATAAATGCTAAAACGTCTGAGCTGTGAAATATAGCCGTAACCCCAGAGACCTGAGTACTGACAGTGTTCTCAAAGTCATTAGTCACTGCAAAGGCAGGAGCTCTTTAAAGAGCAGCACATTAACTTAAGAGATGTGAATATTGGCTCAAAGCTACACAATATGAAGCATAAAGTTGAGGACATCTTCTGAAATGTCCAAGCATCTGTGCCTCCAAAAACACAAACCTAGAAGTTAGACTTCCAAAAAAACCCGGTCTTAGATCATCTGAGGGCAGACACAAAAACACAAGCCCTTATCATGTATATTTAAATTGCAGATTTAGTTTTCTTGCGATTGGCTGGTTAGCATTAAATGCTACACAGGCCACATTAGTTTTTTGGCTCTCATATTTTATACACATAAAAATGTCTCTCGTAAGATGCACCTCGACTTAAACAGGACATTGTGTTGTCTATCGTCTCCCTTTTCCACACTGTATTCAGCACAAAAATATAGAAAATAATACATTCCTCTGAACGGAATAGGCATTTGTGCTTATCTAGGCCGAACGCTTTCGGGGCCAATTTCTCTACTGAATGAACAGAGATGAGACTGATATCCATCTTACACCAGGCTGAGACAGTAAACAAACTAGGGCTGCAACAACGAATCGATAAAATCGATAAAATTCGATTATTAAAAGAGTTGGCAACGAATTTCATTATCGATTCGTTGTGTCGCGCGATTATTACGCCACTCAATAAGTCGCGGAGATGTTTGAGTATAAAAAAAAAGTTGAGTTGAGCGCAGAGCAGAGCGGAGCAGAGCCGCCCCGGAGTCGACTGCTATCAGGGACGTAACGTCCCTCCAGTAGCTCTTCTGGTGCCGGTGTTTACTCGTTATCCAGTTTGACAAGCATGACAAGTTAGCGTTAGCTCGTTAATAACAGTAGTAAAGCAGGACTAAAGACACGTTTTTATTCACTCGCCTTTTTTGGCCCATTCATTTTTCAATCTGTTGTCATGTATATATATTCTGTGCTTTGTCCCATATCGGTTATTGTTGACAAATATATTTGTGTGTGTTGTACTTTTTAATTTTTTTTATAGCACTTGGTCATCTTAAACTGTGTTTAAATGTGGTGTATAAATTAACTTAACTTGCACTTACTACAATGATGGTAATCATTTAATGAATAAGCTTCAAGTGAACTTGAGTGTGTGTGCTTGTCTGAGTGTGAGAGTGTGTGCATCTGTGAGTGTAGTGTAGAGAACAAGTTCTGACGTTCAAACAAATCCTGTTAAGTTTTCTGATTTGTATTTTTCTTTATTTTTTATAAATGATTTATTGTTCTGACAGCTCAGGTCCCTTTAAACAAAAATATACATATTTGTGTGCACTTTATTTAAAAAAAACCGATATAATTGGCAGATGTAAAGCATAAAGCATACTGTTTTTGAATAAAGGGTTGGAAATGAATGCTTTTTTTTTTTTATCCGATTCATCGATTAATCGTAAAAATAATCGACAGATTAATCGATTATTAAAATAATCGTTAGTTGCAGCCCTAAAACAAACTGAGTATTACTTTAAGGATCAACATAAGCTTTGTGATGAATGTGCACTAAAATGTAGGTGAGGATGAACGCACACTAAGCTCTGTCGGATTATTCTATTGTCCCACACTTCTGAATTTTAGACGACACTTGATCTTATAAAAGTGCCAAGTTTGGTTAAAACATCTGTGTCTATTTCAATAAAACTATTCAATGGAAGTCGAGTATTCCTTTGACACAAATCAATTCCCAGCTGCTTGTTCTACAATTCCCTTTCCCTCCTCGTCTCCCTACCTCTCACAATCTGGTGATTAATTATTGTGTGAAATTGCCAGGATGGGTTAGTGTCACACAATAACAGAATATATAGCCTCTTAATCTGCTATTGTTATGCAGATTGCTAGATATCCCCCTCCTATTAATAACTAAACGACAAAGAAACCCTCTCCTATGGTTGTTTGAATTAAATTACTTAAAAACTAAGATGCATCAGAAATGAGCACAAACTCAGCTTCTCTGTAAGATACAGCACGTTCGTCGACGTCTCCATTCATTAAAGTTGTAATAGTTTTCACTTCAGCAGATGCATTTCAAATATTTGATCCCATCCCTCACCAGAAGGACGGAGTAGAAGCCCGGCTGCGTCTCCCACTGTCGGAGCTGCTCCTCCGCAGGCTTCAGCGCGGCCGTGTCCTGACTGGTAGCTTGGGTCAAGGCCTGCAGCACCACTGAACTGGCACCGTCCATATCCATAGCTGGATACACCTGCAGGGGGACAGTATACGAAAGAGAGGAATTTTTACTGCTCTTGTTGTGACGAGTTCTGGCTGAGTTGAGAGGAAAAAAACACCTTTTAAAAATAGTTTCACAATAGTGGAAAAAACAGCGTAATCAAACATCAACTGAAAGCTGAGGCCATTACATCTACAAAAAAAAGTCAGAATAAGGAATCTTCTTTTTTTGCTTTGTCTGGCTTCATCCCTTTCAAACCCATTTTTAGTATGAAAGCAGCGCTGAAATCACTGTCAAACATAGTGAGAAAGAAATAGAAATAGAAAGCACACCTGATAGAAACACTTGCAGTCATTTCTACCACGCAAAGAGCTGTTCTATGTCCCAGATAGTATTCAGGTTCAATGGTGATTTTTAGCTTCAAAGGACGCATCTGATTCAGTGGACTCTGTGCCTAAAAAAACAGATTATCAGATGGAATGATACACCGTAACCAGACCTACTTTGAGATCATAAATCCTTCCTTATGGATACCATATCTTCACATCTACAAAGGAGTTTGTCAATAATAGTTTAACGTTTGAGAAAAATGACGTGGTTGTTTACTTTCTGACAAAACATGAGCCAACTTCTCTTTTTCTTCTGCTTTAGTGCATCAAAGAATATCAGTCTGACAAGCATGAGATGTAAAAAATAAACATGTCAAGATATTGCAATCAGGGGCTATAAGAAGCAGGTTATTCCAGATACAAACTGTTTTAAAAACAGACATTTAATTCTACCTGACTGTGTGGAGAAACTGTCAGCTGTGAGACCAGTAGAGGTCGTGTGGTGGAAGTCAGCTTCCGTTAGTAAGTTTCAATCGGAGTGGGGAGAATATCGAACAAGGCTGCCATCTGCAGCCCAGAAACAATTATCCAGCACCCATGATTCATTGCAGGCTTCTGTAATTGCATGTAAATTAGGGCTGTCTCTCCACACAAGAACACTGTAGCAGTGCTTTGGCCAAACCTGTTTACACAGTCTGATTGTTTTAATAAACAGTTATGTAAAAAAGTTATGTTTTTGCACATGTAAACACATCATATCCTGGGTTCAGAAAGCCGGATTAACTGCAAGGCACTGTGTTCTTACCTCAAAGCAACTCTGCTAACACAGCTTCTGCGGATAACCCCATTCTCAGCTAAGTGCCTTTTCATGCACAAATGCTTCACGGTGTAAGCAGCGAGCTTAGCAGAAACAAGGGGTTTGGGTCGTGTTAATGTGATTAAGGAGAGTTATCTTTAGGTGTTTAGAAAACAGGATTCACATCTGTGAGCTGGCTGGTATTTTGAGACACTGTCGAGATGAACAAACCTCAGCTGGCGTCGTGATACTTCCAAGTCAACAATGTCTGTGTTACACGTTAATATAAGTTTGAACGCAGGAAGTGGTCTTATTTTAAAGACTTTTACGTGACTCGGGTGGAGATTCTGAGTGCTGACGCTGTCACTGCAAGACTCTCACGATGATCATTTAGGTACTTTACTCACAGTAGGAGACACCCTCAAAAAGGACAGGCAATCAGTGTCGGGAGCCTCGAGTCAACTGCAACAGCTTGCCCAGAATTCATGTGTAGTATGGGACTGTCAGTTTTACAACCGTGTCAAACAATCTTTAATCGGCGAATGAGGATATAAATACTTTTGTACAAGATCCATTTACAACAGCAATGGTGCCAGTTGTTCATGGTGCTGCTTCTCTTGCACTAGATCTGTAATATCATAGGCCTGTTTCACTGCTGATATGTCGCCTCGTCATGGCAGGACAAGCACAGGTGTTGCTAATAACATTAATACAATACATTCCAAGTATCCCAGTAAGTCATGACAGTTTAACAGTGAGCCAGCATGCACAATATCTGGACCCTGTAAAAAGAAAAAGCACCTACGTGGAATTCAGCATTTATTTTATCAATATGTATACCTATGCTTTACACCTTTTCTAAACACTTAAACTGTGACATGTAAAAATGTAATTTGTGTGCAAGTGTCTTAAAGCTAAAGCAGAATATGTCACACCTGAGAAATCCATGCACTCACGAATATACTGGAAATTTGCATCATGAAACTTGCTTTACTTGACTTTACTATTGACAGATTGTTGAGCAAATATGCAATCTATGCAACAGGTAAGTTAGCATGCCATCATACTAAGTAGCAGTTCAGTGTTGTTGTTGTTGTACTGTTGTGCTAACCTCTCATGGCAGTACTTTACGTTGTCTTGTCCGACGTTAGACAGATTAATGGCTGGTGTTTTGCATATGCAAATGGCCTCTGTCGCTAACATAACGTTAGTTGTCAAATGTTTGCTGAGTGGACACATAAAGCCAGTAAGCTAGCTCCAGCTAACGCTATATAACGTTATGTCCACGGGCATAGATGCATAGAAACGTCATGATAAAGATTTCAACATCATGACACAATCACAGCTGCTATAGCGTGAGTATGAAGTGGGTTGTTTGTTATTTAAAAGCGCATAGAGAACCAAAACAAGCTCAGTAAGTCAGTAGGGGGGCAGGAGAGAGTTGAAACTGTAACTAACTGTTACATTAACGTTACATTTAAATTACTTTGATTCACGACTTCATTATCTCTAAAACATTCACTGTATGGCCCCGGTTGCTTGAGTGGCCCTCTCTGCGTGTCATATTTAATGGAAACAAAACAACCGTGCATTCACCAATGAGAGGTTCGACACTGACAGTTCCCAAAATCGTGCATACCACACTCACCAGAGCTAACTTTGGGCAAGCTAGCAAGCTAAACTTATTCAATGCGAAACCAAGGGCCGACTGTGTCCGTGGTGTTAAATAACGTATTTCCTCGAGCGAATGTCTCAAAATACAAACATAAAAACTGACTCACCTAAAGAATGACGGTAGAAAACAGAATATGTGATGAAGCAGTCGCTGCTGAAGCTCTGCCAATGGTAATGTAACGGGAGATGGAAACACACGCTTGTAAGAATGGCGCGAGCAACACAGCAGGCGCGCGCTGATGACGTGTAAGGTTCAGCGGGCGTCCTTGGTCATGAATGAACAGAGCCAGACTACCATGGTGTGCTGCAGAGAAACATGTGCAGTATCATCATTACTCCTTCTCATCATCAGCATTGTTTTTTTTTTTGGGATAGTACCCATAGCATGGGGCATTTAAAGCCTACAATTAATAAAAATGTAGCCTACATTATGCACCATGCTATACATGAATATAATTGGCTTCTACTTTTAGCCTAGTGCCTACTCAGGCTTATTCATGCATGTTGTATTTATAAATGTGCAAACTGATTCAACTTCCAGCAACTGACTTAACAGATTTGCATTGCTTTCACAGAAATAGACATAACAGCTGGGAATAAGGACAACAACGCTGGACAAATATAGGTAGCCTATATTTAAAATGATTGTGAAATAAGTGACACCTATTGGTTTACTATAATACTTCTCAGCTACTATATGTGCAATTTGAAGACAGTCCAAAACCCAGAGATTTTCCGTCGGCAATGATATAAAACAGGAAGATCCTCAGAACCAATGGGTGTCTGCATTTTTGTTAGACATAAATAATGACAGCATGTAATCCTATTCTAGGATATCATGATAAAAATCTCTAGAGAATCAAAGTGACCCGACTGGAATGTTTCTGGTTCATTCAGCAAATGAAATACCTGTCGAGTCAAAGCAAGAACAATCATTCCAGGAGACGCACAGCAACATGAACATCCAAAATAGAGTTGTGTTTCTCTGGAAGGAAGAGCTAGAAGCTCAGTTTTCTTTACTTTGGCTCTCCACATACATTCCTCTCTCCACTTTACCACACATACTCTTCCACACAAACATCTTCTTACACATTCATCTCACTGTTGATACTGATTATGGTTAGTAAAATCAAATAGGTTTTTTGGCATACAAGATTTTCTACTTCATGAGTGTGAATTGAATCTGAACTCAATCAGTATTGATAGCCATTTCTAGCAATTAATATGGACACATTTCCTCTGTTGTGTCGGGGCAAGGAGTGTCAACCAAGTAAGTAGATTGAAATAGACAAACAGAGAAGCTATACAGTTCACCAGTGGAAATATCTCTGCTCAATTCAAGAGAGTGGCCACATGTGTCTAATTTCAGCAACTCTCAAATTCAAACTTTTAAATAATTTGATGGCTTAACAAGTCCAGTTAAAACCACTTAACACCCTGCACATATGGAGCTTTAATGTGTTTGGGGAATTTACCACTTTTATTAACGTATCCTCATACAACGGTCTGTATAATATCTTACAAAAAGTAATTGTAAGAGGTGTAACTACAAAGGGCAAATACTTGCACATAAACCAGAGTACAAGTGCTGTGCAGGTGCAGTTGCACGTGACTTTTAGAACCCTTTTTGTGTGCTTCTGATTGAAATAGTAAAATAGCCCAAAATCAAATACTCTCAATGCAACATTTTCCATCAGTTTTGAGGAGAAGGTACATGTACTATTTATGTGTGTTTCAGCCTGTAACTCAGAGGTAGAGTGAGAGTCTGTGGGTGTTTAGGGGGGATCTTAAAAGGGGAGTGTCCTGTGGCACGGTTATTCTCTCTTCTCTGTCTGTCCTGCTTTATTTCCACTGAATCACTGAACTAGAAAGGCTCTATCAGAGCAGACACAAACACCGAAGGGCCTAAAGCCAGAGTTTGTTGTTTGCCGGACAAGCATGGATTTAATGGAATTGTTTTTCATCACTCTTGGTGCCGCAGTCATTGTCTGCTACGGAGTGAGACTGCTGCTTTTCAGTAGGATGCTTTTTCCAAAAATTTGTTTTCCACTGTCAAAGTATTTTTTCACCTCCATGGGAGAGTGGGCAGGTGAGCTGTGTGTGTGTGTGTGTGTGTGTGTGTGTGTGTGTGTGTGTGTGTGTGTGTGTGTGTGGTGTGTGTGCATGTACTGTAATGTATAATGTAATGTCAGACCTACAGTATAGGCCATATTGTGGATAATAAATGCTAGGACTTAGATGGATGGGACAAATAGCATCAGGAAGATATAGATTTCAGTCACAGCCATAACCAACTACTTAATACAGTTTGTGATAAGATATTACATTTGTGTATACTGGTGCAATCATCATGGTGGAATAAGTACATTAATATGCAGGAAAGTTCACTGTCACAACGTGCCTGTGCATGCAGAAAAAAATGTAGCTGCAAAAAGAAGAGTTCAGGTCTAGATTTCTTAAGACTTGTCATTGTTACACAAGATGTACACTTGCGTAACGTTTAAACCAAAAGTGGCAAGTTCTGACTTTCCCTTTGAAACCGCGTGTTCATACCTGTAGAGCAGGTGCTTACAGCTGTTTGCAAAAAAACAGATCTCATCAATGTTATTCATCTCCAAAACATATTGCTGCTCAAATGACTTCTTTCTTCAATATAACAGAGCATTTATTTTGAGTTTATCTGCAAAGTACACCGCAGTACACAATACTATCGGCAGTTTAAACTGCCCTGCCCTTGCTAGATCATTTTTCATTTGTTGACAGAGGGGGATTAAGCATGATAAGGAAGGCACGACTACTTTTTCCGGCTGTTGCAGAGAATCAAACTTGTAAGCATCCTATCAACTTGAGGGTAGTGTCAGTGCATTTTAATTACAACGACAAATTCCTCTGCCGGTCCCAGAGCAGTCTCATCGAATTTAAATATTTCCTTTGGCATCTCCTGAAGAGGCTATTCAGGCTCCCACAGTGCGTAAATAAACCTAATAATAGAAAAAACAGAGAACACTGGTCTTTCCTTTCTTTCTAAAGTCCACTTTCATTCCATTCCAGCATAGAGGAAACAGCCATGAGAACATGTCCTAGGCTGTATTAACACCGTCTCTCTGCATTCATTTCTGCCCAGACAATGTGAAACTACATTTCAGTCTTTTCAATTCCATGTGGCCTAAGATGTTTTGGGTCAACTGAGGACGACATATAAATGAAATGAATGTTTACCATATGTATGCATGTGAGTGTGTCTTTGCCTTGAACAGTATGTGTATTTGAGTAAAGTATGTTTTTTTTAAGAATAAGTATATAGATGTAGTACTTGTATCGATTAGTTATCAATATAGCAATCTGAATTTTCAATATACAAAACACTACAACTGACGTATTTATCGTGGTCAGGATTTTCACTATAGAGAAAGGCGGTAAATCTTGATTTATTAATCGATGCATTTGCTCTCGTCTTGTGAAGGTAAATTAATTGAGCTTGAGGGTTTAACTTGAACTGCTTGAGAGGCATTATCTATTAAATCGGGGGGGGGGGGGGGGGGGCAATTCTGTTAATCAGCAATGAGGAACAAGGAAAACATTGTCCTTGCACATTGTGGATTCAGAGTGGCCAACGATGACACTGAGAAACTGTTGTCAACAGGGACCTCCGGCCTCATCACGCTGTCTCTGATCCCTTTGCTGCCTTTAGAGTAGAATCTAAGCACTCTAGTGCTTTACTGGTGACCATGGTGAAACAAAAAGGACAGAAAGGGTCTTAAAGTAGTGCCAAAATAAAAACAAATTTGGTGATATAAACAAAAAACAATTATCAAAATAAAATGAAACCTACAGTATATGTATTTTATATAAGAAAAGACAAGGTTTTGTTAAAGACCATTGCAGTTCACAGAACTCATTTGTATGAAGGGAAATTCCAGGCAGACGTCTGACTGCAGATTATTGTTGTGTACTTGTTTATTCAATTCAGCCAGTTCGACACTGAGCCATCCCAAAATTATACATTACAATTTCATACATATATTTCCTGTAATGTAATACTGTAAACTATGAAACTCTGTCTGTGTCAGGAGCAGTTGACTGTCTGTGTCAGGAGCAGTTGACTGTTAATTAGTGTTTTCTAACCTAGTAATGTGCTTTTGATACGATGCTCTGACTATTGTTAAAGCATAATGTTAGCTTCAAATTGCAGCATTGAGGAGTTCAAATGCGGGAGCCCATTGTTTGGACTGACACCGCTAAATTGCAAAAAGACTAAAGCGACACAGAAAGGCTCTCAGTAGGGAGCAGGCCCCTGCCAGGTGTGTCTGCAACGACCACTGCTGTATTGTGTGATTGAATGAATGCAACCCACAATTGGTTAATCCCTGTCTAGACACCAATGGCCTGTAAAGCGTTGTTAAACATGCGGCGATGTATGCAGGCAATCGGTTTCGAAGTAGTCGTGAGGGACATACGATCTTGCCAAAAACAAAATGAGGAGAGGTACAGCACTGAGTGTACTGGTCCGCACACTGCTTTCCCCCAACTCTGGGCACAGAGTAGCAGATGAGGGGGGGGGGGGGGGGGGGATCTGAAATTAGCCAGGGACAGACATAAAGTGCACACTCACGCATGATCCGCCTGAAGATAATAATAATAATAATAATAATAATAATAATAATAATAATAATAATAATAATAATAATAATAATAATAATAATAATAATAATAATAATAATAATAGAGCTTTGTCCTCTGACCGTGTTCTAAATTTGTAAGAAACAAATGACTGCACACATTTGTAAGGAAAGGATTATTCATCCAACTGTAAAAAGAATTTCATGAAAAGAGGATAATTTGCTGCTTTCATTAGAGCAGTTACAGTCTCTGATCACTCATTTAGCTTACTCCCATGATGACAACAGCTCAAAACAATGGATCCCATCCCATCCAAAGTCATCTTGGCTTCATTTAATCTAAAATTCCAGTCCTGAAAAAGCAGGCTTTGTTTGAATGTTGATGCCCATTACCTAATGTCTGTAATCAGGTCAGAAGGAAATGGGAGAGTAGTGGACACTCAAGCAGGACCTGTTTGTTCTCTGCAAATTCTTTATCAGAAGTGGAGAACAGGCTGTATTAGTACAGCCTGTTAGAACAGAACGGGTTGGTTTACTGTAAACAAACAATCCTGGGATTTGTCTGACGGCAGAGGGAGAGAGTTGGTGTCGTGCAGCTCTGATTCACGGTGCCTCTGGTGTTCAGAATGGAAACTGCAGGAGAATCTGACAACTAGTGGAATTCATTTTGACCAATAATCCCTGCATCCCTGTTTCAGTGGTGACTGGTGCTTCAGAGGGAATAGGAAGAGCATATGCGTTTGAGGTAAGTTATAGTTTTAATAGCTGTGCTTGAAATGAAAGTATAGGACACCAAAAGTGAATAAAAACTTGCTTCACATTATCATTTTTTATGTGTAGCAGTTTTTACGTATATCTATTTTCTTTCCCTTCTAGCTCATCATGCAGGTTAAAAACTTTTTTATTTGATGTACATCTGCTTATTAATTTATTTGTATGTCTCCTACCACTGCACCATTGCTTCCCTCAGCTGGCTGAGCAAGGAATGAACGTGGTCATCATGAGCAGAACCAAAGAAACATTGGACGAGGTGGCCAAGGAAATAGGTGAAAACTTGAATTACATCCACAGATATGCTGTTAGGTCATCTATTATAAAACCAATGGTATATCACTGACCCCACATTTTCGTTCGTCCTAGGTGCCACCACAGGGCAGAGGGTGAAAGTGATAGTAACAGACTTAACGAAGGACGTCTTCAGTGAAATTGAAGAGCAGCTTCGGGGCCTCAACATTGGGGTTTTAGGTTTTACTTTTTCTTTTTTATAATTCCATCTAGTTATTGAAACATATATCGCCTCTTCTTTTTTCCCCTGAAACCAGATCTTCTTTTTTCCCCCTACCCAGTCAATAATGTAGGCATGCTGCCCAGCTTCATCCCCTGCAAATTCCTTGACTGTGCAGAGCTGGACCAGGTCAGTGGTGTGCCAGTCGTCTTAGGGGCCCTGTGAAGTTTTCTTGTCAACAAACAAATGTTATATTCACATTGCGTGTTCCTCACCAGCATGGATTGTGTGTATCCTTGTGCTGTAACAAATTGGTTTAATGCATTTCTTTGCTCATAAAACATAAGAAAAGTCAAATTATTTTCCATATGACCTGCTTCCCTTTCCCCTAACTTTCACTTTTTAGAAAGTTAAGGAGCTTTCACGTGCTTATTTATGCTTTCAGACAATAACACGGGTGATAAACTGCAATGTGAAAACTGTGGCCAAGGTAGGAGTGTGTATTTTTTGTTACTTTTTCAAACAAATGAACTCTAGGTCACAATTTCAAAACACACCTTAAAGTCTTAGCGACAAGTGGGAAGAATCAAAATCACTTTATTAACAACATTTCGGTCCTCAGACCTTTATCAAGCCAACAGCATCCAATAGACAACAGCTTGCATAGTTTGTGTCTGTATGAACGTTGCCTGATGGAGGTCTGAGGACAAGTGATGGACAGTGAGTTGGATCCTTTGTTTTCTTCCCACACAAATTAATTCTGTCAACCCTCGTCTCAAATCTGATCTTATATTCTTTTTTTTTTTCTCCAGATGTGCAAAATAATCCTTCCAGGAATGGAAAACAGGTTTCCATGTTTTCTTCCTTAGATGTGATGTGCAATAAGATCAAATTCTAACTTGCTGATTAACATTGACTTTCTGGTCACAAATGTAAGTTCATGTCTACAGGGGAAAAGGGGTGATTGTGAATATTTCGTCAGGAGTTGCCTCCATTCCATTCCCCCTGTACACCCTGTATGCTGCATCTAAGGTCAGTACAGCATCGCGAGTAAACCTCTACTTTTCCTAAATCACAGCGTATGATCACTCATGCTCCTTCCTTTAGGTGTTTGTGGAAAGATTCTCTCAAGGTCTCCAGGCTGAATACAAAGATAAAGGGATTATTATACAGGTACAAGGATTTGGTTTGAGAGTCCACCTCAAGGTCTTTACTGCGAATCAAAGAAGTTGATTTTGTCACAACTGTCTCTTTATTCTTCCCATGCTCTCAGGCAGTGGCTCCATTTGGGGTCTCCACTCGAATGGCAGATTACCAAAAGACCGACATAGTGACTCTGTCACCAGAAGACTTTGTAAAAAGCTCCCTGCAGTACCTCAGAGCTGGAGACAAAACATACGGCAGTGTCTGCCACATAGTTGTGGTAAGACCATCTGATAATGCCAAATAATGCCAAGTAACGTGGAAAGAGACTGATTTGTCCCTGTGATAATATATATATATGTGTGTGTGTGTGTGTGTGTGTGTGTGCATACAGGGCTGGTTGCTGAAGTCTATTCCTCTCAAGATTCTCTATGCGGACTCTATGCAACTCGGCCTACAAGACTACGTCAAGAAGAGAGCTTTAGAAAAGGGTAGAAATAACCAGGAACCAAATATTTCACACTCTAAATCAAATTAAATAATGATGGAACTGGTGTTGGCAAGCCTATGTTTTCTATTTCTCATTTAAATATTGTGGTGACTGTTTGAAGAAATTGTCATTATCAGGTGCCGTAGGACTATTTGTTTGTATATTTGTTAGATTATGGGTATCAAGGGGCACCTTTCTTAAATGTGTTATTTTACTCAATTCTTGATGTTTGCAGGTATTGCTTTATCTCTGCTTTATTCCAAATATCCAGTGTGCAGTTACACCTGTACAATCTAATGCGATCCAATGCAATGCTGCGCGGTCATGAATCTACTTTAATGATGCCAATCATGTTCCGTTTTCATAGAGGTGTTTATTCAATTATATGTTTCAACAGCAATGGTAATAGTAACAGTGGTGGTGTTTTACTGGACTCCATTATATTGAAAACACCTCTCACTATTATGTTGTCCAGTGCTACACCATCTTTAACTAAGACCTCAGCAAGGCATAGTTGGTTCGACACAATTCCTGAAAATGTAGACAAAAGCTGAACACAATGAGCTTTGTGACAGAGCTGTCTTATTGAAATGTTGTGTGTGTATGTCCAGTTCCTCATATTCATAAATCAGAATATAAGTGATATAAGTGACTTTTCAGCAAAACTGAAGGAACTGTCCTGTTCTATTCACCACACACACACACTATGCTGTAAGATGCACGCACACACACACACACACAAACACACACACACACACACACACACACCTGTAACTATCATTAGCATCCTCCTTTCCCCCTCTGAGATGGGGGAAACATTTGATCAGATGAGTAAACCACCAGACGACTTTGCTGTGGTGTCAGTCACCATTCTGATGTCCACAAAACCAGTTGTGGGGCAGAAGAGGGCTGATGAGCTTCTACCTGGTTCCTGAGAAACGAGAAGAAACACCGGAGACGTGGGCTTCGATAGCCTGCTGCTTACAGGATGATGTACAGTGTTTCAAATATGTTCAGACATCTGTGCAGAGCCAGACACGCACACAACCATGTGAATTAGTATGTGCTACTGAGACGTCTGACTTACAAAAGTCACTAATCATGGGGTGACCGGGCTGTTTAGACAGCTGTGATGAATGATCCTCCCCCTGAGAGATAGCGTAGGGAAAAGGAAAAGTTTTTTTCGAGAGAGCGGGGAGGTCAGAGTGACCATGAGTTAAGATGGCCTGGCCTGTCTGTTTGAAAAAGGCAAAGTCTAACTCGTCTTCGCATGAGAATAGTCTTTGTTTTCCCCATTTGATGCTTATTGAGACAGGCACAGCAATTTTACAACAATACCGAGATAAGAATTACAATTATTAATCAAGGAATTAAATGATAAACCTTTTAAGGTCAAAGGCAAATAAAAGATAATCACATAAAAGCAAATGTGTTGCAATATTGTAGGTTGTAATTCTAATTGTATTAGCAAACGCCCACAGTAATTGAAATAGGCCTGTAATGTATGAGATTCATATTTTGGAATTGTGCACATCGGAAATATTAGCATATCCATGTTAGTGCATGTGAGTCCCCATTTGTGTGCCTCCTCACTGCGCTCATATACGGCGGTTACCGTTGATAACACCGCCCGACTCACAGTGTCTGTCCCCCCCCCCCCCAGCTTAATACCGATAGCGCTGTCAGCACTGTTGTCCTTGTTTGCACTGTGAGCTCTGTTAGTTGTTGTTAGTACCGCTAGCTGCTAGCCGCCGGCTCAGCCATCACCATGTTGAGAGCAGTGAGGAGGCGATTCCTCAATCATAGATTTAAACCTAATCTTGGTCCACTCCGTCTAACAGAGCAGTAAACATATTGTGTATTATCTTCCGACATCAAGATGTTTATGATAAATAAAGTTACAATTGAAATAAAGTTATCTCGGTTTGGATAATGTTTTGTTACTGACTGGCCTGCCAGCGGGACAGTGGGGTCGAGGTGAACTTTACTTGGCTAAAATGATTTATCACCAGTTCTTGATTTAGCGTAGTGTCTGTAGATTTACATAACCCAATAAAATCTCAGAGTGAAATGGTGTGATTTAATGTCTTTTTTTCAAAGTGGATACACGGCGAACACACTGTCTTCAGAAGTTAAGTTAAGTTAAGTAATACAGTTTTTTAAATTGCTATCAGCAGTAAAAACTTGCATTGCATCCGTGAATCACACTTAGACCTCGAGGAGCAGCCTGCAGCCAGAGGAAGACTTGTGAGTTATCTTTGGAAACATTTACATCTTTAAAATAATATGGGAAGGCAGTTTACAAATAAGCAAACATTTGCTCTATCTGACTCTCTTCCAAACATATGTAATATTTGAGCCTGTACAACACATGGCACCCTTTATCCTTAAGCCTTGCTGTATGATATGTTCTCTAAAAACAAGGTTTTAAGATATATTAACATGAATTATTTCATTTAAAACATGGTATTAAAGGTTTAATGTGTTCACAGTATAGTGAGAACTTCCTGTGATCAGTAACATGCAGTATAGCCACTAGAGGGAGCCAAATATAAAGGTTTCAAAAGGCCTCCTGGTGACGGTAACACACACACACACACACACACACACACACACACACACACACACACACACACACGCACACGCACTTAATTTAAACAGATGACAGGTCAGATTATTTCTGATTGACTATCTAAACCTGTGTCCTATCAAACTGTCAAACAGTCCCTGCTCTTTGGTAAGTGAAGAGACTGAACGGTCAAGCCTCACACATTGAAAATATTCCCATGGAGCAAATTGGGATGTCAGTTGTTACAAATGATGTCACACTAAACATAGTAGAACTACAGCAAAGTTACTTTCAGGAGGAATACTACGACATTTATTTTCCATGTAACAAAAGAAGCTTAAAAGAAAAAAAGAGTCCATGTACAAAACCAAACACAAATTGACAAAAATGGCTTGATGTCAAAAAAGTATTTTTAAATGTAGTTCAACCAGTATAATTTAACTTAAACACACTGCTCTCAACCAGTGGGACTTTCCAGGAGGCGTTTTAACTGTAATGTTCCCATAGTTGCACCTCTTTAAAAGCCGCAGTCAGAGCAGCGTGTGTGTCACCCCGCAGCTGAAATCAAAAAGTTGTTTACCCTGGTTGCTCTCGAGCGGGGACTTTCCTCACCTGAGGTGATCTGCAATTTAGTGGAGCAAACACATTCATGACACTTTTTAATTTATCATTTTCAAAGCCTTCCAAACATCAAAATGAGGCTCCCAGAGTTGACGAGTCAATATTACTGCACTCGTAATAGCAGGTTATAGGTAGCCAAAATAGTTCTCTTCCATTACAGAGCGTCAATGTGGGTGAGATAATGGTTTTACCATCAGTGGGATCGTATTTTAGCAAACATATTAAGTCAAACTGGCTTCAGCATGTCTGACGCCCCTAGCAGATGAGAGATCTATTAAGAGATGGGTCAAAGACAAGTCGTCGTTTTTTGACCGCACCTTATGTGGGTGGTCGGGGGGGGGGGGGGGGGGGGGAATGGAGGTGCTGCCTTCGAGGATGCTCCCTGTGCGATTCCTCTCTCCTCCCTGGACACTGCTTGCTTGTTGTTTCAGCAAACAGAAGGGTCCAGAGATGATCCAAGACAAGCACACAGCCAACCGCAGCCCACCCAGGAGCCACGGTCAGGACCAGGAACCTTCGAGCACGCACTCACACATAAAAACCCGTCGCACCAATCATTTTCCAGGTTGACCCAGGGCTTTCAGTTTGAGACTGGAACTCGTTCATCTTAATGCTTGTTAAAAAAAAAAAATCCAATCTAACATGGTAATTGTTGAATCAAGAAAGCCCGCCCCCCCCAACACTAATGCTGAATTCCAAACTGGGACAATAAAACTAAAAGCTATTAACATTCACTATGCATTTCAGACTCCATATTTCCCTCAGTGGCTTTCTCCCTGAATGTTTTCCATCCCCTGAATGTGCTGTGCTTGTCAGTACGACACACCAGTATAAATATTTGAATATTTATACTAGCTGAAATATTTCTGTGACATAATTACCACCCTGTCTCTCAAACTGTGCTGCCCGAGCTGCACGCAGATTCATTCTCACAGCGACAGTTTCCGGGGTAATTATTTCTCACAGGAGTAATAATACCTACCACTTCTCTCCCCATCCAGGACGGAGGTCTTTGAAACTCAAGAAGATAATTCCGACCCATCATCTTCTCCATGAGAGCAGGCTGTCAGGGACGGGCGGCACCGTCAGGCAAGGGCGAGCAAACCGGACTGAAGGAAAGAGGGACGGAGAGGATAAAAGAGACGGGAAGGTAGGGAAGAGAAAGGGTAAAAAAAAAAGAAGGGGGAAGAGTTTCAGAGAGAGAGAGAGAGAGATGGATGGAAAAGGGAAAAGAAAAGGCCAGTGACTTCCCTGACGGCCCAGTGCTCACATATGGCTAGGCTTTGCTTGTATAGCCTCACTTCAAGGCGAAGGGCCCTGCAAACATAAACAGTAGAGAGGCTGCAGCTGGAGCAGGGAGGCAGCCGCTTGCTTACCGAGACCTCTCTACACTAAACAATGGATCAAGTGACGCACAGGCCTTTGGCAGAGCAACAGAGACCCAGGCGGCTCAAAAAAAACCTTTCTTCCGTACGTTTATATCTCTGCTCTCTCAATATTTACCCCATGGGGGAAACACACAATTTTCCATTCCTTTTGTTCCTGAAAGGAGCAAAAGAGTAGGCCTCCCTCCATTCCCCATCTCGCCCACCTTCAAGACAGGACAGGTTCAGAGAGGACAAGTGTCTTTTTGTGCGCAGTTTCGATATAGGACACTCTATCTTCAACGATTATGCAGCTCTTGTCTATAATTCCCCCGTTTACTCACTCCCACGGCTATTTACAGGTGTTGGGAATGAGCAGATTTAACCGTTCCTTCAGCACAATTCATTGATTTTCACACGCACGGTCTATTTGCAGCCGTGCTGAGGTGAAGCAAACAAAATGAGGATTAGCCTTTCTCTTACTGTGTGCGTTAACCACATTCAAAACTTAGTATGTGTGTGTGTGTGTGTGTGTGCATCTGTGTTATATCTCTTTTATGGACGGGCACAATGGGGAACGGAAGGGCCCAGGAGCCAGTGAATTAACCCAAATTACAGCTAGCAGTTACCCGGGTAACTGGATAGGAATGAGGGGCAAATGGTGTGTAATTTCCTAATGAAGGGGGGGGGCGTTCCTCTTTTTTTAACATTTAGAGACCTCCTAGGCCTGTTACCGTAACAACAGGAGGACTCTGTACCCCCCCATGTAGTTGTTTGCTTGCTGAGTCACATAAAACTTTTTTTCATAGGCCTTGGATTGAAAGTGTTTCTCCTGTTCCGTTATAAACACACATGATGGTCACTTAAATACAAGTTTTTATTGATAATTGCATTATTACAGTTGCCCTGCGGCTGAGTCCTCGCCACAGCGTCCCGGGTTGAGGCCCGACCCCCGGCCACAAAATAATGAAGTATTCATAAAGTATAAATCGTAGGACATTTGGTGAATTTGGAGGTCAAAAGTAGTCAAAATGCAGCTACATTTGGTTGTAAAGTCAGAGTCTATCAGAGGTTTAGATTACATATAACTGTTGTTTCCTTTTAGAAACTATGTCCGAGCTAATGAATGACTATCAATATGTGAAGTAAGATCTGTACGTTAGACATTTCAACCACATTTTGCCCATTGATCGATCCCGTAAAAGCATCGTTTCTCTCAGCTACGACGTCTCCAAGACCTGACAGAACTGATGACGTCATCTGTGAGGTCAAATAAAATAGGTAGGCCTACGTATCAGCCTGTTTTTTTTCCCCCTCTCTGATGATGGAACAGTTCATATATTATTTTCGGCTCCTCCCCCACACCTTATGGTTGTCCATGACCTCACAGATGATGTCACCGTTTCTAATTTATCAGCCTGTCACAGATGATGTGATCTGTGACAGGCTCCCCCTCCCCCGGGGGGTCCCGAGAGTTTCCCGCTCTGGGGATTGGCGGTTGGCGTGCAGTAACGGGCCCTGGGGAAGCTCTGCTCAACTCATTTCGTTGCGCCCCACCACTTCTGACGTTGTGGATGTAGGACCCCCGCTGCATTCCATCTTCGTAGCTCGTCACACCGCATTTTAACATCCGTTCAAACTAAAAAAAACAGTCGTTGCAATAACATGTAAAGCTCACTAATCTGACTGCCGTCCTAAATCTCCGTGGTTTGGTTTCTCAAATGACCACACAGTCAAAAGACAGTATATTGTTGTATTATGCTCTGCATTGACTGATTTATTCATATATTTAGGTAAAAGTAGTTGTACTAGGCCTCATTTATCGTAGAGACTCTCTTAATTTTACGTGGGTGGAAACAACCTTCAAATGTAGTCTAGAAATGGGCTTTAGAAGAATCACAATAATAATAAAAATACATGTTTCTTGAGTCTTAAAGGCTTTCTCATTTATATTATCAGCGTCTTACTATGATGGGGTGACGGGGTCCCATGTGAACACAGTTCTGGGTTATTTCACACGAGAGATTTCTGTACTTGGTGATGTCACATACTTCTGTGCACCAATCAGGATTTAGCTACAGTAACATGAGAATTTGATGACAGTTGCTGGGTTGTTTGGTTACCGTCGATCACATCTGATTAAACCACATCCACACAAAAGTCAGTTCGTTTTTGAGCGTCACAGTGAAACTAAAGTTTAATCGCCTTTTGTAACGTGACGAGTTTTCGAGTGATTGGGAATATGTGCAACCTGCACACGGTAGAGTCCCAAGAGGGATTTAAATCAAATCTTAGGATTGGTTCGCTCAAATGTGAGCTTAGATTTTGCTATAAAAATACAGAAAAATGTATATATTTGCCATTATCCAAAAGACAACTGAACAATAAATACCGACAAGATAAATTTGACAAATGTTTTTCTTTCAGCGTCTTTAAGAATTGATTACTAAAGATGTTTTTTTCCCCTTCACCTTTCTTGTTTTAAAGTTTTGTGCATAGTTCTAGTTCTTAAATCGGCGACAGCCTGCAGACCTTCTTAACACATTGCAGAGTGAATGTATGGAAACCTGAGCGTAAGACGACCGGAGGCCCGGGTCAGCACGGGTCAACGCTCGTTCACAGCTTTTTACAAATGAAATCAAACTAAGTGTCACAGTCTGACTTCTGCAAATAAACCTCCGTTGCCAGGGCCGCTCCGTCTGTCCGTCCAGTTTATAGCAGACTCACAGACACCCGGGTTGTAGTGGCAGGAAATATAAACAGACTTCGCACCCTGCCCTTGACACACAGAGAGGAGACACTAATGGGAGAAGTGGGAAAAACACGCCGTCTCTTTGCTGGTATTTCTCTTGACTCCTTCAAGGTATGGCAAGTAGCACCACGGCACGTAATAAAATGAAATCCAATCGTAAGACTGACTTGAGACCTCGTCACCGATCACTCATGGTGGTAGTAAGTCTCACTCCAGATTCCTTGACAGAAACCGGCAGTTAGCGGTGAGGATAAGAAAGCTTTGTTTGCCACTGAGCCGTGGCTAGCTGGCCTCCATTAGCCTCCAACCGCTTGTCAGTCAGTTGGCGAGGCCTTCCTATTGTCGGTAAAAATGCTAAGCCCCTCTGCTATCTCACTTGAGCCAGACTATGACCACAAAAAGGCAGATAGGGATCTGCAAATCTCAGTCGCGGGTGAGAAACAGAAAGAGAAAAGCAGAGGGGGAAGGGTGTGGGCGTTGGGAACAGAGAAAGGGCTTTTCATTCTCCTCCGCCTGTGATTTGAACAGGTGTGACAGATGTGTGGCCTCGGTATATACGAGTGTGTGAGAAGATAGTCGGGAACTACCACCCAGAAGGTCTACATGCACACACACACACATACTATTTACAGAGCTGCATGTTCTGTTGAGGCACGTAGTCCTCTCTCTTGTTTGTTGATGGCCATCAGCACTTTCTCGTTTCTGCTAAACAAAACACAAGCTAACACAGAGCAGCTCTCTTTGGGGTTCTATTTACTTCAGTGAAACAGCTCAAAGAGGTCGGACGCGGCTGTGGGGTTCAGCACGTACACGTACACACACGCACACGTACACGTACGTGTACACACACACACACACACACACACACACACACACACACACACACACACACACACACACACACACACACACACACACACACACACACACACACACACACACACACACACACACACACACACACACACACACACACACACACACACACACACACACACACACACACACACACACACACACACACACACACACACACACACACACACACACACACACACACACACACACACACACACACACACACAGCTTGTACCGTCTTTGTTTTCACATTAAGAGCCAAGCTACGAGTTTGATATGTCACATTTTTGTGCAAATGATTCAGTCGGCGGAGTTTGAAACACACTTTAACTAAGCGCGTGAGAGGACGGGTGTGAAAACGAGTCCCCCGTCCCTCTTGTCCCAGCTCCACGGAGTCTTCACCCGCTTAGTGTTATTTCACTAATGGCGCAGAGAGTGGACTATCAGATTACTGTGCAGAACACTGTGCAGGGAAAGCACACTCCCAACACAATGTGCGCACACTCGTGGGAAGTGGGAGTCAGTGAGGTGTTCAGAGTGACGGAGACATAACAGCCATTAGGGAGTTTTAAGTGATATCTCTGCAGGGCCACCAGCAGTCCCCGGGTAGCAGTAATGGTGTCCAATAACGATAATGGGTAGTGCCTACAGCCGCTTGGGTTTTCACTGTCATCCACTTAACAACATATCAGGTGCGGCGACAGTTTGAGCGCACGGACACTTTAACTCCGCATGCACACAAGCGACATAAACACACAACTAGTTTTTATACAATATTGGAGCCGAAACAACTAGTTGATAAGCAGATGATTCATTTGCAATCATTTTGATAACAGATTGACTGTTTTAATAATTTTTTCCGAGCAAACATGCCAAGCATTTGACATTTTTCCTTGTCTTACATTATTGTAAACAGTCTGTCAGACAAAGAAAGCTATTTACGGCTCACTTTGGCAAAATGTTTTTTTTTGGGCTTAATTTTCCTACTTTATTTATATGAGTAAATGCCTCTGTGCTGACATATTAGAGTGCTCCTCCAGGGGTTGTGTGTGTTAGGAGTATTTTGTCGAAAAATAAGGCAAAAAGGCACTAAGCTTCATAAAATATAAAAAGGTTTAAATTCGCAGAGTAACAGTCAGCATTATGCTAGTAACTCACTAATCCAATAAACACTTTCTAATTATTACAGTAAATAAAAATAGACATTCTAAAAACAATATGACGTTTAAAAATAAGAAAATCCAAAGCAGAAAAACCTGCTTTAAATATCCATTCTGAATATTTCATACATCTCCGTTAGAAGTGAAAAAGTAAAAAGTAGAGGTGAAAACTTCCAACACTCCAATAGTCTCTCCTGTATTATTTCTTCCACAGGAACTTGTCATTAGTCTTCCAGAGACTCTTGCCCTGGTCTTCTGCAGACCTACCTCGAGCTGCAAAGTTAGTGTTGATGCAAACCCTCTGCACTTCCGCCGGGTCCGTTAACCTGTTGATGCTCTCCTCATTCCCCTCATTCAGGATGTCCCAGAAGTCTTTGCGGCTGCCCTTTGGTACCACCTGGTGTACAGGTGGCTTGTTTGGAGAGGCTATGAGGCCTGCCGAACCAGAGTCCGTATTGAGAGTGATTCTGGGTGGAGGAGGTGCGGCGAGACACGTGCTTACTGAAACGGAGGAGGGAGCGGGGGGTGTTTTTGGGGTGCCCCTCCGTTGTGCACCCCTGGGTTTGGGTTTTAACAGATCGTCGAGGATTGAGGTGTCTCCTATCAGATCTGTGAGGAGGCAGCGATGACCGGAGGTGGACTTGGCCCGTTCAGGAGGAGAAGTGAGAGAATTCTCTCTCTGGCCCTGAAGAGGTTCACTGGTCCCGGATGACATGTTTTGCTCTTTCTCCCGTCCCTGTGCTGTGGGTTTGTTTAACGTGGTGGACCTGCCATGGCTGAGGTCCGGAGAAGAAGGGATACGTCTGTCTGTGCAGTTCTGGAAAGCCGTAGCCTCCCCAGACCCCAGACCACTGCTGCTGGCCTGATCCAAGCCAAGACCACCACCAGCTCTGAAGGCTCCAGAACTAGAAACACTACCCCTCTTTGTCCTCTTATGTCCTCTGGCACTGCAGGCCGTCTCCTCCTGCTCCTCTGACTCAAGGCTCGGAACATCACTTAAAGGTTCTAGCACATTCTTTTCTGGGACATTTCGCTTTTTCTCGGGTGATAGAACATCGTTTTGTGGGTTTCTCTGCTTTGTCTGGGGTTCGGGAACATCATTTTGTGGGTGTCTAGACTTCGTCTGTGGCACAGGAACATTGTGCGAGGCTTCAGGCTTAGTTTTAGGTTCAGGATTCTTCTCGGTGTGTTGAGGCTTCCTCTTGGCTTTTGGAACATCCCTTTGTGGGGTTCGGGTATGCGTGTGAGATTTTGCGGTCTCTTTGAAGGATGTTGAGGAGGTAACAGTTGAAGAGGACGTCTGTGCTGAATCAGGTTGTGGGAAGTTGTTTGTGACGGTGTTGGCCAGGGCAGGGAGGCTCAGTGAAGTGTAATACTCTCGTAGACAGGCCAGTCTCCGGGTTGAGTTTCCTCTCAGAATTTCCACTGCAAACTGATGGACTGAGGGGAATTTGAATTTCTCTGCCATTTCCTCCAGCTGCTGCCTGCAATACACACGAGCACACAGAGGACGCAGAGACGGAAATGAGTGTGAATAAACATCCACGCACAAAAGAACGTGTTAACATCTTATGTCCTGTGAATTGAACACTATGTTCACACGCGCACAGTTAGCACGATACATTGAATCACACGTAAAAACAACGTCTTTTAAAGGAAGAAAACACAAAGCCTAAACTGTTAATCAGATATCTTGCAGGTCCGTCAGGCCGGGCCTAAGATGAAAACTTCTCCACATATTCAGGCTCATATCCAGACAGCCATGCAGTGTGAGGAGGGACTTATAACTTTGGTCTAACCAGACTTGGGGGACAGAACTACTTCAAAGTCACCGGTGGCACAGCAGCATTGTGGTGGTGTTACTATCAGTTGTGGCTTTCACTGGAAAAACAATAAATAAAAAGAAACGGCAGTAAAACACTAAATCGTGTGGATTTAAATCAGTACACAGCGAGGTTAATAGAGGGGATATAATGTGACTAGTGTGTATTTTCACTCCCTGGTGAGCCTCTGGGCAAAGACACAGTCTTCTCTAGTCTTCTCGGGAAGAGAGACTGGAGCCATAAAGGTGTCTGTATATACGAGTGTTTGGGATGGGAAGGTAGGGGGGGTGCGGCAGGACAGAGGTGTGTATTTGAGTACCGTGTGTCTGCACGTGTGCGTAAATGCTTGTTAGGACGCGTGTGTACATCGGTGTGTGTTTGGAAAGTCCTCAGGGCGATCATTTTTGGTTAGTCCCGGGAGGGCTGTGGTTGTGGAGGGGAAAAACTCTTGCACTGTTGGGCCTGAACATAACTGGGTAATCTTTGGCATGATGCTGGGAAATAGGTGGGTTAGGAGGGAGAGCTCAGAGGTGGTCTCTGGCTCAACACACACACACACACACACACACACACACACACACATACAATTCCTGAGGCCCAGGTGGGGGCGCTCAACACCATATCTGTGGTCACTTTTGGCCTATTTCCTTACACTGCCAGGAATTCCTCTCTTCCGACCTCACTCTTTACACCCCCTTTCCTCCTTTCATCCACTTGCCTGCTTTATTTTCATTAAAAGCATGCATGCCTCCCCTTATCTTAAGTCACGTTTCCTTCAAGTCTACCCATGACTTTTGTTTTTCTCCCTCATTGCCTCTGTTCTTTCCTCTTCACCTCACCTCCTCGGACACTCGTTCAGTACCTGCGTACGGCCTGGGGAGTCTCTCCGATGATGAAGGTGGTGTGTCTGGTGTGGTGCACACTCTTGCCGACGAAGGTGACCGGATGGTCCACACTGGGCTTCTGCGGTCCGACAGGAGGGGGGCAAGGCGGACTGTCTGGTGGGCTCGCCGACAAGCTCTGGTACGATCAAACAAGAGATTTTTTTCATCATGCCACATGATTACACTTTAAAAACCAAGGCAGGCTTATGTTTGGATGTTAACACGCTTTGAATATAGATAACCTGCACTGCTGCAGTACGTGTTTACATCCACTCTCACTCACAGTGAGCATGTGTGTCTGATACAGCGTTGGCAAGCCTTATTCTGCATGCTTTGGTAGAAAACAGGCCTAAATGTCACAGTTTACGGCGAAGTCTGTGGAATATTAGATGAGTAATCCTGTCATGGTTTCCAAAAACACATATTCCTGTTAAAGCTCTTCAAATGTAATTCGATTTATCTAATCTAATTTGAGATGGCGAGATACAACAGCAATCTCGTATATTTGAAGAACCACTGAACCAGACCGACGTTACGGCGGTATGTACCTCTTGGGTGCCTAGAAGGCGATTGGCCAGCAGCTGAGAGTACATCTTGCGCTCAAACACGTCTCGTACAGCAGCTCTGCTGATCCTCTCCTCTGCTTTGCTCCCGCCCACCACGCGCTGGTTAGAGTGGGTGTACGCCACCTCCTGTACACCCCCTTCAAACCGAAATAGACATCATTAATGTTAAAATTCATGATAAAATGTATTGGCATATAAAAAAATAGGTGTTGAAGAATAGGTTTCTCACCTAGCACACTGTCGATAGTTCCATCCTTTCCTTTGGACGCAGGGGACGTCTGACTTTTTAGATGTGTAAATGAAACAGCTTTGGGCATCCCTGCTTCTCTCTCCGTCCTGTCGGTCGATGCGGCTCTTCGCTCTCCTTTTGCCGACTCAACTCTGGATCTTTCTGTCTGTGGCGATGTGAAGTGACATCCAGTAGATCTCCCTTTCTTAACAGGAGTGTGTTCATCTTCCGAAGACGTGAATGTCTCTATGTCTTCTGTGCATTTGGATCTGGCCTTGTCCCTAACACTCGCACTTTGCCTCTCTCTCCCACGGTGACCTCCTCTACCATGTGAATTTAATACAGGGTCCCTCTTGGGCCACGTCTTTGCCTCTATGTCCAAGTCCTCAGATTCATCCGAGTAGCCCTCAAAGCGGCGCACTTTCGGAACTGGAGTTTTGAGCTTGTTGGGTTTCTTTTTGTCCGGTGAGGAATTTTCATCGCTTTCCTCATCCAGTGTAGTTTTCTTATTTGTCCACCCTTTCAGGCCCAGTCTCTTTCTTCCAGCATCATCACTTTGTTTTAACAGAGGAAAACTCTCTTGTCTCCTTTTATCTCCATCCTCCCTGTCTTCTCTGACTGAACCGCTAGAGATGTCCCACGTTTTTGGTCCCAATTTAGGGAGACAGATTGCACCATTTCTAGTACTGGAGTTCTTGCAGATGCCAGAGGAGGTACTCTCCATCTTTTGATCCTCAGCATCTTCCTCGGAGGGGCTTTCATCGACACCCGGACTACTGTCTCCTTCTGCTAACTCTGGTTTCTCTTTGACCCTTTCGAGGAGCCTGGAGAAACCGTGCTGGAGGAGACTCATTCGACCAGGACCAGTGGCAGCACTCCCACCCATGTTGCCATCCACCGCACTGGGGCTTGACGCCTTCCTCTTAAGACCCTGCTCATCCTCATCCTCTTCACTTCCACTGCTGAAGTCCAACACCCCTCTGGGGACCTTCGATGCACCTCTTTTCTCCTTGGCTGGTTCTTTATCCGGTACCGGGCCGTCTGTAGGCGGAGAGTCTCCAGGTTCCTTAAATAAAAAGGGTAAGAAAAGCAGCTAAAGAAAAGTAGCGACAGATTGCATAGATAGCGGGACAAATGGGCTACACATTCCCTTGTTTGTGCCATCTTTCAGTGGACCAGCCCATGTGAGATTATATTGTGTAGTACAAAACAGATGTTCGTAACAATAAATCATAATAAAAATCAACGTGACATGCCCCCCCCCCCATCACGGAGTAACAAGAATAAAACATCATGACATTTCCTGGAGTTATATGAATGGGCCTTTATGGGAACGACCACCAACTGTGATTCTAATTTCACAAAAATCTGCCAACTAGATGACTCTTCCCCAGTTCTGCTGCACTAGTGTGCGCGTTGGTGCTTACACGCCTCGAGCCTTTCCCTGTGCGTGTTAAGGCACCCCAGTGTATTCTGTATTTTTGAAAGAATCTGAAAGGCCTCAGTGGAGCAGCAGCCCTGTAAAAAAAAAAGGGCCGAGCTGGGAACGGGATGATAAGGGGTATCACTGTGTAAATAAATAGCTGCAAAGCAGAAGATTGGCGTCAGTGTGGTCTGCTCCTTCCATTAGGACAGATCAGTAATTACACCCAGCTGTTTCACACAGCAGCAGAGAGAGAACCTCATCCTTCAAGTTCTGCTAAAATACAAAGAATTGAGTGTAAAAATGTTAGGCCTTAAAATGATACTCCACCCAAAATCTATTGCATTGTGTTTTTGTTGTTTTGGAAGAGTATTAAATACTAACAACCAGAGCTGCCATCTGTAGGTTTCACACCGACAAGAAAACTAGTAGCAGTGGTCAGCCAGTTGCAATAGATACCAATTGTTTCATGTATTAATGGCAAAAAAGCATTCAAAAGCTCCATAGAAATTTTTAAAGATACTATGCTCAATATGCTGCAAACACTCACTTTAGGCATATACTACTACTTAAAGGGAGCTTTAAAGTCTGAGGGTGATGATACTGTGACATAAAGACAGAGTATTGAGCTATATGCTGAAGATATGGCGACTAAAACAGGAGTGGTTTTAGAGATTTACGTTGTTTTTTTACTTTTTCCTACTATAAAAAAAAAACAGCCCCATATGAATCTATTGTAACTGCCTGAACTCAAGCTGACCACAACTGCTGTAAGGAAACTACAAACTTTTTACAGCCACCTTTAAAAGCCTCCAGCAGCGCGAGTATGCGATACTGACGAGGAAGGTTTTGGGCCAGATTCTCACTTTCTCCATGTTCTTCCTGTAAGTGACATAATTCACCTAATTTTGACAATTTTGTCATAGTAGAAGCATTTTTCCTCATAAATGGGACGTTTTGAAATAAACCAGAAAATGACAAGACAAAGAAGAATGGAGGAAGCAATAAAGAAAAGCGTTCGAGCTCAAGCGGAAAAAGTTTGAAATGAGATTGCGTGAGTCGGTTGACTGACGGACAGGAAGGTCCCTGTTTGAGGTATCTACTCGTTCACATGGGAAAGGGAGGAGGAGTGGGTCGCCCAGGGGGAGACGGCGGAGTGAGCGATGGGAAGATGAGTGCCCTTATGTTCTGGGTCTCTGAGAACAGCAGAGCTACTCACGCTAACTGCCTTCGTCTCCTCCTCCTTCTCTTCGCCCATGTGTGTGCTGCTGGTCATCACACCGGCCTCCACTCGTCCTTCTCGCTGAAAGTGAGACACACATTTATCAAAACATATCATTGTACAATAAAATCAATTGAATTATCTTACAATCATCAACTAAATACTTTATTACATTATAGTTTTATTACCAGCACATGATATTTTGAGATGTTCTGATACTCAAAAACAACAGTAAGTGCAACATGCCTCTCTCTAATTCCTATATCAGAACAAAAATACTTAGAGTTAAGGGTGTCCATTACTACACTACACATTACTACTGCCACATGACCACATAGGAGTAATTTCTTGACTGTTTTGTGAGACCTTGCCTTGTGACTGGGGACATGAATCAGCTGGAGGAGGTGAGTTCAGACAGTAGAACACAGTAGAACACACCATCAAGCAAGCAAACAAACAAACAAACAGTAAAAGGCGTGCAGGCTATCTAACCTCTAGTATCTTGCGGGTGAGGCATGTCCCTTTGGTCTGCAGCCTAAAGAGGTTTTTGATCCCAAACAGCTCCCCCTTGTGGACGCCATGCCCTCGCACTGCCTCAAAGTACCGCCGCGAACTCTCCTTGTCCACGACTGAGCATTGCAATTGCTGGAGGACGGGAAAGGAGGCGCAGAAAAAGTACATTACTGACAGAGATACTGACACAGAGCACTGCGCTGATATTACAAAGCACTGGTAGCAATTCAGTATTTTCCCCCCATATTATCTGATTTGTGTGCGTGGTACCTGTTTGTAAACTTGTCTGAGGTAGATAATCTCCTCCACAGTCCCCAATGAGATCAGCCTGAGAACAGTCACGTCCCTGCACTGGCCAATACGATATGCCCTGAACACAGACAGGCATCGTGCATACAAATAGTAAAAAACCTATATGCTTGCATGTGAATATGACTAGGTACGCTTTACTGGCCAGTTGAGAGAAGCAGCAACAGAATAAAATACATTGTAAAGTCAAGACATGGCCAATAACCTACCTGTCAATAGCTTGGAGGTCATTGGCTGGGTTCCATGTGGGGTCGAAGAGCACAACCACATTGGCCCCAACGAAGTTAAGACCAAGACCGCCCGCCCTGATGGAACAAAGAGCCCGTTATCTGCAGATTCAAGGTTTAAAATAGGCCCCACTGCTGGTAATGAATAAATATGAAATCTGAGAAAATACTACTCATGTGATTGTTATTGTTTGACTAACATGGTGGAAACCAGGCAGAGGTTGATGTGAGAGGAGCTGTTGAACTCTTTGACAATCTGGAGTCTGTCTTTGGCTTTGGTGGCTCCGTCCAGCCTGCTGTAGTCCAGCCCCTCTGCCATGCAGTAGCTCTCCAGCAGGTCCAGCAGCTGACAGGTCCAAAACACAACAAACAATTAAGGAGGGTTCAAAGCACACGAATCGACCGTGTAAACCGTGTAAACTGACGGCTCTACACGCATCATGTGAATTCACTCATCGTCGAGGTTGAAAGGGATTGTAAACGCTAGACAAACAAATGTAGAGTAAAACTAAACAGAAAATCCCCAGGCCTAGGTATTTATAGATAAACTATACGGGTCAAAACTGCATGGACTCTATGATTACCAAAAAAAGCAAAACATAAGCCACGAAAATATGACCTCATAGCAGCCAGAAATGTTATCATACTGTCTCTGGTGACAGCAACCATTAGACTCTGCAGAGTCTAATTGTCTTTAAAACTCCAATAGCCCTTACTTATGAACCCAAAGGCTTATTAATCTGTGTTTCAGAAGAAAACCGTGCATCCTGCTACTATTCAAGCCTGTTGCTGTGTTGAAAGGCTGAGTGGATAAGACTGGGTGTAAAGCTCAGTACAGACCAAAGATTCGCGGCGAGACGAAATAACGTTAGACCATTGCAGTGAAACACACAAACATTCTGATTTCAATAAACACAGCTCTCACCTTGGTTGAGAGAGAAAAAATAAGCACTTTGTCTCTCCTTTGCAGGTAAAATTTCAGCAGCTTCTGCAAAACCTGAAAGGAACACAGATTTGTTCAACCCCCTCTGAAACGGCCAATGACGAGCAGGTGACCGAGCCTTTGTTCCCGAATTGTACCTTCATCTTTCCACTGTATATCGGGTCCGACAACGCTTCGAATGCTTTGTCTTTGCATCTCTGCACAAAGTCTGGAAACTTCTGGAATACCTTCGCACAGATGGCACCCACGTACTTCTCCTGGGAGACACAAAATAGTTGTTACAGTGAACCAACTCCAGCACTAGAAGGTGTGACCTCAGTCTGTAAAAAACTGTCCAGGAGATATCTCTAATGAACCAGTGTAGTAGATCGGTTATAGGGGTACGATATCTTTAATGAACCAGTGTAGTAGATCGGTTATAGGGGTACGATATCTCTAATGAACCAGTGTAGTAGATCGGTTGTAGGGGTACGATATCTCTAATGAACCAGTGTAGTAGATCGGTTGTAGGGGTACGATATCTCTAATGAACCAGTGTAGTAGATCGGTTATAGGGGTACGATATCTCTAATGAACCAGTGTAGTAGATCGGTTGTAGGGGTACGATATCTCTAATGAACCAGTGTAGTAGATCGGTTATAGGGGTACGATACCTCTAATGAACCAGTGTAGTAGATCGGTTGTAGGGCTACGATATCTCTAATGAACCAGTGTAGTATATCGGTTGTAGGGGTACGATATCTCTAATGAACGAGTGTAGTAGATCGGTTGTAGGGGTACGATATCTCTAATGAACCAGTGTAGTAGATCGGTTGTAGGGGTACGATATCTCTAATGAACCAGTGTAGTATATCGGTTGTAGGGGTACGATATCTCTAATGAACCAGTGTAGTAGATCGGTTGTAGGGGTACGATATCTCTAATGAACCAGTGTAGTAGATCGGTTGTAGGGGTACGATATCTCTAATGAACCAGTGTAGTAGATCGGTTCTGGAGTACGATATCTCTAATGAACCAGTGTAGTAGATCGGTTGTAGGGGTACGATATCTCTAATGAACCAGTGTAGTAGATCGGTTGTAGGGGTACGATATCTCTAATGAACCAGTGTAGTAGATCGGTTGTAGGGGTACGATATCTCTAATGAACCAGTGTAGTAGATCGGTTGTAGGGGTACGATATCTCTAATGAACCAGTGTAGTAGATCGGTTATAGGGGTACGATATCTCTAATGAACCAGTGTAGTATATCGGTTGTAGGGGTACGATATCTCTAATGAACCAGTGTAGTAGATCGGTTATAGGGGTACGATATCTCTAATGAACCAGTGTAGTAGATCGGTTGTAGGGGTACGATATCTCTAATGAACCAGTGTAGTAGATCGGTTATAGGGGTACCTGTTTCTTGGTGGAGCCTGCAGTGGACTGAAGCAGGGCTGCATGGTTGGCAACCTTCCTCAATATGGCCAAGTAACTGAAGTACAGCCCCTTCATTTGCGTACCTTCCGCGTTTCTCTGCAATAAAAGAAACCGATATTATTTAAGGGCTTAGTCTTTAACTATTTCAACCATATGAAAGTTTTCCATGAATGTAATTCAAATGCCAAGTTAAAAGGGTCAGTTGGACGATGGTAACGGGTAAATGTTGCGTTTTGAATTGCAGAACACTGCATCTAAAAAGTAGAATGAGTTAGCGTCGCTTAGATACTGAAGGGCCAGTTCACCTGAATCACATAGAGAAATATTTTGTCTGATTTAGGGATCATATGGGTCAATTATGAGATGGATTTCACTCATTTATTTGGAAAACGACTCAACCCTTACGAACTTAAACCCATTACAATTCACGCGACGGTGAAAGCGGTGCACTGACTTCGTAGCAGCAGCTTCCGCGGGTGCGTCCGCTTTGACAGTCACATTTCTCTGAAGTCCTCAGTATCAATGTCACATCTTCAGTGTCCAGCACCGTCTGATACACAGTCTGCTGGAAGTCTGTCAGAGAGCAATACACCACCTGGGAGAAAACACAACATCACAGAGTTTCTTTTGAGTGTTGCTTTCAGACGTCATAGAAATTAATCTGGATATTTGTGATGATGGATTGTTGTCGTGTAGATGGTGAATGATGTTTCCAGAGAAGTCCGGTTTGACTTCAACAATCTTACCCTGTCATCCTTCTTTGGCAGCTGTTCCCTGATGAGAGCTTTAGTCCTTCTGAGGAAACAATGGGAAATCTTCTTCACCAGGGCCCTGACAGTCTTCCTCCCTGTAGCTAGGGCACGCTTGGTTGCACTGTGCCTCTGCCCTTGCTCGATCGGATCTGAAAACTCATTCTTGAAATTTCCTAAGCTGCCGAGACAACCAGGTAAGGCCCTAAATAGAAAGAAAAAGTATTTAAAAGCAAAAAAAAAAAAGCTATTTTCAGCAATCACATCACCTCCTCAACAGGGAACAAAATGACTGAAATGTGCTTTCAACTACGCAAATGACAAAATGTGTTGTAACATAAAAGTCTCTTAACCTACCAGTCCATGACACACCACAGCTCCTCAAGGTTGTTCTGTAAGACGGTGCCAGTGAGGCCAACTCTGACCTGATGAAAATAGAAGTGCAAAGCTACCATCAAAAGCATGGCCCGTGCTAAGCTAAGCTAACTATGTTTTAGCAGCTCATCGCGATTGTGATGCAATTCAATCTACTGCCAATGAAGCAGAGACGAGGAGACCGCCTGAGAGAAGACTTAGAGTCGAGTTAAACGACACAAACAAAAAGCTCTCTAACCTTACATTTCAGATCCTTCATGGCCTGAGTGATCTGAGAGTTTGGATTTTTTATCTTGTGGGCCTCATCCACAACCACAACAGACCAGTCTATGCTGCAAAAGAGAGGGCAAAGGTATGTTTTAGTCACAGAAAAAGAATACTATGGCAAAAACTAATTCATCACATATTTCAGAAATGCATTAAATATATAAAAAAAAAAAACATGTAATTTATTATGTTTGATGCGTATGTGTGTGTCGAGCATGGTTCCTACTTATTAAACTGATCCAGACAAAGGCGCAGAGTTTCATAGGTAGTGAGAGCGATCTCGATGCGCCCCTTCTTGATGCGAGCCAGCTCCTCCTCTTTCCTCAGCCCGTGGACCACCACACACTGGAAGTGGCCCCATGTGTCCAGCTCATCTTTCCAGTTATAAAGCACCGACAGCGGGGCCACAATGAGGAACACCTAGACCAGATCATGTAAATACCCAATTTGTGAGGATGAAAAATCAATACTTTTGATAATAATAATAATTTTTTATGATTCATGAACTGTCCATTTGTAACTAGCTTATTTCAATACCCACTTTTTGGGGTTTACTTTGCTTGGAGGACATCTGACTCTGCAGAAACTGTGGCCTGTTGTTCTCGATGTCCTCCCATGTGCCTGTTTTGTGCAATACAGCAGCAAGGAAACCAATGACCTGAGACAAAATCATAGAGGTGGAGAGACAGGCATGTGAGAAAAGCATGCAGACATGATTTAAACAATTCTGAACATAGACGTGCAGCTAATGCACTTTGTACCTGGACAGTTTTTCCCAGGCCCATGTCGTCCCCCAGGATACAACCTCTGGAACAGATGTAGTTGTTGTAAATGAACCTGATACCGTCTCTCTGGTATTCCCTCAGGTATCTGTTGATGGTGTAGGGGACTCTGTCCCCATCAACATCGCTTAACTGTAAGGGGACACATAGCCTGGTGTCTGTGACGCTGCTGGGAAACAAAGGTTTCTCCTGGGTGAAGTGATTGGCGCCTGGTCTCGTGAGTTTCGAGACGGGTACAGCTTCCTCCTCTCCTGCATCTTTCCTATGGTCAGTGAATACCACCCAAGCTGTGGTTTCACTATCATGAGAGGTGGAGGTTAGTCTCTTAATGGTGGTTTCTCGCAGGGAGCCATCTCTCGGGTCAGGAGCCAGACAAGTCTCACCTTCACGCCATGTTGCTATAAAGTAAGAACAATTATTATTTAACTGTTCTTAGTAATATATCTGTTAAAATGTACTTGTACAGATAGTTTGGATATTACTGGGGTGTGTTTAAGGCAGCATTAGTGTGATTTTTAAGTGGGTATAGTTATAATAGACAGGAAAGACGTAGCAAAACATCTCTACAAAATAAAATACCATCTTTTCATGAAGGGATTGGGGATGCATTTTCCTACCATTATATTCTCTAACGTTACAATAGACTATGAAACTTATAGTATTCTAGTTTATCCCATCTAAACACTTGTGTGTCCTATCGATTGAACCAGTCTTATGACTGAAGAGTGACTAAGTTGTTGTCCCTGGTGGAAATATGGCTAATTATTAGCTAGCAGCAGAGGCTTTCAGCAGCCTTAGAGTTGTGTAAACCAGTGTCCAGCTGAAATGTAAACAGGTAAAAACATGCATTTCAAACCTTTGACAGCTGCAGAAGATGAAGCCATGTCCTGCCTCCTCTTCTTCGTGTGGAGGAAAAAGTCACTGTAGCATGCTAGCTAGCTTCATTAGCCTAACTTAGCTAACCTATTGAGCAAAAAGACAGGACGGCGACAAATGTTGAACGAGAAACCGAGTGTGGCTTTTACTTTATCATCCGTTTAAGTTCATTCATTTGCCGAAAAGGCACAGGTAGAGCATAGCCTCTGTATAAGAGGGAGACAGACACAGCAGGAGCAGCTGCAGTTCCACTGCTGCTTGCTGAATGTTTATCTATTTTAACAACGAGTAACGCACTTTCGACGCATTTCCTCGATTTCAAATCGACAATTTAACGTTAAATGTCTACTCTAAAAATGACTAATCACGTTAAAAATATTTTTTACATATTTAACGTCTGTGTCAGTCGTTTTCTTCCCCTTAACAATTATTTCCGTTAAACAATCCCAACGTCAGGAATTGTGATGAAAGTGCTGGATAGAATCTAAATTATCCTTTTTTTGATGGAAATAATAATAAAGTTGATTCACTAAGAACAATAGTTACAATAAAATTTGAGGAGCAGCGAGTAACCAATTTAGACTAGGCCTATATATACATAAATACAATTATATGTGGATGTATTTCTGCTGCTCACAGTACTTTAAAGGTTTATGCTGCACATTCATAATGTGCCATTATGTACGAAATGGGCCTACATGCAAATTGTAAAATGTAATCATCCTATGCAGGCTATTTCATAATAATATACCTGCGCTATCGTAATGTCATGTGCACTTACTGTTTGGAACAATACTGTTACTCACATGCTTATTTTTATTCTGTATTATACTTTTTATACATTAAATGGCTTCTATTATTTAAACCATTTATATTTAATTAATATAGTCTTACATAGTGCCTTACTGTCGCATTGATTGCCTAGTGGCTACCGGATTTGACTGAGCACTGACACCGAAGACAGTCTTATAAGGTAAACACAACAGCATCATCCTATCAACCAATATTGCTCAGCAGTCAAGAGAATAACACGCTGACAGAAGGTGAAAGAAAGGAAGTAATTCAGTATGAAAGACCCGAGACTTGGTGGTCTGAAGAAATACAGAAAAAGCAAGGTGAAGATGTGTGTTTATTTGTCCTTTGGGGTGGACGTGATGGCCATCAGTGACTTTAAGGTTGTCTGTTGCTATGCAGAACAGTCAGTGTAAACACACAGTAACACCGTCTCAGTTCTCCATCCCCGATTTGACTTTCCCTAAACGTTGGCCGTGGCTCTGCAGATGAGGCACAACTGGGTCCGCTTCTCGCCATGGTACACTGCCATACAAAAATGTAATTTTTTGTTCCTGTTTTCTCAACACTGAGAATTTATAGGGCAGCTGCCGCAGATGTTCTCATAAAGAAAGCCCAAACACTGATGTCAAATGGTTTACATACTGCACTGGATCTCACACAGGCCTTCTCTGGCCTCATTTACAATAATACATTACCGCTCAAGCAGATAGAGTTGGGATAAATAGATCATTGGCTGCAGATAAGAAGTTCTCAACAACAGCCTTTTCTCACAGATGACTAGTTGGATTTGTTGGGTGATTTCGTAAAGTGGGCTGTTTTCGACTTTGGTTTGATTTTCTGAAATTAAGTGTTGGTTTGGTTGCTTGCAGGGTCTAATATGTCCCATTTTAGGAAAAATGTTTAATTCATGATGTGACACAATGGCTCTTAGCACTCCAGCTAATAACCTTTGAAAGAAAACCTAGAATTTAACCACAACTGAATTAATTTTCCCTGCCGTGGTCCAAATGTAAAAATCTCTTTCTCTTTCATCTTTTGATGTATTATTGATGTACCGGTATATAGAATTTTAATGTTGTCAAAGTGGAGCTGTTTTTTACTAATTTATATACCGTTGGTTAGTTTAATCTCAAATGCATCATATTTCATCTGTAGATTTGTTTTCTAAAGAATGTAGCGCTGTAAAAAGTGCAATATGTCCGCTGAAATGTGGTGGATTATGAGTATTAAGAAACATGAAATAGAAAAAAAACTCAAGTAAAATACAATTACTTCACGTTTGTCTTAAGCAGCCTCCATGCTCCAGTTATTTGTCACCACGGTTATTCAGTAATGGTTGTGTTCATAACACAGCTATGTCAGCTTTGTGGTTATTTGAGGGGCCTCTTTAAGTAAGGTCAACTTCATCCCTTTTTATTCCTAATCTTTACAAACTGAAAGGGAACTGTTTCCTATTTCATTCTAATCGGGTCAGGAGGGTGCATTCTCTTGCATCCACCATGACATTTCTCCACTGGCTTTCCTGAGACCCACCTGGGTTGATTTAAATAAACTTATTTCTTTGGAAAGAAGCCACACAGCTTTCATCTTTATCTGATTAATTTGGCTGAATCAAGGTTTGAATAGAATGAAACATGGTGTTTGCTAAACTTCTGTTGTTGGTCTTAATCAGTGGTTGGAGAGGAAGACCTGAATGGAGGTCTTGTCCAGCTCTCGGGAGCTTGGGAAATACTCCATCTGTGTTCCACCAACTCTCTCTCTCATGAGTCAGAGGGCCCGCTACGGGCCAAAAGCAATTACCACCATGCCAAAAATGACAGTTTCAGCTTCATATAAGCATTGATTGCAGAGATGGAAAAATTAGGTTGATAATTCAAGCTTTCTTTCCTCTTTTTTTTCATTTGTCTTCACTCGCTTGCTTTCCTATCCAGTTCAATAATGAATTCATGGTGTGAGTGTGTCTCCACTTAAAGAAACTGAAAACAGTTGGATTAATATGACGTTACATGTCTAAGATCAACATATCACACATGGTTTTTAATAAAAAAAGGACTGAATCATATTGGTTATGATGTTTTGGCTACTTTTTCCGCCTCTCATCGCTTGCCACCTAACTTGACTACAGTAGTTGGGACATTGTTATATTAAAAACAGTTGCATTTGATAAAATCCAATGATTTTTTGATATGAATGTATGTTACTCTATGACACATTTGTGTTACTGCACAGAATGGCTGCAAGTTGTTTTTTATTTAATTTTGTGATAAGGCTTTTTGGCATTGCCTTCCTTTTTTAACAATTAAATAGTCGTTTGACATAATAGCATTGTTTGTGTCCCAGACTTGTTGACATGATGACATCTCTAGAGATTGGACCAGTCCAAGTCTATTTTTTTTTTTGTCTTCGTCTTATTTATCATCCATCCGAAGCCCATTCCAGGGATTCCGAAAGTGGGGCTCGTCACCCTAAATTGTGTCTATTCAGCAAAGCTGGAGACACTGCAGTGCTTTTTAATTAAGTTTTTCGAAACTTTGAATCTCTTCCAAACATGTTTGACCAGCATCTAGTTTTTTTTCTTACCCCGCACCTCTTGCTGTCATACGCTCTTTCTTGTTCTCTATTTCTAAGGTATTCTCACAAGGCCTAATTAAATGAAAACCTCTGAGCACTGATGGTTGAATTCACTCTATATGACGCAGAGCTCTGAACTACAAGTGATGAAATGGGGACCAGAGAGAAACCACTTGCTTGTTCTTCTTTTCTGGCACTTGTTACTGTGCCACCTGTGCTTGGGGAATCCTGCCCCTGTTCACCACGTTGGGGCCACAGACAGCCGCGGTGGCACAACTGATTCCTCTCAGTGAGTTGATACGCAACGTAGAAGCCTCTGATGACCCGAATTTGATGGCTTGTCCCTTTTGTCCTGCAGTGAGATGGAAAAATCTGTAGAGCAACATATTTACGGTCAAACCGACCCTCATTACACTGCAACGCCGTAAAGGAGCCTTTTGTTCGTCTACTTTGGCCGCATTAAGTACATCAACCAGTCCTGTGCATGTGTACGCATGTGTGCATATGATGGGTGCATCCTTGTGTTTGTGTGTTCTCCACAAGCCCTTTAAAACAGCTGATTAAAATTGCTGACAATGAGTGTTTGACCACGGGACAGAAATGCAACTGGAAGAGGGAACAGCCTCTGATTTTACTCCATTCTGGTCACAGCCACCCTCCTCCTGCCAGGCATGGCGGACGGGCACAAAGTGCTTGGTCTTGGAATGAAATATCTGGCCGCCAGACAATATTTCCCCCTCTTCCACTCTTCTGAACCACCCCTAACCAAACATGAACACCGACAGGGACTCAAAGAGCTGCATGACTGCACGTCCCAACAATGAGGCCACACAAAAAGCACCAACTCAGCAGAACTGGACGTCCGTTTCTCAGGCCGTTTAAGCATGCAATTATGTTCCCCTCCACTCCCCACTTCACAATCAGGATCGAGGGAGTACAACGTGGTGTCTGTAGTAGTTCACTTCCTACAGGGGAGATGTGGAGACAAGGGCACATTGCTGTCTTGATTGGGATGATTTTGTTTGCAGCAGGAGTTGTGTGTGACGAGAGATACAAGTTGAATGGGGCACTTGTGTGTGTGGGTGAATATGTGAGATTGCTATGTGTTTGTGTGGTTGGGAGATCACATTTGAATGTGACCCTACAACTTCATGCATAGGTGTCTGTGCTTAAGGAAAAATCCCAGAATAATAGTCTGAAGGATGATGATACCACTGGTACTGTATGTATAATCATTTTACGTGTGTGTGTGTGTGTGTGTGTGTGTGTGTGTGTGTGTGTGTGTGTGTGTGTGTGTGTGTGTGTGTGTGTGTGTGTGTGTGTGTGTGTGTGTGTGTGTGTGCATACGCATACGTGTGTCAGTGTTTTATGGGATGTTATCCAGTGGGGAGCAGTCCTGCTGAGGGCTCGGCCATGCGTCCATGCATGTAGCGCGCACACATTCACCATATGGGGTCCAGAGGGGCTTGCAGAGCCAGGCCAAGCCATGCGTATGGACCATTTAGCACACATTGCTTTCTCCTTCATGGCTGCACTGCACTCCCCCTTGTACACAAGTCAGGGCTGGAAAACTTCACAGTGAATCACAAAGAAGGGCCCCACAAGGCACAGAGGATCTAACTCGAAGGATATACAGATCTCTATTCATTGGCATATTTGTCCATTTTTCCATTTTCCTTTATGTCCTTTCTTTGATACTGTGGGATATCATCTATCTAAATCTGTCAGTGCTACTGCAGTGTGTGGTGTGCCCTGTCAAAGTAGACTATTGTGACATACAACCATAAACCCTGTTAACAAAAGTATGGCTTCTGAATAGTATGTAGTAATGTGTTTTTTTTATTCTAGCTTTCTCGCTGGAAACGATGCTTCTACTTCTGTTGGACACCTTGTTGGGCCACGGCACCTCGCAGCGTTGACGTCACTGGACACATCAAACTCATATAACGCCATCTTGGATTTTGTCCGCCACCATCTTGTTTTTTTGCAGACAGTGAACGGAAGTGACCATTTTTGCGTAGGAGTGACGTAGCGACGGCTCTGGTAGCGGTAGCGACCTATCAATTACGAGGAAGTTACGCCTAAAGCATTTCCTGCTGTATGGTCTATTTTACTCTAAATGGGACCATGATATACTAAATGATCATCATGCTGTATTGAAAAAGACTTGAAACTAGCGATTGAGACCATAAACTCATGTCCACAATGTTTACTGAGGTAATACATCAATGGAGAAGTAGAGTCATTTCCTCATAGACTTCTATACAATCTGACTTCTTTTTGCGACCAGAGGAGTTGTCCCCTGATGGCCATTAGAGAGAATGCAAGTTTAAGGCACTTCTGCATTGGCTTCACTTTTCATTAGCCAAGGTTTTGGTTTTGATTAGAACATGCTTATTTGTTGAAAATGTTTGTTTCCGTCTGAATACACCTGTATTCACCCTCTGTCTGAAATGCTCTATTTTTGCACGTTTCAACGGAATTGCATTGTTCGGCAACAGTTTGGGTCCATTTTTACTTCCTGTCAGCTGATGTAATTCAGATACACAGCAACCGGAAATAAAATGTGACACTATTTTAAAAGCACAGTTTGTGAATACAGGCTGTGTGTATTTCTTCATGGTTGCGCGTTTCGATACTTTCCTAGTATTCATAAAGCACTTAGCCCTGCTTGATAATATGAAAGACATGAAAATCTCATTTTCTCCAACATGGGACCTTTATTATAACTTGGGGACCTTGGTTACAGCTCCCACTTGTGCTGACCTATAGAGTCACAATGCCCAGTGGTCTAATATTAAGAGTAACCCAGAACATCCCTTCCCCTCTCCTTCCATCTATCTCCCCCGTCCTCTCCATATCCTCCCTCCATTTATTCATCCCTCCCTCCCTCTCAATGTCTGTCTGTGTGTGGTCTGGAGACACTGTAATTCCCCAGCTCACACACAGTGCCACCCAACACGACGCTCAGGCCTCCTTATCCACAATATCAACTACCATGTCAGACCAACCGGGTCAAGGCCACTTATGCCTTTATACTTCCTCATAAGGGATAAATTAACTCTTTCCACACGCATAGCAAGACAATATGTAACCACTTTGAGATTCGATAACTGTTAACTTATGTATTCACCCATTCTGAAACTCTATCTTCAAGTGGTTTGTGGCTGTGTGATTATTGACTGTGGATTGCAGTAGCCTCAGAGATGCTGTTGAAATCAGGGAATAACCCACACCAGTGGTTCTCAACTGTCTGACGGACCCGCACAGTCCTGTCAGATGAGTTCAAGTACCTCTCTGTCCAAACAACCCATCATGTTACATAATGGCTGGATTTTTAATGGCTTTCTGATTATATTTAACACTGTCATGAAAGTGGATACAGTTGAATTGTCAATGAAGTGCTTTGGTCATGTTTGCAAACTTGGATCGGCAGAGGTTGGACTGTTTTTTTTAGCAAACTTTTTAAACCGTTCATTCATTTAGCTACCGGTTTCCACTATCTATTATTCCCTTCTACTACCCTAATCACTGCACTATACCTTTGAAATTCTGAAGGACAGTTGTTGATTCTCTACCTTGATTTTTCACTCACGGGCCGCCACTAGAGGGAATTGCTTCAACAAATCCCACCTCATGTGACTCGCGCTTTTCTTTCCTTCTCCTCGCTTAATCAATACAAAATGCACACTGTGTTTGCACATCCTGTCCCTCACCTGGATGCTATACACAAGTGACTACTTGTCCCAATCACACACACTGGTGACAGAGAGGGATTAATCTCATTCAGCTCTGAGGCCCTGGGAACAGCGGAGGCGTTGAAAAATAAAGCCTTTACTCCCCATGTCTTGGCCTGGCCGGCTGGGTGGTCTCGCAGGCATAAATATCATACTAAGTGACCATCCTCTCTACAGTTCACATTCAAACAAACAGAGGGGCAGAACACACTGATAGAAAGGAGATAGAGACACGGCGCAGAAGCGGGCACACAATCTTTACTCTGCCTCGGTCAGGCTGGACTGAGAAGAAGTGAAATGTGGAAAGAGAGAGACGGAGTGACCACGTGAAACAGTGGGAATGAGAGACATGAGGCAGGAGAAAAAGAAAGAGAGTCAGGGAGAGATCCTCGCACTGCTCCGTGTGTGGTCTGAAGACCTCCAGGCTTGTTCCGGGGTGAGTGTATGAGTGCTCCCTTCCTGGGCTCTGAGAGGGAAGGGGGGGGGGGGGGGGGGGGGGGGAATAAAAGAAGGAGAAAGAGAGAAGTCTGCAAAAATAAAGGGAATGTTTGCCTTTGCTTGTGTGTGTGTGAGAGCGAATGAGTGAGCTGGCCTTTCATGCGGAATAAGCAAGCAAACACCGGCATGTTTGGCCTGCCGTGGGGAGATTACCGTGTTATTTGCAAATATATCGGCTAGCTGGCCAAACAGAGTGCTTTTCATCGGGCCACCACGCTGCCAGAATGAAGCCTTTTCTCTCTGACATATATATTTTTTTATAAATACTTGTGCACCTGTGTGTATGCTGGTGTTTTCTCTTGGCAAAGGCTGAGGTGAATTTTTCTGTTAAGCAGAATTGTATGATACAACGAATGTTGCATTGTTTTAAATAAACTGAATTCATTGTACCATATGAAGTTATGGATATACGGTTGTCTATTGCACAACATGTGCTTATGAAATGTAATAAGCTGTGAGGATGATCCTTCTCTTTTTCTTAAAATGCACATCCAGGCAAGCACACACACACACACACACAAACATGTAGCTGCTTTTACCGCGTGTACGCACAATCACAAGCACAATGCATATGTACGCTTATACACAAAATATAAGACACCACCCCTCGGACAACCTAATGATCTGCAAGTATAGCAGTATGAGTGCATACACGTATAGCTCACAAACCCAAACAGACTGCACACACCCACATACATCAAACACACACACACACACATACTTGTGCTCAATTAAAATCAACACTCAGTGAGGCCTCAAACCCTGAAACCGTTTCCAGAGAGATGTTGTGCCCCTCCAGTGAAATATGGGCTGCATCTGAGTGTAGGGGACTGCAGAGACCTGGAATGAGAAAGGTCTGGTGCTGAACAGACAGGGTTACATATGAGTCCACTGCTGAGTGCCCCAAATAGCGCCACGTACCGTTTCTTCAAGTAAAGACTCTGATTGGACCCCATCAGTCATCTGTTAGGGTTGAACCAGAGGTTTTTTCCACCTTTAACCTTTGGCGATCATTATTATTTATATCAACTGCTCCATAAGCATTTAGAAGAAGTTGTGATTAAGTCTGCTGCTGAACCTTTTTTTGAAAATGATAAACGCAAAGCATACATGAGTAACAACAACATAAGGGTCAAATAAGCAGGGAGGAAAGGAGGTATGACTGCATGTAAGAATGTCATACAATCCGCTTCATCCGAGCCAGGAGCTTGTCTCTCTGTTTCCCCGTGTGTGGGCGTTCTTGGTTACTGGAGTGGGATCAGTTAATCGTCTTCAATCAACTCTGCTTTAAAGACTCGTCTTCAACTCCACCACGCTGTCAGATCGTAGACTCAGCTACTGAGTTAGTCTCGGTCCAGCCTGTAAAAGTCTCTTGTTTGTTAAAAAGTAGCCTACACTGGCTTCTGGCTCTGTCCCTGCATTCCCCTGACCAAGAGACGCTCTGCACGCCGTTCATAATTAAGTATTGATAATAAATTCTCCATTAACTTCCTCGTAGTGGTAAATGGTTTTGCTTTAGTGTGATTTTGTTTGTATATGTTAGAAATTGGAGCTTCCCCTTAATCTCCCTCTTTAATGCATTTATAGTTCATATTTTCATTTCAAATGATTAGCTTGTTTTGGCAAAAATAACAGCTGATGGGGACTGTGGAATTCTGCAGTCCAAGATGGAGGAAGGTTACTGAGTGACAGTGGCCCAGATGGCAGTCAACTGGTTGGTATAATGCATCTATGCTGGCCAGACCGATTTATGATGCTATATATCGAGAATTGTTTCTGAACCAAGATAAAGGGACATTTTTAAGTGCAGAAAGATGTAAAGGTTAACTGTATGTTGTGAATTTGCTGCCGAGCAGTTCTACATAGAAAGGAAAGATTGGGCATCCGTGTCTGGAAGTGGGAAGTTCTGTGAAATAAGCTTCTGTGGTGACGCTTAATGGAGTTTATGCAATTAAAATAACTTAACCTAATGTTCTTTTTGTATCAGTGAGGTGATTAAGCTTGTAGTTTGAGTCTGTTTTTTAAAAGAACAAACAGATCTGTTCTGTTGTCATTCTGTAAAATGGTGTAAATAATATGAACCAAAATGGTGAGCAGAATTTGGAACGGAAAGCATCAGAGCTGGGTGATTTGTTATTCGGCATCTGGTTTAGGGCTTTAAAGAGTTCATAATGTGCTAGTGTCGCATCTAAAGTATCGCCTTCTTTTTTGGACAGTTTTCGCAGCTCCACCACAAATTAGAGTATTTCTCATGGGTCCGCTTCATAATCAGGGCGATGCACTTGAGGCCCACTTGAGCATTTATCAAATGCAAAAATGCTATACGGCACACATAGACTTCTTTCAACGATGGGTGGATTGAAGCACATTAATCTGACATGCATGCAGAATCCGTTACGATGAGGGCATCTGCGTCCAAACATTGATGTGTTTATCACGAAGGGATTTTTTCTCAGAATCACAGCATGTGTTGAGGTCATCAGCAGCAAGTCCCACATGGCCCGCAGTGCAAGCAGGATGTCCTGTCTGACAGCTAGAAGTAATCAGCTTCATTAGTCACTTTGCCTCGGTTACACACATCTGCAGACGTGCATACACACACCAAAAGCAAAGACACTAGACCCAGGTATGGCTGACTTATGGTCTGGGCCTATACCTTTCCATTTCCCCTTCCCTTCAGACAAAGCCTACTTTCATGTAGTACTTTCAAAGCCTACACATGCTCTATTTATTTTTCAATCCAGAACCAGACCTTCAGCCCTTCTATCCTCCCTCTATTCCTGCAGGCATACAGACCGTGAGATTCTGTGTGCAGGAGCTGTGCACCAAAAAACGCTGTGGCTCAGGGGTGAGAGCGGGTTGTCCTTAAACCACATGTTTGTCGAATCCCCGGCTCCTCCTGTCCGCATGTCGAAGTGTCCCTGGGTGAGACACTGAACCCCAATTTGCTCCGCTGGCGCTCAACAGCAGCCCACTGCTCCTTAAGCTTAGGTTGGGTTAAATGCAGAGGTCAAATGTAATGTATGTACCTGTAAATCTGTTGAGATTGTGCAAAAGTTTTAGTTTAGATAATGATGATTTGTATTTCTATAGTTAGTCAAGCAAGTATTAACTAGAGTGCTAACTGGGTGTCTTTCATTTTCCTTCAGGGCCTCATATTTACTGCAGTAACCCACGGAGATGTACGGACCAGTGACGGGTTAGTGCCTTATCTGGATGGGTGCTGTTGTTCACTTAGCTATAGCTGCTCTTAAAGGTGTATAATACGAGATTGGGTGCATTCCCTCCTATGCCTATGAGTCATACAGGTGTGCCCACATGGGAGACCTTTGTGTGAGTGTGTGTTGAGAGGTCACGTCCCTGTGTTTACCCAACCGACCATCTAACCAGATGCATTCACCATTTGAATCCAGCGTGCAGGAATGTTTATGATACTCTGTTAAATATAATGATGGCTCCGTTTGTCTCCATGAATTAAGGCCTTTCCTATAAACAGAAGAAAAGGAGGGTTCCCCGGGGCATGTTTGGGGCTCTCTCCTTGCAGCACAATGGTTTTTTACACACAGTTCTGGAGAGCTGTAACTGCACTCTGTATATACGCTGGGGCTTCACACTGTCTGCTAAATACAAGCCAGAAACCTTTTCTGACATTCACTGGGTTTTTAATGGGAGACGTTTAAGTTGAAGTTCTGTCCTGTTTCATTTCTCTTTTAAAGGCATAGCTGCGGATCTTTGTGCAGCCATACCTCTGACAATAACAGAAGACGTTAAAACCCCAAAAGTCGCTGTTGTCGTAATGGTACGAACATTTCACTAGAGTATGTGATTTTCTCGACAGATGCATGAACCTCTACGCACTTTCACTGCTGGGAAAATGATGTCGTCGTCATCACTGATGCCACTGAATCCCATTGTCTGACTCCCCTTTAATTTAATTCAAATAACAAATATATTAGGCAACCAAGGCGCAATTTAAGGCATGACGGTTATTTAAAAAACACTCAGCATTTGATGCACATGCATAAAAATTTACTAAAGAAATACAATACTTCAGTTTTAGACATTTTTAAATATAAAAATGTTATATCGCATCACACATGTCTTGCATTATGGGTCCTTGTGATCAATCTGATTGTATAAACTGACACAATAACGCATATTTTACAATATGGTATTTTTTTCCATACTGTATATGAATGAAAGCACCTCCTTCTCCTTCTTCCCCTCTTCAGCTCCTCTCGTCTTTCTTTTTGTGAAACCGCACCATCAGTCAACAGCCGTCGCACTCAACATCTCCTCACCTCTGTTGCTCTCGAAACCGCCAAAATCTCTGACGTAACAATAACGGTGTACAGGTTAAACCACAGGGAGAAGCGGAAACCTGATACAAGTGTTTGAAACGACAGGAAATTGAAAACTACAAGTACCTCTTTGCCAACAGCCACATGCACTTTACTACACATTACACATGGAGTGTAATATGATGTTTAAATGCGGCATTTTGACAGGTGATGATGCTTTTTGTATTCAATCATTTGCTCTACAAAATGACAAGGTCTTTAATCGATCTCGTTTTTTCTCTGGTTACATGCGACAAAACAACTCTGAGGAAACAATGGTGCCTGCTGGGCCCCTCAATCAGAGTCTAGGCCCGGCTCGACCAGAGCCAGATGTGGCTCTCGAGATGCTGATTATGTTTGTCTTGTTTACAAACGCAGCTCAGAGCAGATTCCTCATTTTCTGTCCTTCTTCCCCCTCCTTTCCCTCGGACCTATATACACAGGCTCTCATTCTGACATGAACGGCAAACAAAGAGCATTTTGGTTCTGTCAGAGAAAGGGCTCTGTTTGATAGAAAATGTCGCTCAGGGCCACGGTTTATTGCAACAGTGGTGATGCTTGTGTGAGTCTGCTCATATCGCTTGTTTACTCAGGAGAAAAAGTACAGCAGAACTCTCTGAGTGACAGTTAAGAGATGACAATATTACCCATGATGTCATCCTCTCCCAAGAAGACAAAGACAGACAGAGTATACATAGCATAGTCCTCTCCACTCAGTGGAATTCCCCTAAAAACTCAAATGTCAGCTAATGCTAATGTCTATGTTCTATGTAGTGTCCAATTTTTGTCCCTATGTTTTGTTATTTGATGTGAAATACATTGATACTGTGAAAGTTATATGAGTAGAAGTCTGGCCAGGTGAATATAATGAAGTACACTCTTTACATGAAATATAGGTGGTAACTATGTAGGGATCTGGTGCTTGTCATTATAGGAGAACCCTTTTTGGTTCCTGGTAGAATCTTTTGTAAACGTTCCACCTGGAACCCTTTCAGAGGGTTCCACCTTGAACCCAACATTAAAGTCTGTGAAAGTCTCCATAAGTTTCATCTGGAACCCTTAAGGGCCGGGGATGATGTGGTGCAGAGCGCAACTCACAACGATCATTGTTCACAATCACAGTTTTTGGGGTGGGTATGGACGTTCTCTATAATATTAAACACTTTTGTCTTGGATGAGAAGGGTTCTTGCTGGAACCATTAGTCTCACAAAGAACCCTTGAAAATCCATTTCATCAAAAAAAAAGGGTTTTTTCAGAAGCAAATGGTTCTGGGTAGAACCTCAGCTCTTCTGAAGAACCCGTTTGGAACTCTTATTTCAAAGACATATTTTGCACTAAATGTTGTGTTGCCCTGCTGGGTTACGTCCCATATGATCAGCCCCCACCCGTTCCGCCCACTGTGCCCCCATTTGAGGTCAACCAATATAGCCACCTTTCGCCCCTCACAGTCACTGTGGCAGGAAATGACCTCACGCACAGAAAATGAACCCACATCATCAGACAACAACCCCCTTCACCTAAGGTCAAAGGTCAGGGGAGTCGGAGTGTGTGTGTTTGAAATATGTACGAGGGCAGTCTCTGATCAATTGTCAGTGGTGGACAGTTTGAGTGACTCATGTATTTGTTTGAGCGATTCTGTGGTATGTTCGGCATGTGTGTCTGTCTGTGTGTGTGAGCAAATATGTTTTGTTTTGAAGTGTGTGTGTGTGTGTGTGTGTGTGTGTGTCCGTTTGGGCAGGTGGAGACTTAAGTACACTTTTGATCATTTGTCTCTATGTTGTGTGTGTGTGTGTGTGTGTGTGTGTGTGTGTGTGTGTGTGTCTTGGGGGGCACCAGAAGAAGTGTCTATGGGTTTTGTGAGTGTGATTAGGCCTTCTTGGGTTTCCTTTAAAGTCATGCATGACCTCTTTTGGAATGACCATTCAAAACAATGACGGAGTGAGGCCACTTCCTTCATTCAGATGTTTCGAGTGTTACTGGAAGACCCCATCCTCAGAGCGGATGTGCCCTGTTTTTTCCTCCCCTCTCTTTCGGTTGCTCGTGGGTCTAGATCAATGGATAAATGTCTAGTAGCTCACCAATGTCCAATGTCCATTAAAAAAACTGGCAATTTAAGGAGTTTGTAATTATTAGCAATTACTCAGACTTGTCCCAAATCATTGTTTTTCACCCTTTAATTCAACAATAAAAGTAAACCAGGATTCATTTTAGTATGACTACATTAGGTTTCCTGGGATCCCCGACAGGGAATCATCTCACTAACGTGCATCATCTATATTGTAAAGCAATTTTAAATTACTGGTAAAGCATACAGGCCTATTAACAAGTCTACACTTTTAATGTAAAGTTTAATTACAATAATATCATGCACATGATATGATTGGAAGCTCCAGAACAGCTACTAAATGGCAAAAAAGAACGTTGAACCTCATCTTCTAGCCAAGATGGGCAAGAAGTTCTTAAAATGCTCCGAAAATAATGCAAATCTGAACATCTACGATTGCAGCATAAACAAACTTGTCATCTGCTCATGAAGATCATGCGACGTGATTGAAAGTTCCACAACAGGTAAAAGCCAAACAAGTTAGTTTTTTCAACATATTTTTCCAGGTTTATTTGTGATCTGACTCAAGCTCTTGAACTAAACCCACAGAAATCTTGTTGCAAGTTAGTGACGGTATTATTGTGATATGGCCAGTCTAAAAAAACATATACAGTTACACTGTCACACTAACATGCATACACACGCGCTGTTTAGTTAACAGCTTGATCCAGACCCTTTAAAAGACCATGCTTCATCCCCATCTTTCTTTCTTGTTTTGGTGAATTACCACATCAGCAGATTTCTGTTTTTTTTCTCTCGAAATGACATCATAATTACTGATGAATTCCACTCATTGTTGACAATTGTATTTTATGTCCAGATGCTTAAGGGAACCATTTGTCTTTGTTGGATTTGACTAAAAGTCTTACAAAAGTATTGCTGCATTTCTGTGTATGTCACATTGTGCTGAGTGTTCCATACAAATGTGTATGATATGAGGACAGAGATAAATGCTACGGCGTCTGTTATTTGGATGGAGTATTTAAAGCTCCTAAAGTGTATTCCTGAAATGTTTCGGGTCCGCGCTCTCTGTCATTGTGTCACTACCGATAAAACCAAGGTGGTTTTACTGAAAAGAGTCAATCTGTATTCAAACACATGTTAACTTTGTTTCAGATTGTTTGACATCGCAGCGCTACACACCAGCACGGTGGCGAGAGGACAGATGGATGTGTGTTTATCGGATGCCTGCAGACCCAAACCTGCAAACACTGTTGTTAGCATTGCCTGTGTTATATCAACTCTGGAACAGATTCGCACTGCATCACTTCATATTTCAGTTAACAACTGAGTTCTTCGAGGTATAACCTTTCCTCCCTCAACTCATAATGAGTCTCCACTCATTATTTGTCGTGAATGTCAAGAGATGGTAGCAACAAACACGCACAGAGCGCCAATTACATCACACTTGACATTGCCACGGCAGTGCCAAACAATGCCGCTTTTGAATTCAGCGGATGCATTTCTGAGCATTGCCAAGACTTTTGAACTAACACCTTCTCTGTGAAAAGCGAGGGCTGGAGTCAGACATTCTGTGTATACACAACAGTCCTTGGCAGTCTATGGAAAGTCAAAGCAATAATTAAAACGCAGCCAATAAATGCTCTTTCATCACATCTAGCTGTGTCTCTCTGTTTCTCCATATACTGACCTTCTTTTCTTTCAACACTTCAATCCTCCTTTAATCTAATTTTATCACCTATTCCCACATTCAGGCCCACCTGGCTTGAAAACTGTCGCCTCTGAAGAACAGAACAGAAAAACGCTGTTGCACATCCTCTTGTGGCCTCATACATAGTTTTTGTTCAAGAGCGATTACAGTTGAATATTCACCACTAACAATTTTGGCTGGACAGAGACGGTCAGAGGAGAGAGTGCCAACATCTTGACCAATACGCGTAAATTAGGCAAGAAGATTGTTGGCAGACGGTAATTAGGAAACAGGGATTTTAGCTGAAAGATACAAGCGTGGGTAATTGTCACAGCTATTTCCCTCCCTGCTCAAGTCGGACCTCACAGTAAGCCCACCAGACGTTTAACCAAAGCAGACCAGACGGCCACAGACATGAGTCAGAACTGCACTCACATAACTGCAGGTGTTACGGTAAGATGACAGGCATGCGGTAGACAGCTTCCACAATCCTCCATTCACAGATGTGCTGCGGAGCGGCAATAAATTCCCCTCCTCATCCCTTACTCGTTCTATCTCTGGAGATGGCACAGATTGAACAGGGTTTGGGCTAATTGGCCACTTAAGCTATGACCTCATGGCACTGTGGTG